>OZ010680.1:20813651-21081408 GCA_963932265.1 Thymelicus lineola
CTGTAGTACTGACCGCCCCCACTCGGCTAGCCGAAGCGACTTTCTTTAAATACATATAATTTGTTATCATTTATAGTTTGGATTTATTGCTTTCGAGCTAATTATTTTTAATTTGCTAAATAAATAATTAAATGTAGTAGTTTCATTATTTCTTCCTCGACCCCGTCTTTGCGTAATCCTTGAAATGTAACATAAATATTACAGCATTACTATTATTTACGCCGTATTGTTGTGGCGTAGAATACTGACCCATATCCCCGTGCTGGCGGGCAAGGGTAAGACGACAGAAGCCGACCCGTTTGGTGGTAGCAACTCACTCTTCTTTTTATGCTAAATCTTTCACTATGTTTTATTACTGTATATTTCTGGTGTACCAATAAAGAGTATGTATTGTTGTATTGTAATTATGTTCTAATACAGCTTTTAAAAAAGAGTCGCTGTATAACCGAGGCCATACTGGTAAATAAATAAAACATAATTTCCATATTGCTTTAATGCTTATTTATATTGCAATTTTCTTGAATCACATGGAAGAAACAAGTATTAAACAACATATTCAAACTTACAATACAAGAATTAAATAATTAATTTCTCAATCAAAATAACAATAATAACAAAGCAAATAATTTTATTGTGAAATTAAGCGATTGTAAACGACAAAGCGAATTTTGAAATTCATCTACAAGGCAGCCTATTCATTGGACGAAATCACATAACACAATATTCAGGAAAAAATAAACGGTTTAGTCAAAATAGTTAATGAACCAGCGTCGCCATACTTCTAAGCTGGCCAGAATATCGCAAGAGTTTCACAGAGCTGCTGTTCTGTTTATGTCCTACTTAAATGATTTAAAATAATTTAAATCGACCACTATCCCGTGTCCTGTCTACCAAACACGACCTAAGCTCGGGCACTTGACGATGCATATTACGCTAAGAGATTTACAGAAAGCATCAGGAATATACAAAACAGGAAAATCTTATCTTTAAAATAGCATCTAATGAAAAGAAACCCTTACAAGTATATTACAACAGTTGATATTTTAAGAAAAATTCCGCCATAAAAATACAATACAACCAACCCATTCAGATAGAATACAGTTAAATACATACATCGATAAACTTTTCAATTTAAAACAACTTAAAAACCTCATCAAAATCTATTTTACAACACGCCATTTTAGTCCAGTAAAATTGTACAATCACGGAGTAAAGTAGATATTTTTATAATTTATTAAATTGTTTTTTTATTTTAAAAATATGCAAATTCTGAAAAGCGATGACGCTTTTATCTACACAATAATTATAAGAAAAGAAACCAAAATATTTTTCTTTTATTTCATTAAACATATCAACAAAACATTTTCGAAGTAGTTTAATGATTATGAAATTTTACTGGATTAATTATATTATCACCAAAAGAAAGTACAGAACTTAAAAAAGGACACTTTAATTACGTAAATTAATGGAGGAACACTTATTAATATAATAGTAATAATGTACGTGTTACTATTAAGCCGCAGAGCGCTAACACACGTCCCATACAGTACCGAACTGTTAACGATGCCAAGAACAAATAGAACAATTAATTATTTAAATACGACGCATTATTCAAAACCAGAGTGAAGATAATTTTATTTATATAATAGGGGAAAGGCACTTTTCATTCGACTACAAATATATACGGGTAAAGTTTACATTGTAAATGTTAGAGAAGTCATAGAAAATGCTCACGTTCTTGAGAATTAACTCTGAAACGCACTTTTTTATTGCTATTACTTATTGCTCTTAACCAACAAGGCAGCAATATCACACCAGATTCACCATTGTGCATCAGTGTTAAAATAAATAAATAATAATATAAAAAATCTAATCCCATAATCAGTGATTATGGCAAAAAGTAACAAAAAGGACGACACACGGAAAAAACGCTTAGGTTAAGCTAAGTTACCTTTACATGATAATCGAAACCAATAACAATAAGAGAAAAATACGAAAGGCACTTTCATATTATTGCAATTTTGTTCGTCATGAGAGCCGGATTTATTAGATTATGATTTTATGAGGTGAGTTTAAAAAGTTTCTGTGATACTTTTCACTATTTATTGAAAATGTTTGTACGATAGGGAACATACCTACTTAAATTTTTGTAATAATTTATTACTGAATTTATCAATTGATTTTGTTTATCAAAGTAAATCTATGTGCTCATAATTAGCAACAACTAATAAGTATTTCTATAAGAATGTGTGAATTTTCCAAGATTAATGAACGAAGAAAATGAATGAATATATTTAATTATTTTACATTATCAACTTCATCAGTCCCTTCTTGCGAAGTACTACAAGACCCCAGCTCGTGTCGCTTCAAACTTATTCCGTAACTATGGTTTCGCAGTTCCAAAAAGGGCAGTCGGTTCCGTGATTGTGAATGCTTTTTCTTCCCGAAATCCTGAAATACCCCCCGTTCTACAAAGTAACATATTACAGGTAGTACATATATTCTCGACCACAAGTTAAACCACGGTAGCGACCTACCCCCTTTCCCTACGCACTATTCATAAGTTTGATTCTAAGTAACAAGAATGTATGAATACATATGGGTATATGGGTCTAAGATAAGATTTAAGTGAAACAGAAAGACGCACGGTACCACCAAATTTACGTTATACTGCTAATGGAATTATGTTTTTTTATATATATATAAGAAGATAGATGACATTGACGCAAGAGATAT
This sequence comes from Thymelicus lineola, assembly GCA_963932265.1. Classification (NCBI taxonomy): domain Eukaryota; kingdom Metazoa; phylum Arthropoda; class Insecta; order Lepidoptera; family Hesperiidae; genus Thymelicus; species Thymelicus lineola. The sequence continues at coordinate 20,816,388 of OZ010680.1, forward strand.
CAAAGTTTAGGCAATGACGACTACTATACTAAATACTGCGGTCGTACTAATGTTTGCGGCATTTAATGGTTCAATAAAAAACGACTAATGAATCGTCAGGTGAATCGGTCCTTCCAACTGAATGATTTGCTGAATGCTGCTCGGCATTTAAATCCGGTACTGCTCACATTATTGTCGTACACCTGACAAAGGCACATTACTCGACACTTGTGATATAAAATTAACTTCGGGGCTCAAATAACGCGCCGTTATGAGTTAAGACATCCGAAGGTTTTAAAGGGCACTAATTTCAATCGAAACCTAACCTAACTCACTACCAAGCAGAACGAGCAAGAAAGCGACAATAAACAGCTTGCTAAACAAAACGATACTACTTCTATATCCGGAGAACTGAAAACTTTCATCCGAAAGTAATATATTACACTTGTTACACTATGGTGATTGAAACCGGGCCAGTTATCTTTATTATTTTTGTACGATCATTTTCAATCCGTATATTTTATATTACATATAAAATTATGCTATGACATAAAAACGAGATATAAGTATTTCAGTTTTATTTAGGTGTTATTTGCCCGTTTAATCACACCGTTTCCTCGAAGACGGTTGCGAACCGAATGGCGAACGCGGCAGTCAACCTGAGCCATTCCAACAAACAAGAGATCAGGATAACTAAAACTACTGTGATAGGTAGTGCATTTATATTAAATCGCACTTTTCCGTGTAAATATCACTTTACATTACACACTACATTTAATTACATTATTAGAAAACATTACGATTTACTTTATTCTGGCTACTAATAATATTACCGAGTAATTTGTGATGTTGATTATATTATCGTCCCTAATAGTTTACAAACGATACGAGTATTGAGTCCAACAACTGAGAGCGTTGGGCGCCATTCGGAGCGCAATCCCACAATGATACATACCGCCGCATACAGTACGGCCGACGTATCTTGGCGCGTCTGAACATAGGCTTTGCGAACTTTAGCGCATGTAAGACAGAGATAGCGGCACGAACTTGCTAACGTGTGACTGAGACATAATACGCCGCGTACCGAGCATTGCCAAATTATGTTACTGCGCAGCCTTCTGCACGAAGTTCAGACGAGCCAAGATGCGTCTGCCGTACTGTACGCTGCAACTAATACTACATACAGTCACCTGCAGAGAAAAGTAACCCATCTGTTTGAACAGTTTAATAAACAGATGGGTTACTTTTCTCTGCAGGTGACCGTACGTCACATTACAACTGAACATCGCGATCGCCATAACACCTATGACCTATGTGGCTCGCAAACAGATTCCTTGCCTCAAACCGATTGTCTCGATACATTTAATATCACGTAAAAGGCTTTGATGGTCTATCTACCTACATAGGTAGGCTTACCGCTCCCTTCCGATTAGCAATTAATAATTTAACTTAAGTATACACGAATTAGGAGTAAATTAATCAAAACTAATGAAACATCGATTAATAAAATATTAGTTAACTAATAATGAACTACGACTAAATGTAACGTGTGAATGGAAAGTCGGAGTTCCTGAACGCACGCTGAATAGAACATGCTACAAATGACTCCGATTATAACACATATGCGTATGCGTATCTCGATTACGCCTACGCCACGCTAAGTCGATATAGTTACCTAATCACGTACATTCAACACCTTCCTGTAACACGCTCATAAAGATCTCCAATCGCGCCAACTCAACCATGTAATAAACCTAATTGTAACGTCCTTCAAGGTTCCCTGGTTACACACACTTCACAATTCATTCAAGTTAAAGTGAAGCGACAATCTAAAATTTTATATAATACGAGTATATGCTATTGACTTCTGTCTGTACAATAACGTGACATGCATAAGGGACCGTATCATTGAGCGCAGGCCTACAATAGCTTTTTTATTTCCTTAGAGTGCATATGGAATATGTCAATATAAAAATTAAAGATTACGCTTCATTATCGCGCATTCACATCAAGACGTGACGCGACGCGAAGATGATTGAAGAGACTAGCAGCAGCTGTTTTAAGATGCTCAGCGAGGCGTAGGTTGATGTGTTTGGCAGATTTTTTTCGTTCTCTTACTATTTACTATTCTATGCATTCACTAGTCTTCATTTTATTGACATTTTTCAAAAAAGCCGAATCGCGTCGCCTCTCGGTGTGAATTGACCCTTAGTCGCGTCCACTTAACTGGATTTTTATCATATTATTATAAAAAGCGAAGCACGCCATTAGTAACTTATACTTGTTGCAGGAACGAGTATCTATTTGAGTAGGCTTGAGGACAGTGACGCGTGACCAAACTCGGTGAAAACGTTGAAAACTATTATTAATTGTCATGTAACAGGATTTACTACTATTAGTATTCTACCGCAATTTTAGTGTAATTACGTACGTTAGAGGGGAGAATACACAGGATAAGAGATCTTTTCAGGCCTCCGATATCCGATAATAAGATAACCGAGAACTAATATTAATTTTATGTAGGTACGTCACTCGTCATTTAACCCTATATTGTATATTTGGGGATTTGATTATTACAGTCGGCAAAAGAATTAGGTATGCGGGTTCTAAATCCTTCTGTAATCATAAATATTACACAATGTTTGTGTTATTATCAATGTTAAATCAAGTTAATTATTTATCAATGTATAATCCATTTATAATTAAGGTATGATTTAACATTGATAATAACATAAACAACCTGTAATATTAAACATTACAGAAGGTTATAGAATCATGCCCTGCATACTTAATTCTTTTGCTGACTGTACCAATGAAAGCTAGTATAATTGGTTTGCATCAGAGTAGGTTAGAATAGAAGTATAATCTCAAGGAAAAATTATTAGCTCGAAAAATGTACAGAACGAGTACGTTACAATAAGGTCCACTGAGATACTAATATATTCGCACTTAATCAACGAAGTGAAGTTATTTGGTGAGAATTAAGTATAATTGCTGCAGGTTTAGTCCGAGTAAATTATATACATAGTAGTGAAAAACATTTGCAAAGCGTTCTATTGAGTATTCGATCCAGTATTAGTAGCAGGTAAGTGTTAGTAAAAGTATAATAAGACAAAACATAACATCCACACTTATATTACGTATGAAGCAATATGGAAGGATGCAGTAATCTAACGATGGTAGTCGCGCGTTCAAATCATTAAATAATTTCAATCACAGAATATCCTAGTTGTCAACAGACCATCTTACATCTATTGGTACATTAATATTTTTATCCTCAATACATTCATTCATAATCTGCTCGAGTAAGATATAAGAAATATACATAGACATCAAATATTATGTCGTTATTTAATACAAAATATGGATGCGCAAAAAGTTTTGCTTTACATATTTACAATTAATGTATTACATTGTCAATACTTGCGATACGATTCGATGTTCTTTGAAACCGCTTATTTGCCGACAAAATACTAACATTGAAACATTTATATTTTGGTCACAAATTACTACTACATAGAATAATTAAAATTTGAACATCAGAAATGCTCGTTATTGTCGCTGCAATGACTACAATTTCCGAGATATCTTTTTCGTATTTGCGTTCAATCTTCTGTAAAATTTTGCGTTAAGGCATCTGTAAGCAGGTCACATATTTTCCATAAATCATTTATTTAATTTGTGGTTAGTAATAATTATTTAGATAAATCATTTTTCGATGTAATAGTAACTTAATTTTTGGACGGAATCCTATTGCAGATGGATTGAAATAACTTAAGCGTCACTCGAGCGTTATATTTATTTACAAATATAGATAGAACAAGCATAATTTTGATTTTTATCTTGCGTTTTCATAATACTGAATAAGGAGCATTTCTGAGAATACATAAATATATACAAGGTGTTTAGTTGAGCACTCGCCAAGGGTACAGCGTTATATAATAGTCTAAAAATATGGAAGCAATCCTGCGACGGGTTTTAAGCCGAAATGCGAATAAAATGTTTCGAGAGCTATTCACAATATGGACGGGTGTTCTGTACACGATGTTCAAAGGGACGGGGCCATGAGAACGTAATGTTCCAATGACGCATGCTATTCGTATGGCGTATGCGGTATACGACACAAACTGATAGGTGTGTTGCAGACGAGTAGTCATTTGTCATTAATTTAAAATCAAAATTAAATTTTACCATTTTCAGTATTTCGTATTCAGCAATAAGCGTCCAACCCTTGTATTCGGCAAGAGTGCAAACCAACACCTTTGATAAGAAGACAGTGGGCTCTCGTATAGACCAAAGGAAATGTGCTAATGTATATATTAACTATTAAGCTGGTCTAAATTGTTTGAGCAACAAGACTGAGCTGAGCTCACAATAGCCTCGACGTGGCTGTCACCTCTCTTTTCATAATACTTTAACATCGTAAACAATACTTTGACGTTAATCGTAAGGTAATCCAAATGACCATGGTAGTAGCTAGTTTTCATTCGGTCTATATCACACCCATGAGACGCACAAATGATTAAGACTAGATACCTCTTAGTCTATGAATAAACAACGTACGAGCTACAACCTACAAAATGAAATCTGACTTCTGACTACCGTTCTCGTATATATTATCGAACGAATACAATCTAAGTTCTAATGCATACACGTTTACTGTAGAATTAAAACTTTTTACATGTTCGTTAAAGATATCTACAAGATTCATTAAGCCATTCGTCACAATAAACTCGGAAAATGATTCAAATTATTTTGAAATTTACGCCTTCACGGTTCGAAGAGATCCAGTCAAAATGTTAATGGGTTAAAGAGAAAATCTCAATACGAACACAACTGATGAAACAGCGCGACATAAAGAGTTGAGAGAGAAAAGGATAGACGCAGATTAATATTCCCACATTTATTATGTAGATACATAACAGCGAGATGCGTTCACATGAAACAAGTAAACGTAACTAAACGATACAATTAGTCAAAATTCACTTACGTTTAAGTTTGTAATAAACTTGTGATGCATTAAACATTATTGCACTCTGTTATATTTTATCTATAATAATATTTTATAAGCAAATGCATTTAACTGGCTTACTTGCAGTTCTGCGTTAGAATAAAATTCTTTATTATACCTAATTTACATTATTATAAGCCGTAGTGTTTTCCGTTTTCAATGTCAGCCGTAAAGAGTTCGAGATGAGAACATCACAGGGTCAATGACATGATAGATATCTTTATACAACTGCGTGACATGAAAGTAGAAATGGCAACGGGTAGAGTTGGTGTACGTAGAAAATAATGAGTACGAATTACATAATAATCTTTTATAGTCAATACGAACGGGTACAATAAGAACAACGACAAACGTACGTTTTGTGTCAATATATAAAGCGAAATCGAATTACTACTTCCAAAAACAATCTTAATAAATAACATCGGTGAAAATCTTTTTATTTTTTTTTATATTTAAAACTCAGACGAGTTACTAAGTCCATATCAATAAAAATTAGCGAATTCTAAATTAAATTGTCTCACCCACTCTTTTGTATCAGTTTAACTTGTCTAGAGTCAGCGTAAAGATTCGAAAGTCAAAAGAAAAAATACTGACGTCAAAAAAATATATTCTTCGCATAAATGACACATTTGTTTATTTCATGCGTAGAATGCCAAGAAATTGAAAAAAGGTTAGAATTCATGTAAATCAGATAAATTTCGTAGTTATACAGCATATCATATATTTTTTTGTCGACGTAGATATATTAAAGTACTTAAAACTGGCTACAGTGATTTTAGTGATACTCAATGTATTGAGTGTGAGTCCTGTATTACTAACTAGCTCCTTGTGATTCTCAATCATATCCTTCATCAATTAAAATACACACGTACAATACAATAATTATATTGACAAAACAGTAGATGAGACGCGCATTTACATACTACATATAAATACGTTCTGCTGTGATGTGATCCAATCGTTGACGCAGCCTCCGTAACACGCAGAGAATTGCATCAACAAAATGATTTCTATTACGTTCTCGCTCACACGTTAGCACGATACTATCACGAAATAAATAAAATCTGTGACCGTAGAATGAATACTAACGAAGCTGTGTACGTTAATACGTGCGTACGTACGTTAGTGACCGCAACGAAATGGACGGTCGGCAAAACTCGGCTACAGTCGATTGTCGACTTCGGCAAGTGTCGGGAGATGGGGGGTTGTTCGTACACGATTATGTAAATAGTCTCTGTTTATATACAGCTCGCTTTCGCCGACTGCAAGCCCTACACCGGTGTACACGGCTTGCTGAGTGACCTGCGTTTCCTGTCTCATTTCTTCGTGGGCGTGCCTCTTTGCGTGAGGCCTTCGAAGCGTTTGAACGTGTAGTTGATGAACACCCAGTCCTTGTACGCCACTTCACCGTCCTGATTTATTGGCGCTGATTCTGGAACAGTAATGGAAATTGGCAATGATAACGTCTTCCCTACACAAAAAATAGGCAAATATCTTGAATATGAAAGTGAGTCTACATAGTGTACACTTGTAGGATACCTTTTGATGAACCCCATTGTGTATGATTATCATGAAATTACAATATTACTTCTTGAAATGATTTTGAATAAATCTATCAGACTACGTTCTTTCGAGTGTGAGTTCCATACTATTCTTTAAATCGTAATTTGTAACTAAAAATAAGGCAGGGGCAAAACAAAGTTTTTTATAACCTAATAATAATAAATAAATAATTATTTTATGTCGAAGTAATTTCTGTCTTCTAATAACGATTTAAACAATTATAAATTAAACTTTAAAACGTAGCACCAAGTTCCCGAAACGAGACTCGTCAAAATCCCCCAATGTGTGCCCACCCACAATTCATAATGAAACTCACGGATCTCGAGCTTGACGTCGGGGAAATCGTCGAAGTTGGACGTGTCGTCGATGGAGCGCACGTCCACGGAGATGGCAGCGGGGCGCTCGCGCACGTGGCTCCAGTCCACGCCGCGGAAGAACTGCACCGACTTCACGTCCTCGATGCCGCGTTGGGAACCCAGTCTGAAACACACGTGGCGTTCACGTTCACCATCACCAACAACGTCGTCATCTAGGGTCGTCTAAGGTCGTCGCCATTATTTAATTACGTAAGGACGCTTTTGCCTATTTTTGACCCCCCTTACCCAAGGACACGTAAGATTTCTCGGACTCCCATTCCCCTTCTTACGTAAAATTTTATCTAGTTTTGAAATGGAATTTACTTCATTAAATTCACAGTTTGACGAAAAAATGATCGCTGTCTACAGACAGCGTGCGTTATTCCTCGTGCGTTATTCGAACACCTCCCGCCAGGCAAGGTGGCGTTGCTTGAGGAGCAGCTGAGCCCCAACTATTCCAGTCAGAACGTTGTATATGCAAGCGATGCAGGAAACCACGCTAGCATGATTCAGGTCGATGTGACGTCATTATTGCTTTATTTGTAAAGCCCTTCCAATAACCTGACACGATTACACCATTTAGCACAATATCACCTGCGATCGGGCTCCGAACAGAACCGTAGAATGGTCTCCCTGGCCTCCTCGCTGATGGGTATCTCCGGGGGGAAGGTGAGCGACTCCCGCCACGACATCACCTTCCGATACGTCTCTTGCGGAGACTCCGAACAGAACGGCGGATATCCTATCAGCATTTCATACCTGCAAAGAGAAATGTTATATGTCTGTAACGCTTACTTTAAAATATATCCATACGTCTAATTTTAATAGTATACTGTTATATAAAGCAAAAACCCATAATTCTCCCACTGTTAGGCTCGGGTCTTCTCTCTCAGTTTACAGGCCGTAGGCTACCATGCTGGCCAAGTGCGGATTGGTACTTCACACACCTTTGATAACTTTATAGAGAACTCTCCGGTGTGCAGGTTTCCTCACGATGTTTTCCTTCAACAACGCAAGTGATAATTAACTTATCATACGCACATAATATTTGAAAATTAAAGGCGCGCGCCAAGTTTTGATTTCGGACCCCTGTGTTCGGGAGACCAACGTTCTAACCACAAGGCTATATGAAACTATCACTGCTATATGAAATAGTACTGTTATATGAAAAATCTTATTGAACTCTAAAATAACTCAGGAGTAATCTTATATTCACGATGTCTTTCACGATGTATTCTGATAAAATAACTTCGAATCCTATTCGTTTGTATAATTTCTGGGTTTTCAAGGGAGAGATCTAGTTCGGTCAGAGAAAATAGTGGTTACATATCGATAGATACATGTACATGGCTAACAATATGTGCCATGCTAGATAGATAGTTTCGTTTTAAGGATGAAATTATGCAAGACCATGCCGGGCACATACAACTTCACTAACATTTTACTTAGATCGGACGCGGACGTCGCACGGTGTGACGAATACTCTATGTCCGCATCATAAGAAATGCTAGTGAAGTTTTGAATGCGAGCCTCGTCAGTACCTCGTTCGGGGCACGGCTCGTGTCCGGCACGGTGTAGCATAATTCATCCCTTAGTCTTATCTATGTCCGAGTTTAAACGAGTAGGGAATTACACTCTTTTTTGAAAAGTTTCTCAATAAAATGCTAAAGTGTTAATACAACAAGTAATACGACGAAAATGCTAGAAGCCTAGACGCCATGTTGCTCAGGACTTAATGACGTCAGTTGGTCTGTAAGTTGGCCTATCAATTCGCGCAATTGCGCTACCATAATTACGTACCATAATTTTCATAATTTTAATAGTGACATGTTGACTTTATAACAATTTTTACTATGAATTTACATTATACTATTGCTGTTTATGTTACTTTGATATTAACTTATAATTGATACAACCACTTTTCTTGTTCATTTGATTTTTATTAGATGTTGACTCTTTAATATGCATGCAGTCTTCGCCTGTAATTTTGGTGGCACTTGACAGACTAGCTACATAAATGATTATTTTATTTACATTGTATTTGTGTTCAATATGTTGGCGTTCATTTAAATAAATAAATAACTCCAAATAAATAAGTCAAGTCGATGGATGCCAAACATTGAAATATATGGATGCCAAATATTTATTTAAAGGTATCTATATCAACTTATGTATAGATACGTATTAAGTAAATATATAATAATAAAGTGAACAACTCATAAGTGATTGTGCAAAATTTTAGGCGTAGTAATCCTGTAGTAGTAATCTCATATAGAGATAATATTGTAGACCCTATTTTAAATCAGGTATGCAGATACCTGATATGTCAAAGCCCATGGGCTAAGATTCAATTTGTCACAAATGATGTGGATACCACAGGTAAAATCATATTATTACGTATTTATACTATGAACCTTTACTGAATTATACAAACGAGAGATTATATTGGTAATATTAATTTTAATTGTTAATTAATACCATTTCTCCATGGGGTTCGCCTGGATAGCTACCACCCTTGAGCATGAGTCAGCCGCCAAACGACTCGTCGTGTTCCGGCTGGGGGCTTGAGAGCCAGTACTTTCTTTCTTTTTCTTGTCTCTTTCTTGGCCGGTAACGCATCAGTGATGCCTTTGTTGTTGCTGATGTCCATGGCCGACGATAGCTACTTACCATCAGGTGGATCGTCAGCTCGTTTGCCGGCTATTTCCATAAAAAAAGGAAGCTACAGAAACTAACAGATCAAAAATCTAAAAATGTTCACATTCAGCTTAAAACTCAGCTATAACAATTAAAATAGTGAAGTTTTTGTTTGCCCAAAATCGCTAAGCAATCTTTTATTGAAGACCGCATATTGTAGAATTGCTCCTAGAGAATTTCAATAACTTTTGCAAAATTTCTTTTTTAATAAACACTTATAATCGTTCACAAACACATATTATGAGTATATTATGCCAAGAGTCGCACAAAATTGACATGTTTCATAAACAATCGCTTCATTCAATAATTTATGGCATTGCCGCGAATTCACAAGCATTTAGATATAGCATTTAGATATATCCAACAAGATTTAAATATGAGGGTTTAATTTTAAATCAAGTAATATCTTTGGTGTCGCTGATGTACATGGGCGACGATAGCCACTTACCATTAGATGGATCGTCAGCTCGTTTGCCGGTTATTTCCTTACTTTGAATAATCTGAAGTGCATGCAGGTTTTGAACCCAAGCCCCACCGGTTTCTACCTACTACCAAAGTTTAACTACAATTTCTTACAATCAAGACTAATAACTTTATTTGTTTCCTTCAAAACAGCACTCATCTATATGTATTCATAAACCACAAAAAGTGGTTGTGGCTGTTCTTTTTAGGCTTTGAAAGCCTCCAACTGATGTGTCCCGAACTGATTTCATTTGAAAGGAAATTTAAAACGCGCAGATGGTTTGAGAACATTAAGACATATTCAATGTATTAGGCATATTCGGTTCTTTAATGAAGTCGTTTTCTTGCATGTTTTTTTGCATAGAAGCACTCGTTGGGTCTCCACTAGTTAAATAACGAGATCAATGCGCCCAGACTTTCATGCATTTCAATCAAAAAAATCTTTAATAGTATTCAATTTATTTCAATACTAGTAAATCGCTCTCGCTTCGTTCTTTCTTGTAACTTCGTTACATCAAATGCAAACTATAAAATTCATTTTAACGCTGACTTTTAAGACCTAGTTTAAGTTATTAGCTGTTCAATTCTATCCATTCGCGTTTATAGATTTTTGCTATAGTATATCTCATACCGCGCAGCGGTACTCTATTGATTCAATGCAACCAAGCCTCGAGTGCGTGCCGCGAGGGCCTGGAATAGTTTGCCTGCGTGGGTGTTCCCGTCCACCCACAATGTAGGTGTCTTCAAGAGAAAAGTGAATAGGCATTTATTAAGTTAGTGCGTTCACCATCTTAGACTTCATCGCCACTTACCATCAGGTGGGATTGTTGTCAAGCACTAACATTTCATATAAAAAAAGTAATAAAAATCTACGCAACGTCACACAAAAAAGCAATCACAATCGCAACTAAAAAGCAATTAAAAACACAATAATTACATATGTACATTAGTTCATCGCTCTGCTGATATAGGGCTCAAAGCTCGGCGGCTTGCGTCCTAATCCTAAGTGATCGACAAAGTTAAGCAACTGCGGGCGCGGTCGGTAGTTGGATGGGTGACCGCTAGTGGCAAAAATTTCTTGAGCGCTTCCGTGTTTCGGAGAGCACGTAAAGCTATATTTTCCGATTGTTATTATAATATAACAATCGTTAAAACATTCGGCCCTCGTGTTGCATAAAAACTTCTGACACTCGGGTTGGTCACTAACCCTTCCACCAACCCGCACTGGAGCAGCGCGGTGAAGTATGCTCTAGGCGTCCTCAAGAGGAGAGACCCATGCTCTGCAGTAGGCCATCAATGGGTTGAGGCCAAGCCAAGCCATAATGCACAGCACAAATAATAAAAAAAAAACTTTTAACATCCTTTATAGTTCGGGAGAAAAATCACCAGCCCATCTTTTCTTTACCTTACCTTACGCAAGACAGCAAAACAGTAAGAATCACTGATAAGTATCTAGTGTAATTTTGTGTCCTTCATTTTGTGTACACTATTTGCACATGATTTTCAATGTACTTTATAATAAAACGTATGTTTATTATAAGTTATCGACTTCCTTATAGGAAAGCAATTTTAGACGCAGTCGGCAGTAAGATGACTGTAAATGGCAAAATTTCATGTGTTTATGCTTCCATCCTTCCATTTGCTTCTGTCATGGTAAAAATCTCGCATCGGTCTTTGGGTATATTGTAGGAGTATTTTTATAGTTTAGCCGGCAAACGAACAGACTGTCTACCAGATGCTAAGTGTGGGAAATAAGTGAAGAGGCCAACTAATGGTCGAAAGCTTTTAATATGTTCCAAGGTGATACCGCTTAACACGTTACCGGAACGAATACTGCAGTAATCTTTATCATCCTATAAATTGACTAGATACTAACAAAATGTACTAGTATTATTACTAGCACCTCTTAACAAAGCATCGCGCGGAAACCTGTATATTATAAAATACTCCATAATAATATCGGAAATTAGATTTTTTTTTGTCATTCATACAGCCTTTAGGGATAGCGTGTTGGATTGTAATGTTTTCCCATTTTTGTAATCCCCGCCTCCACGCCTGAAGTTCATAATAGTGACCCTTGGCTTAATGCTTTTTTATGCTCTAAGGTGAAAATGAGCAGATGAGTCCATGGCAAGTTATCACAACCACCCATTACATTAACACGAGGAGCGACACCAAAGCGTTGACAGCCCAGAGGAAAACAATGGACTCGCTTCTTGTAGGAATGTTGTAAAACATTACCTCTATATAACTACAGTGTTGAAGCACAACTGGAACTATAAAGTCGTCATTGCTATATGAAGCGAAAAATGAAGAAGCGGCCATTATGGAGACACAGTCGTTTATTGGGCACTAGCACTCTTCCCGCTGCTTCGCCTGCGTTTTCCGGGATAATAATAATCCTATAAATTATTCCAGTTGTCTACATGTGTGCTAAATTTCATAAAAATCCGTTCAGTAGTTTTTCCTTAAAAGAGTTACAAACATCCTCACAAACTTTAACATTTACAATATTAGAGGATAACCAAGGTCACGACGTCACAGCGCAGTATTTATTTATTTCATTTTAAAAGTTGCACCAACAAAATCAACTATTTTCATGCACAAAAACATTATAACCAAGTGTCATTTTAATTATAGGTACAAACAGCATTTCTTTACCTTTCATTTCCCCTATAATTACTGGTAAATTATATTGTAAAAACAACAGTACTCACATGATAACCCCCAAGCTCCACCAATCAGCCTGCGGTCCGTAGCCGGTCTGCAGGAAGACCTCTGGCGCGATGTAGTCCGGCGTCCCAACCGTCGAGTACGCCAACGCTCGCCTGTTCCGCTTCCACGACTCCGCGCGACGCTTCGAGTCCATCGCAGACGACGAAGTCGAAACTGACATGAGAGTGACTTCGTGTGAAATGTTTTATATCTCACTGATGTCGGTAGGTGAGGTGGTAATGATCGTAAATACAAAACAAATGACAAACTCAGGTTAAAAGTGACTGTGACATGGAGTGAGGTGGATTGGATTGAACGTCTCCGGATTATACGATACGATAATTTTGTCGTACAACAAATGGGTACTAGATTTTAAAATTGATATGACGAACATTCGAGACTAGATTGCTAGATTTGAACGATTTCACAAATCTACTTTGTCAATGTAACTTATGTAATGGCACGTAGAAAATTGCTGAAGAAAATATTCTCGCTTTTTACACAGTCGATGTGGGATCGATGCTTCATTTTAGAATATCGTATTGCATAACTAGGAAATGGTATTCAAATATGACCATGATACAGTGCTGATTACTAAAATAATTTCAAAATGTGGAAATTGTTAGGTACTCGTATATTGTAGCTACAGCATCTCTACGATATTACAGCATCACGCATACTAGTGTCAACGGCTAATTTTGCCATAATTGGACGACCTAGAATACTGACCATGGAGGCCTTTAACTGCACAACAGGCTATCGTAAGTCGACAGAAGCCGGTCCTAATGCTTGGTAGTAGTGTTGCACGTAGGTACATATTATACGATCAATATTTGAATTCATTAATACTATCACTGGAATTATTATTTCACCACGAATCCCGCCTCCCTAGCTACCAACCTATTGTGTCAACCGCCAAACAACTCGTCAAGTTCCGGCTGGGAGCCTGACAGCCAGTAATTTCGTTCTTTCTTCTTCCTTCTTTCTCGACCGGCAACACATCAGAGATGCCCTTGGTATTACTGATGTCCCTGGTCGTCGGTGACCACTTGGCAGGTGGTTCGTCTGGGACTATTATATAAGCTGTTCTTTATTCTAAGTGCAGAACTTCATGAATTTCCCACATGAATATATCGAAACGCAGATGAATGTATGAATGACGTGACTATCAGTCGCAGTATCGTACCTTGTACCAACACCGATTGCAGAGACAGTAAAATATAAAATACAAGATAATGAAAGAACTAAAATTGGACGATCCATACAGTACTCACTGAAGTCAGAGGGCGTGGCGCGGGAGAGGTCACGGTAGAAGTCAGTGCGGTGACTCTTCTTGAGCCCCGTACAGAGGCCGAAGTCGCTCAGCTTGATGTGCCCGCGGGCATCCAACAACAAATTGTCGGGCTTTATGTCTCTGGAAAGAACAACATTGGTCATTTAAACAAGTCATCCAACATGTTCTGAAATAAGTGTGAATTAATTTAAATGCGCTAAGATGTTTCTTCCGCTTTTTCATCTCCTTAATAAAGCACCTTTTCGAATCGGTGGAAGATGCAGAAAATGACGTTCATAATGAACGATGATATTGAAAATAGACATTCATGAAGAATGAGTTTTAATTTGAATTACACGGATGACCGAGCTGTGCTTGGTTTAGTGTTGCTTAACAACGCCATCTACTGAAGTAGCTTTAGTGTTGCTACTCGCCAATAGATGCCAGGTGGAATCTATTATAGCAGTGTTTCATTGCCAGAAAACATGGATAAAACGATATTTTCTAAAAATGAATCCTACCTAGATCGATTTATCGCCCCCAAAACCACCTGCATACTAATTTTCATGAAAATCGTTGGAGCTATTTCCGAGATTCATTAACATTGATTTACACCAACCCCCACACTCGTGGCAAATCCTTAGACGCTTACGTCTGTGTAGTGTGTCGCATGAGATAATGAGTTAGCGATACACAAATACTATTCAATTTCAATAATCTCTGGTAAACTAAGAAGGTAAAGTAAGTAATTAACATGCATGTATGTCACAATTTCTAGGTAACTTACGTATTAGGACCGGATAAGAGTTTCGTTTCGTTAGTTAGCTACAAACCTATGAATAAATCCAAGTTTGTGTATACTGTCTATAGCGAGCGCCGTCTCCGCCACATAGAACTGGGCGCACTCCTCGCTGAGGGTGTCCTTCTTCATGAGAAGCGTCATCATGTCGCCCCCGGGCAAGAACTCCATGATGAGGTACAGGTTCATCGGGTCTTGGAAGCTGTAGTACATCTTCACCACCCACTGATGGTCTGCTTCCACTAGAATGTCGCGTTCAGCACGAACGTGAGCCACCTGTAATGTATTTATGATCGATGTTTGTAAGAAGGCTTCTTGTAATTTAAGTGTACTTTTATGTTTACACTAGTAACCCACTTTGCTAGGGGTACCTAAGTCTTAATACCCGTACCCTTTAGCAACTACTTTTTGTTAGAAATTGAAGAAAAAATTGTTATAGGATTCCATTAACCTGTTCTTTTTCCAACATGTCCGCTTTCCTGAGTATCTTCATCGCGTACACGTGGCCAGTGTCCTTCTTCTGTACTAGCCTCACTTCCCCGAATGCCCCTCTGCCTATAACCTGCAAATTAATTTAATCATTTAGCACCAATATATCTCCATACATATAAAAAGCAGTGATAGCCTAGCGGTTAGAACATTGGTCTCCCGAACCAAGAGGCCCGAGTTCAAATCCTGGCACGCACCTCTAATTTTCAAATATTATGTGCGTATTAGAAGTTAATTATCACTTGCTTCGGTGAAGGAAAACATCGTGAGGAAACCTGCACACCGGAGAGTTCTCCATAAAGTTCTCGAAGGTGTGTGAAGTCTACCAATCCGCACTTGGCCAGCGTGGTAGACTATGGCCTATACCCCTCACATTGTGAGAGGAGACCCCCGAGCCCAGCAGTGGGACAATTATGGGTTGTTGCTTTGCTTTTGCTTTGCTTTTATCTCCATACATGTTTCCGAATTTACTTCAACTGTTTCAAAAAATCTTTTCGATTACAGCTCCGTAGCCCAGTTGGAGCAATCTAATCCAGACCTGAGCAGATATTCTTATGTGTAAGATTTCTTATGTGTAAGATCTTCGTGTTTGGGTCTTTGGAGTTGTACTACGGTGTACGGTCCCCTGCAGAGAAAAGTAACCCATCTGTTAAACAGTTTTAATAGACAGATGGGTTACTTTTCTCTGCAGGTGACTGTAGGTACCTACGTGTTTTTTTTTTACGTTGTCGATTTGACGCAAATAGCCAATATTGTTTTGATACTGAAGGCGCTAATTCACTGCTAATATCTTATTTTAAGTAAAGTATTTTAAGTAAAGTAAGTGTATGTCTTGATATTTTTTCTTCCAACTCCTGCTAGAAATGTATCTTTATTCTTACCACGTTACGGCGTTTTTATATTGGCTATAGACATATTATTATAACAATCTGGTTACCTTGAGAGGCTCGAAGTCGTCGACACCAAGGCGGGACCGCTTGAGCCTGAGGAACTCTGTCTCTTTCTGGGCATGTTGCTGTCGCTTCTCCTGCTTTTGGCTCTCTGAAAGACTTTCATCTTTGAGCGACTCCTCCAATTTCTCCAGTCTGGAATGTGACAAGTGTATTTCAATTTACAGCATTTATACGATGACGACAAATCTAGGTCAGGTTAGATTATTTAGATATTTAGCATTCGCCTTTCGAAGAAACACTGGCATAATTATATTGTATGTATTAGTTTTTATTTTAGTTTTCATTTTTATAAGTATAATTGACGTTAAACGCACTTTTTTTAAAATTCCTGACTGAGTTTGAACTGAATTACGGTTATTTAGGTAGATATAGTCTACCTTAAGAAAGCGGACAAGTACGTGATATGAAAGGCCACAAGTAATGTAGGGTTCCGTAGTTCATGTACTCATTAACTACTTAAAGTAACCTAGCCGTAATAGTTTTCCTTTTAATTTCATCATAATATATACCTATTGAATTTTTGCATGTCCAACACCTGTACATATAGTTGGCAGAGGAGGGGACTTGAATCGAACCAAAATTATAACATTAAAACCCAATATTCCGTTAATAGATCTCTGAATCGAAAAATGTGCAGACGCGTAATATTTTTGGAAGACCTTTTAAACGATACCACACACGATAGAATTGACGAGAAAAAAAATCATCCCCCACTTTACCTGTAGTGTTTAAATCTGTCCATCCATAATATTATGTACCAGTGAGGTACCCCGATGTTTTTTTTAGATTTTATTCAACTACTTTGTATTATTAATATACATAATATTTTGGATGAACAGATTAAAAACTTGGCGCGACTAAACTTCTTCAACGAACAATGTATTGTTTCTCTTATCAAAACAATTGCAAGAATCGTGGAAACGAGTACCTAAATGAACCACGGTTCCGTAATCTTCGCTGGAGTCAGTATTGCAAAAAGTTCACGGAAACAAAGTTAAGCAATTTGCGCTCGGATGCACGAGTGACACCTGGCGAGCTTACTCAGTTATAACGTAATCATATAACGAACATCCCATAAATACGAGTAACATAATTATGGGTGCTACACGTAAGCTTAGCAAAATTAAAATATAATTAGAATTAATTAAAAAAATCTCCTAGCGAAATTTAGTGAAACTGCCGCCGCTGACCGCCACTATGTACATACCCTTATAGTTAATATCGATGTGATCTGTTTTGCAAATATGCGTAGATTAAGGAGGTTAAAATATGGCTTGAAATTAGTGTGGACGTCCAAAATATGAATTAAGCGTAACGAAACCTGTTATTTAGCTTTTTGTTTAGAAATAGTAAAACATAATTATATTACAAAGTTTTTGGAAGATCAACTCCTGATATGGATAAATACGTGCATGTCAAGCTGATAATACATATAGAGATTACCAAACGCGATTTTTTCCGCAAAATTCTGTGAGATATGGAAATTGTATGGAGCTGCACGCACTTGCTCAAAAAAATCGTGTTGATTTATGATTCAGTACGCGATTTAAAAATCGTCAGACAAAAAAATCGCGCGGTGAAAAATCGTAAAGCGTGTTAAGGCTTATACTATCAGAACTTGATGAACATTATAGAACAATCAACTAATTACTGATATCAAGGGAGTAAGTAAATACTAACTAGCGGGAATATACAGAGAACATCGTTTGGTACGTTAACGATTACTCGATTCACATTGCCGAAATGCCGATAAATCAGGAAAGACCTATCGATAAAATTCCAATAATTATATACCGAATATTACTAATGCTGATGACGATATTCACCTCGATTGTTTTGTCTGCTGCCTCGCATTACTATTGTTCATTCAATAAGTTTTAAGATAAAGAAAAGGCATTCAACGTATTGGCAAGTACTATAATACTTATTTAACATTACTTCAGATTCTATACAAAGTTCCACTCGTTTAAACTCTAAACCAATTCTGATAATTTACCTTTTTTCACTTGCATTATTTGTTTTATTTTTAAATTTAAAGGACATCCTGAGTGAGGACGTCTGTTTCTCATTCACGCAAAAATTAATACTTAAATAGGGGCAAGCAATATTTACTACTTAAATAAGAAATACATTGGTTTCCTCACCCACCTCTGTTTCCTCTCATAGTGTTGAGTGATGAGATTCGTGTAGAAGTTCTCTAGGGTCACCTTGGCTTTGGTGGCCTTGTCGATGGTATGACCGCTGAAGCGGATGTTGTCCGTGCCCGTCATATCCAGCACCCCTGGAAACAAAACAACCATTGAGGACTTCACCATACGTAGAACATTATAGTTGGATATCCTCATTGTAATGTTGACTAATTGTTTACATATTCCTACCATATATCACCAGTATATGCTCATTAATATATTAATCGCACCTCCCTGCAAGTTGAGTGGCATGGACACATACAATAAAGATGTCGTAGACTAGACCCACTATAACATTTGCGACATAAAAGTATTAGCCGGCCGACAATCTTACCCGAAACATTTCGCTCGTCTGTATGTACATTTTGCTACTTCTACTATATGATAATATAATTTATTTATTAATTACATTTATTAAGTTAGAAGATAGTGGTGAAAGTTTCACGGAAAATAAATATAAAAATGAAAAAGATGACCGCGGTTACTACTGCAGTTACCGCGGAATAAACGTACTCAGTAGTAACGTAGCGTACATTAACGTAGACCTTTGCTAGTGGCTACGGTTGTTTTTTTCATTTTAGTTTTTTTTACGCAGTCGGGTGTTTTGTTTTTTTTTATTATTTTTTGTAAGAAGAACTTCCTCAACCTTTGAAAGGACAGTATTTGATACTCAAAAATACTGGTTTTCACTTCTTTTTCACAGAGAAACATCACAGATGAGCCCGAATATGAAACTCCAAGTCAAATCATGATTGATGCAGGATAATGCCAACGCTGAATTATCGGAATACGCCTCCTTGCTTCTTCATTGACATAGGAATAATATTTTATCACTTTAGTTTTTTGTAACTTTCTTCAATGTCAAAAAAAATTTCGCTTGAAAAAAGGATTTGGCAGTTTCTTCTCGCATACCTTCATAACAAAACCGGTTATCTCTCGAGCCTTTTTTAGAGATTCATTACGGTAATGCCATGTTAGTCGTCGATAAGCTCAGGGTTCAAGATCTTCATTTAACATTCATTTTTGCTTAAGAAGCTGAAGAGCTAAAATGATTTGCTTCCGGACGGGATTTCGTTGGATTCGCGCCCGTACTGCTTGGATGGTCGCTGGCGTTCTTAACCTTGATAGTGATAGTACAAAAGTTCCTCATTTATAATTCAGTCGAAACATTTCATGCTAGTACGTGTATTTGATACTTAAATTAAACAAGGTGTATAATCAAAATAAATTGTACCTGCTCTTCACAATATTATTACAGTTCAGAATTTATATTTGACTGACTATTAATAACTGAGACATTTTTTTACAAACGTTATTTATAGCTTGTGAGTTTGACTTTTATGCGTATGCGCATCAATCGTTTGCACAAAAAGAACGATCATGCGCGGCCGCCAAAATAAAATCAACATTTGACATACCAAAGGAAACGATGACTGAAACTATAATGCGTCTGTTTAAAAAATATATGCAGTAGACGTTGTCATGAGGTGTTACTGAAAAATCCTTACACTATGTATCTATGTATATCAATATAGCACCTGCGTGAAAAAAACAACGTAACGCAAGACCTATAGAATAATTAAAATTTTCTTATTAATCCACATTCCCGTATAATAGAAACATACCTACATAACACATTCCCTAATTTAAATTGCACATTTTCCTACATTCAACTACGCATTTGATTTATATGCACACGTAATTCTAAACGATCTGCTCGACAATGGCCAGCAGAACTTTCCAGAGTCGATAATTGTTTATCCCAAACTCGCGTTTAGGCACGTAAATGAATTGCCGCGACCTCAATAAATTAAAGACTGATTTGTATCAGATTTAACCGAGAACAAGAGTCAAAACCACGGTTCTCACTACCACTACCATCAATATGCTTTTATTCAGTTAGTGCGCTTACCATCCTGGACCACATCTCCAATTACCATCAGGTGGGATTATGGTCAAGCATTAACTTAAGTAAAAAAAAACCAACGCCGCGGCGGTGGACGGACCAACGAATAAAAAAAGGATAATATCTTCCTTCGATGTATCATGTGGCGTTTGCAAAGGTTGTGCTCTGGCACCTACACTCTTGGGGACATTTTTCGTGCGCTGGTGTGACGGTGGACGGACCAACGCCGAAGGTTTCCGTGTGGTTTCTGGAATACAGGTCCCGGAAGCAGGTATTGAAGCAGACCCTTGGCCAGCAGGACATCGTGGTAGTGGTGCGATCACAGCTGTGCTTCAAACGCAATTGAAACTTTCATAAATGTTTATTGACGTCATTGAAACACGCGGCTCAACTCTTCGCTTTCCCATGACGTCTTTAAGGTAATAACATGTCTGAAAGTTTAAAATTTTTAATAGCAAGGTAGTAAGCTCGCTGCGATAAAAGGTCAAGAAGTTAAATGTCGAATTTCTTTTTCCTTCAATTATCGTTCATCAATTTAAATATACGATAATCTTAGATGCCATTTATATTTAATCTACTTAACTGAAAATATACCGTAATTAGACCAAATTGCCGCATTGAATATAGAATAATATGAATAAAATAAATAAGTAAAAAATCCTGGCGACGCGACGTCATCATCGATGGTTTTCTTCTCAACTCTTGACAAAACTTCTAATATATGTATGTAAAAGTACCCTTCCTCACGTGATTCGCACAAAAATTTCGCAACCCATGTAACAATAATTATCTGGCTCAAAAGTATAAAAAAAGCGTAAGTAACAATATAAATGCTCGTATATCCGAATCAAAAACATTTTTTGGGTCTATTGCTCCTGAATTTTTGTAAATAGCAGACAAACGAGCAGAGGCTCCACCGTATGGGAAATGCTCTTTGTCGCCCATGGACATTGGTGATACTTTTGGCAAGATCGTTGCGCTGCCGGCCAAAAAAGGACAACACTAGCTCTCAGGCCTCAAGCCGAAACTCAACGACTCGATTGGCGGCTGACTCAAGCAACCATCCGTAGGGGAGCTCGCTAATGCTGTACTAATTGAACTTTTAAGTTTTATGCGTGGTAAATTACAGCATTACAGATCAATCATGGGGAAAAATCAGACTCATCAGTGAACAGCTTATTAGTTACATTCATTTGTTTATTATTATCACTTCAGAGCGCACGTAAAGCTGTCTCACAATTTTCATACAAGTCATTCCATCTATCACTATCTTTATGATCAGCGGGAATCCGCGGGATCTGCCTAATCTGCCTTCAGTAGTTCAGTGACTCGACTGCGGTCTTCGTCGACGACGGACGTATCACGTGTGTCTCTCTGCGCTATTTTTTATTATAGTCCATTGAAAAGTTACATTTGGGGTTGCGTTTTTTAGAGGACGCAATTTTATTTTTTTGATGTGTAGGGGGGGTCAGTGTAAAGCTAAAACCAAGTTTGTGGGGTCGCCACCCTTGGCCCACGGCCGCCATCTTGAAAATAGGGGTTGGAATGGTTTTTACGGTATATCTCTTAAACTATTTATTTGAGAAAAAAAATTTGTTAACATTTTTTGTTGCAAATTAAATTCTCTACAACTTTGGTCCAGTAACTTTTTATCGTAGAACTATAAATAAAAAAGTTATAAGCGAAAATCTTCAGAAATTCGAGAAAAAAAATTATATTTAGAGGCGCGTTTTTTTTTACGTGGTATCCCCAATAGGCATAATCCACGGTGATTTTCTAAATTATAACTACTCCGTCCTCAGTCGTTTCGATGGACCAGGCTGCGGCTCAGCATCTAATCGGCTTTCTGAATTAAATACCAGTGGGAGAACTGGCGAAGGAAGGGGTGTTAATGTTGGCGGTTCATCATCAAAGTCATTTTCATTTATTAATTCTGAGAGTTCCATTACTTTGCTGCAAGTCTCTCCAGAACAATGGAAGCACACTGCAGAACATTTCAGTCCTACTTTTCGACATCCACACATCGCTCCACAGTTTCCTTTGCATTTGCAAAAGATCAATTTTGGGAGCTCAGGGGGTGCTGGAGGCTTAGAGTTCTGCACTGGCATCAGTAATTTTCCACATTTTTTCCAGCCCCAGTCTTCAGGATCATTATAATTACCAAGCCACGACTGGACCTGATGGTAGACTCGGAAAGTATGAAAGCGAGCTGTATCTTGTGTTGGAGGAAGTGAAGATAAGTTAAATGTACTTTTTGTCACTGCCTTGGCGAATTGTTTGTATCTTAGGCTGTCAAGAGAATTATCATCTTTATTACCACCGTATAAAGAGATAAAAAAACGTTCACCAATCACAGTGAGCAAAGCAGGATCAACTCTCTTGTTGAGAAACAAAGCCGTTCCACTTGCAAACTCTAAATGTTTCTCCAGGGTTTTCACAAATTTCATTTTACCTATATTGTAAGGAGCTGAAGTTGTGTCACATCCGGAAAAAGCATGAAGAAACAGCAAGTTATCCGCAATGACATCTCCGTACATAAAACCTCTGTACATAAAATTTCTGAAGATTTTCGCTTATAACTTTTTTATTTATAGTTCTACGATAAAAAGTTACTGGACCAAAGTTGTAGAGAATTTAATTTGCAACAAAAAATGTTAACAAATTTTTTTTCTCAAATAAATAGTTTAAGAGATATACCGTTAAAACCATTCCAACCCCTATTTTCAAGATGGCGGCCGTGGGCCAAGGGTGGCGACCCCACAAACTTGGTTTTAGCTTTACAGTGACCCCCCCTACACATCAAAAAAATAAAATTGCGTCCTCTAAAAAACGCAAGGTAAGGCCTAAAAAATGTAACATTTCAATGGACTATTAATAATTAAACAATTTGATGTAGCCTATAAAGTTTTTGTCTTTTGTTTTAAATTGTCAAAATTTTAAATAGAGAAAACCAAACAGTACAGAGAATTGGAGTAGTTTTGTTTTATTATTTATGTTTTATTATTTATATTTTATTATTTATACTTATTATAATACAATTAAAAATGTATGATGATGTTTAAAAGAATAAGAAATAATTAAGTTACTGTTCAATTCCATAATAAATTATTTATTAATAAAACTCGCGTAGTGTGAACACTGGGAGTTTTGTTAATGAAATAATGTATCACTTTATTTTAAAACAGGCAATAGGATAATAGACAATGGAATAGAAAACAGACAATATGTGTTATTATGGACAATACATTATTTATGAAGATTTAAAACACACACCCACAGTTCCACACACAGACTATAAATATACGTATTTACAGTGTATCGAGCAACAAGCGATAATTTAAGGGATAATTTATTAATTGTAAATATACCCAATTTCATCGACAAAAATATTCACGGTGACATACGGGGGCGTAGCCCTCTTCCTTTTGGAATGGCCGAAATTTTAATTTTTTTATTATGTTAGATGACTCTGCCACAAGATTTCGATGTCGTTTTGTAGATAATATCCTTGTGAACCAATACTTCGAAAAAGGTACGATAATTTGCTAGTTTTTGAAGTAAGTATGTTAGAAAAACAAAACAAAAATAAATAGTGAAAGTTTTGACTACATTGAGCATCAGATTTTTTTTTTTAGTTACACTTGTAACTTGAAAGTTTATTTCATCTTTTTTATTTCTTATTTTTTATTATTTCTTATTATTTATATCATGTTTCAATCTACTTTTATTTATTTTATGTTTCTGTCTCGGCTCCGCCGCCGAGGGGCTCGCACGCGATCTTATCTTCGCAGATGCTATTAACGCTCACCACCAGAGTTAAAACCACCTGCTCCTCAGCTCGCGGGTCACCTATCCCCTCTGTGCCTACGCGGGTTTACATTACACTTTACGGGTAGGGCAGACAAGACTACGTGGAGTCGGTTTTGCAGCGATTCGTATCAGTCACTAACGTTAACGTTAAAATTAAAAATGAAATATACAAAACAAAACAGACGTTTCTAAAATGATTATACATTAAACGTTACTTATAGATTTTGAATATCATAGTACAAAATAAATATAATAATAATAGTTCAAATGTGCTTTATATAAACTGTCCGTTAGACCATGACAAATAGCAAATAAGAAATTATACCAATTAATTGTTATATAATTTTATCGTTATACTAAAACAAAGTATATCTAATAGCATTAGGTCTAATGATCGTTAGTACTTATGTTATTCTATCAACTGTTGCCCACCCATTTTTAAGAGCTCCATAATCAAGTCCGCACTCAACTCCCCTACTGTTGGTGCCTCTACCGAGCAACATGTGAGTAACGGGTCCTTTGACAGCGGTGATCGCTTTCAAGTTATACTTTGGATGTGACGGCGAAGAAAGAAATAGGTAATACATAGACTAACGCCCCAACTCAGAGTCACATAACGGTTACTTAAATCGCTCCTTAGTAGAATCATAATAATTCACTCCCAAAGTCAGTTTACGGACAATTAAAGATAAGTATACCTTTACTTATTTATTTAATGATTGATTAACACGAAGTTTTTGAATATAAAGTCAAATCAGCCACTCATCATTGACAATGTCACTTAATATAAACAAACCTTTCTAAGTCGAGGCGTAAGTGTGTTATTAAAAATTCAGAGACGAATATCGTTCGATCAGTGTAAACTACTTGAACCTTTTAAATTTTCATCTATTTATTTTTCAAATAAGACAAAAAACCTTGAGAAATAGTTTTGTCATGCAAAATCATGCTCCTATTTAGAATTTCACAATTATTTTTAGAACAGTTCCTGTCTTTATTCTTTAAAAAATGGAAACGACTACATCAAAGGCATTAAATGCAGCTGAAGATAAAAAAATACCCACAAAGGCACAAGGCCTCCAGAAACCGCTGTTGCATGAGACTTGAGCGGCCTGAATGGAAATGACGAGCGATGACAAATGGGAAACGAATGAGAGCACAAACAAAACACAATCGTCATCGGAACGAACGACGATTGTGACAGAGTCGCTGAAACAATGGCCGACTGAATAATTGCATCTACAATTTTCTGCCGTTGCATTTGCATACGTTAATGTGTTTTTATTTTTTATTAAAATTAAACGGCAAACAATCAAGATTAATCCGATTTAGCATCTAGTAGTGAGGATTTGACCAAACTTTACTCCTTAATTACTATATTATAAAATATTTTATATTGAATATTTTGACTAAAATATATGATGTTGATTTAAGTTTTTGGCGATACAAATATTATCCATAACATTAAAATTTTTGTGCCAATATATACAGATATAATATTAGTGAAAAAAATAGACAAAATAGGTACCTATTAAGGTGAGAAATAATTACCTAGATAACGGTATAAAGACAGACGACCAGCAATAAACTGGCTCCCACAAAAATATAAGGAAAATCCGTTGTCGAAATAAATGGATGAAAACAAGAAATATAATTATAAAAAATTAAGCAATTGTAATTAACTCAATAACAATGAATATTTATAATTGTTTTATTGAAATCGCTTATTTTTTCCATATGCCAAAATCAAATAACTTAGCGACTGAATGAACAATTAATAACCCAGTGTAAGTGAGCAAACAAAACCTATGAATATCTATGCGAAATTATTGCAATTAGTTTCCGTGAACGACGAAATCACCGCGGCGGGGCGGCGTGTAGGAGGAAGCATTGTTCGGCGAAGTTTGGAAAACCCTAACGAAGGGCGGCCGTTGAAAAATCAATAGTCATCCCGCATCCCGCATGCCCTAACAGGGATACTCAACGATACTCGTCATACTCGGCTAACAAAGTATTCACCCGAAAACTGCTGCCAACTACTTCCCTGCATACAACAAAACGTGTTCAAAGAATTTTGCGATCGGCGGCATGTCGCGTTCGAGCCGTTAACTGACCATGAAATCGAATGTTTGCTCCAAGTTTGACATTGAGATTTTACACAATCATTCCTACCCAAATATTGCAACGTTATGTTTTTATGGCGACTTAAATTTAGTATTGTTATTTTACTTTGTGTTTGAACGTTATTTCAATGAAATATGATTTGTGTTGTGCCTGTTGTGTTTGATGTTACGTACATATAAGAAATACATCTTCACTTGCTATTTAGTAAAGGAACTGTGTGTGAAAAAAGTGAAAAACAATAATTTCAGTTTGCTGGAGGAGACCCTAGCCCGAAGTATCAACAATTGCTATCGAAAAAAAACGGGGTCGCGATGATGATAAAATTATCCAAGCTACCTATCTCCTATCTATGCTAGGGCCAACGCCAGCCACTTTGCAAAGTCCATTGTTCACTGAAGTCTTTAGGAAATTATTGCCGACGGAAAAGTTTTCAGCATGCATTGTTAATTATTTCAATCGATCGTGGTGGTCGTTACATCATCACAATCAATTGAAGCTCGTTATTGTTGTCCACTTCATATTGCTTTACGGGCGGTATCATGAATTGTTGCTGTTGTATTGTTAAATCATTCATTAAACGGTGCAGATTTAAATCACGGATCCTTTAATCCCATCTTGTTTATACCAGAGAAAATTATCTCCTACCAATTCTGAAAAACTACGGAGTAGTTTAATTTTATTATTTCTATTTTATTACTTGTATTATAAACTAGTTGACATCGCAGACGTTGTTCTGCAAAATACTTTAAATATAAATAGAATTATTTAATTAAAACATCACTAATCACCATCAAATATAGCCTTTATAACTCAGAAATAATGTAGCTTTCTACTGGTGAAAGTTTTTTTCAAATTGGTTCATTAGTTTTTGAGTTTTTTCGTTACAAATATACAAAAAGACAAATCTTTCCTCTTTGCAATATTAAGCAATAATAAACAATAACGAAATAATAAGCAATGCCAGAAAATTCTCCAGGATAATTGCAAACTCTTTCGCTGGTATTATAATAACCCCCGTTTGCCGAATTTGTTGAATTGTAGGTCAAGGAAAGAGTGGTAAATAAATAAGCTTACTAATTGATTGTTAATCACTGCAACCGATATATTACACATGGTTGACTTTTTTAGCCACCCTGGTCAGTGGCCAATAGTGTAAAACGACCTTAACAGCTAATAGAGCTCCCAAGTAGCTCATTTATGCTCGTGCATACTGTGTATAGTAGTGATATAGACGTAATATTATGATATCGTCCTTCCTTGTTAATATAACGAACATTAGGGTGAGATCTTCGGGAAGCGCAGACGTCAGTGCACATAACACGTACATACATTGTATTTATATTCAATCATCAACCGTACTACATGTCTCAAGTTTTTGACATCACAAAACAGCTGCCATTAATACTGATGGCTTACAGTAAGTGCAATAACTAGATTCGAATTGTTGCACTTTTCTAAAGACAACTAAATATGGACTCGGTGATTATTTAGTTTTAAAACATTTCAAATTATTTCAAGTAAACGTCTTATGAATTTCAGTGTAATTTTCAAATTATATAATAAAATTCCCATGTTTGGACGATGTATGGATCAAAAACATTATGTGAAACAAATGAGACCTCATGCCCCATCGCAGGGTGCAATTTCTGTGATCTATAGTAGATCACAAAACTTTCAATATATCATCTATTGAAAGTTCTTGCTCGAGTTTCTCGGCAACAACGTCACGAACATAACGTACAAGAACATATCGTATTACAAGAAAAACTTAATAGATAACTTCTGTTTAAATATGTATCCCTAGGAATTTATCTAGATAAAAAAAAAGTACTGTTCGGTTCAACATACACCGCATCCCGCCGGTCAGTAACAGTGGTCGGTGCAATCCTCATAATACAGAACGGTAGTTAACGCCCACTGCTCAAAAATTAGGTCAGGTGTTCGCCAATTAGACAGTTACTCGTGATCACAGTATCGAATATTACGTCAGCGCTGCAGTCAGGAAGATATTCTATTATTGTCTGAAATTGTTAGAATCTTTTTCTTCAAAGAACACGAAGAACTTCAAGAAGAAAGACAAGAAGAGATTTCTCGCATTTTTGCATTGAACAGGCAATAATATCTATAAAAAGTGAAAAAAGTGGTCTTGTGGTAGATTGAACTGACAATATATGCTATTAAGCCGTATAGTAAAAACAACATTGATACAACAGGATGACGACTTCCCACACTACCGAGAAACTGCGAACTTTGCTCCATTTTGTACTATTGTGTGCCAACTGCCATTGGATGTGCGCCTGATTAAAATATGTATGGCTTAATTATTGTAAGTTTTCATTGTATTGTAGTGGCTGATACTATTCCAAATAAAAAAAAAACATAATTTTCATCAGCACAAACACAATTACAATAAGCTCTGAAATACCTACTATTGAAATACTGGTATACGTCATGGCATTTAAAACTCATCGCATTTGATGGACCTCAGCCCCGACAACGTTTGACCTAATTTGGTTACAGAATTTAGACAAGAAACGCTGATACGCTACATTTAAAGTGGTCAAGAGCAATCAGATTGAAAGCTCTTGGCTACTCATGGCCAAACTTACGATGATGTGATGTAAAGATGCTGTGCCTTTTGAAGAAGTACAATTATCATTGAAAAAGGTAGTCAGTGGTTCTTTCTAACAACGTAGCCAAAAAGGGTTCCGTAAGAAAGAAGTGTATTTCACAGATCTTTATCCATAACGATGAACCCTTAACATAAACACTGGTGTGACATTCCACGCCAACGGACACAATATCTCCTACGTTGCAACATGCTTATCAGTGTAACGGCTAGTGCCCGATGACGTTACTGGCGCACCAGTTCGCACGTTTCTAAACGCCATAAATCTGCAAAATATCGCCTAAACATCACCTGGCACGATGCCAGTGCTTGATGTATCGCCGCAGTAACGAGCGCGGGTTTACCATTGCGATTTTCAGCGATACAATTTTTATACTTATTAAACATTCTGCATTTTAAACATTCCCAATTTGCTGTTCTGTCATCGCGTCATTGAGACGTTAAATTAAAATCTGTTTTGACGGACTGCATTAAATTTACATTCTCATACCAATAAATACACAAATATAAGCCTTATGCCCATTGTTTTATATGCCTGTAATTTAAACAATTTAATTAAGTCCCCGAAATTTAAATTTAAAATGATACAACTGACTATTTAGTTTTCGACATTATAAAGAAATCTTAGGACACTTTCCACGTGCTGTTATCCTTCACCAGAGTTAGTAAACCCGTTTCTAAAGGCTACTATGACCTAGTTTGAACCAATAAAGCAAGTGATAATTAATTTCTAATATACATACGTTCCCAGTATACACGAGCCCCTAGAGCCGCGGAATGTATTCTCTGCAGCGGCCGAAACACATTTCCCCGTTTACTCCCGAGCCGGGTCACCCCATTCTGAATGGATTCAATGCATTAGGGAATACTCGAGAATCTCCACTTTACGTACTGGTTCCTTTGCGCCTTTTGTGAATCTTAACCCCATTTTGGAGGTGTTACGTTGAATGCGCAAAGTACAGTGGTGCAGTACGCGCACACCTGGCGGTAACACACGGGAGTCTGGTTTTAAACTCATTTTATAGTAAAGCTTGAAGCTCTCGAGTCACATAGCACTGCGATGATTCTTCAATAGCCCTGGATGATATAGTGCACCAAATGAATAAAATCCCATTAACTCTATAGTCGATCCAGTAAAACCGCATTGATTAAGCAACAGCGACGCGGGAAAGATGTTTCACGCTTCCGAGTAATTAATTAAAAGAAGACTAATACTGCAAATGCAAAGTAAACTAATAATACCAAAGAAGATATAATAGTACATAATAGTAAACTTAATAATTATAGACACAATAAATAATTGTCATACCCAGGTGGACGATGCGATGTCCCGCTAATGAGATAGGAGGGAGGTGGAAAGAACAACGTAAATAAATATTATTTTATTACAGCTATCATTATACCTTCACTGGAGGGTGGATAGAGGCCCTGATTCTCAGCGTCATGTGACCTACTTCGCTCCGAGGCAATTTATTAATATTAGTTAATGATAAAATTGAACACGATACTCGTCTAGGGCAGCCGCCTTGCCGCGTCTTGGCCCAATATATAGCCCTACGGCTGTATTGACATATGGGAATACACTCCGTATTTTATTCATACTTAACTAGCAGACCATTCTAATTCGATTCTTTGTATTTTTATCCTACTTCCTTCCTACTAGTTGTGAATGTATACGTATATAAAAGTAAACAAAAGTTTGTTCGAATGTTCGAATTTTTGTATTTCAATCACACGCTAACCATTGTA
This sequence comes from Thymelicus lineola, assembly GCA_963932265.1. Lineage (NCBI taxonomy): Eukaryota > Metazoa > Arthropoda > Insecta > Lepidoptera > Hesperiidae > Thymelicus > Thymelicus lineola. The sequence continues at coordinate 20,847,092 of OZ010680.1, forward strand.
CGGATTAAGATGGTAGGATTAGGATATAGGATAGATAATAATATTATTCCAGTTGTATGTGCCTCTGTTATAATTTGGATATTTATTAAGTTTGTCATTTAATTTGTCTTATAGAGTCGCGGGCGGATACAAGCTATAATATACTTAAGTAATTTTCATAACAACCCTCTAATTCAGTTGTTAAGCTCCCTTTTTTGCAATTTAAAAAAGTCGCTATAAACAGCACAGTTTTATAGAGCATGATGTATAATGTTGAGCTCCAGACTGGAAGTAATTCCAGTAATGAACGCGGACTCATCTTGAGCAACTAAAAATGGAATAAAGCCTCCCGAATGAAGATACTTTCGACGTTACCTCTTCTTCACAAAGCACCTTTTAAAAAGTGTAGTGTAACAAAATGACTTCCACAAGTGTCATAATATGATATCTACATAATATGTCCTTTGTTGAAATTATAATGCACTTACAAGTTACATTTTTAGCAGTTCTGTTTAATTGCATGCCTATATTGGATTTTATGGTTTTATGTCACTTCTCATTACATGTAACAGTGAGAAAACAGTATTGTACTACGAAGAGGTTATCTATAGCATAACACGGGTAGTAAAATTTGATTATATTTCACGTTTACACTAAACTCAGTAGGTAAGTGCTTCTCATTGTAAAACGTGGTAAAACCACAATAAACATTAAATTAATTAATTTAAAATAGATAGGAACACAATTTTATAACGAAATTACTAGCGTGATTCAGAAAGTTGTACAGCGCCTTCTAGTTTCATATTACTGAATTGTCACGACAGTTTTTGAAGTGATTCAGTAATATGATACCTACTGTAGACATAGATTACCCCCACTGTAGATTTCCTACAGTTCAAAACAGGCATTTTGCGTTATTTCAGTTGACATCTATTGCCATTACATAAGCAATGAAACGCCGATTAAATGACACGGCGCCTAAGTACGATTTCAAATCCTCCTTGTCCCACATGAAATGTATGAACTTGCAGCATCTATTCTAGTTATACGTACACATGTCTATGGTAATTAATAAAAAACTCAACTCAATTCCACTTATCAATTTAAATAATAAGTACAAATAATGCATCGCTGTATTGCTTTAAAATAACAATGAATACAGTGTACAAGTTACTGGATTATTCCAGACTAAATAACTTTATCGTCTGGTTTTAACTCCAGCACTTCGAGACGACTTATTTGTTTAGTGTACTGCTTTTCATAAAATTGTATTTAAATTAAACGAGCGCTATGAGACGTGCACTTTTGGATTTTCCAAACCATATTCACATTATTGCCTTTCAAATTAAACCAGATTGGGGCACATCGGTTGGATGGTTTCACTTTCAAAATCTATAAAGGACATTGCAACAAACATTTTTTGTCTTTTATAAAAATAGATTTACTTTTTTGGGACATCGTTAGTAGCCAGACAGTTTATATACGTACTTCGTTCTTCATTGGACAGGGGCTAATGGCAATACCGTTTGATCTGAAGCTCTAGACCGAAAGTGATTCCGGGGTAAAGTACGCCGATAATTTTTCGTCTAGCATATTTTTACGCCCGCCTGCTTTTTATAATAACGTCCAGACCGAGCCTGCCAGTTACAAATACAAATGTGACGCTCATATTCTACTGATTACGATTATCAGTAATTGTCATCCACACAAACCATTTAACCACTCTTCCAGCCAGTTGCAGAAAGGTTCTTTAAAATTTAAAGACTATTTTAAATACTAATCTTCCATTAGACCATAGTTAGATCATAGTTTAATTAATGGTAGATTAGTATTTACTCGTATTATAAAATAGTCTTTAAATTTGAAAGAACCTTTCTGCAAGCAGTTATTAGAATATTGAAACCATGCCCGTTTTAGTTTTTCATAAACATTGCTTGTTGTTAGATCTGATTGAAAACAAAACAAGACTACAACGGACCTTTCGTGCAATTACCCTTAGCTATTTCCAAACACAGCGGGAGTTCAATTTTCCATCCCAAGTTTGCCTGCAAACTTTCGTCGGTCTAATATACAATATCATGTTGAGGAGTCACTATAGCGAATTGCATATTGATTGTAAAACAATTTTTAGATTTTAACTGGTGGTGATGGTGTTTCAAATAGCTACTTTAAAATTTAATATAATTCAGAAATATAACTTTGAATTTCGTTACAACCTAATAACATTATAATTTATTATAATTAAACACAGGTTGGTACCAGGTAAATGTTGATTATTGGATACATTATAAAGTCAACAGTTTACGCCTGTTAGATTTATTATCAATGTGCGTACCTAACATAATGTTGATTATGTCACATGTAATAATCGTTAACCTTCATACATGGTGAGTAAACAGTAAACACCTTAGCAGCCTTCCGTTAAGTGTCGCTCCAATCGGCAGCTCACACTTGGCGAACCACTGATTTTAGGAGTATGAGGCCGCGGTCGTCAAGAGGTATTGAAAACAATGACATCACGATGTTCGCATTTAGCGTGTGTCTGTTTACTCGTCGGCACACAACGGACGCTCAGAACAAGGTAGGGCATGTAGTATTAGTTACTACAAATTGCAACACTTACCTAGTTATTAGCTTGTTATAACTAGGGCTCTGCCCGAGGCTTTGGCCGCTTTTTTCAGGGATAATAAGAACCTTATGTCTTATTACATTTTATGTATTTATAAATACATTTTGCTTCAAAGAGTAACAAACAACCATACTTTCACATTTACCTATATATTACTTAATAGAATTCTGACAAAATTATTCTAGTGCCTCGATTAGAAATGTAACTTTCCTTTCTGCTTCAGATACAGGTACATCTTTACATTTATATCATCTTTCTTACTAGAGGATTCAGGGTTTATTAACTTCCTCATTCTGAAGAACCACTCAATAGTAAGATAGTGATCGTTTGTTGTCATAGACGTATTATATCGTTTATCAACCGACGAAAAAAAGGAGGAGCTCTCAATTCGACACGTATAAACTTTTTTTTTAACACCTAGAACATCGTAAGCTCGAGTGAACGGCTTCCCATTAAACATGTCAGTAACGCATGCTAACTCGATAACAGATCTAATAGGACCGATTCGTATTTGATGTAGCCTATCTACCGCAGATTAGATTATTATCTCGGAAAAGTAGGTCGGAATCGATTTAGGAACTCGTCGTGTGTAAAAACAATAATATTCACTTATTATAATTTATTTATTCATGCAAATGTACAATTTTATGATTAGAAGATCAATACTGAATCCGATTATGTAAAATGTACACAATTACTTGAATTCTATTGAAATATTCGAACAGTAATTAATAATGTAAGGTGTAAGGTGCAGCATACAAGTTGCATTGTAAGTATTAAGAATTCCCTGTTATCAGATCTCAAAAAAATTCCTAGGATGAGATGACCTTCCATTTACCAACTACATGAAGTCGAGCGAGATCAGTTCTTGGAACTCATCCAACCACTAGTAACAATATTTCATGAAAGCTTTCGTGTTTCGTGCCAACTAGTGACAATATTCATGCTCCCGTCCTTCGGTTCAAGCAACACTTGAAGGACAACTGTCAATAAATAATTTAATGATGCAAAAAATGCGTGTGGCATCTGTAACCTCCACTTTTTTCTTATCTTATCTTTTGTTTTTTCTTATCTTTTGTTTTATGTAAGATATTGAAAATTTTGATGAACCCTAGCGATTGTTTATTTGACCAACTTCAAAAACTGGAGGTTATCTTTTCGATCCATATGTAGTATTTGGATTTGGATGGGGTTTTGGTTACTCAAATGCATAATTTTTATACTCGAATCCATAATTCGACTTGCCATTTTGACAACTCAAATGCACAAATTAATATTATGTTGCCAGGACCTACGCATTGCTGTTCTTGTCGCCATTATGAAAATATTCTTATTGATATTTTGCGTGACTTTGAAAATCTAATTAACTCTATTTTAATGCATTTTTCTTAGTAAAATGTGACTGAATTTTGTTTAAATTAAATACAAGTTATCCTTATTGATTTTAGCTGGCATCGAATCATTAAACGGAAGGCATTTTAATCAGACAAGAAATGCAAACACATTAATAGAATACTATTTTAACAACTTAACTAAAGGTTTTCCCACAGAGCATCTAATCTGTGGGTTTTCCATTGAAGGCCTAAACAAAATGTTTTAACGTTCACTTTCTCGGTGAATCAAGTGTCGACACTGAAATATCGACACTTACCCCTAACCATTAATTTTCTGCAATAGATAGCAATACTCTATTTGTCAAAGTGATCCGTCGAATTATGGATTCTAATATAGGGAAGGTTTTGGTATACGTATAATATTTTGGGATATGATGATAACCTTCGGAGATAGACTGGATAGACAATGGAACAGAATTATTCAAAAACTGCGATTTTTCACCATTCTTTAACATAACATCATGGCCTGTACCTACCTATTGGGATTATTACCTATGACTTATGAGTCATCCTTAATGCGCAGAACTGAATTAATTAATCCAATGATCCAATCCCTTCAAGTCATTATACATTTAAAACAAACTTGACTTCCTTTTCCCGGCAACACAAATAAATACATATTAAAATATACTCCTACACAGATCAAATTACAAGTTTTATGGCTGAACACAATCACCTTTTTTCGCTAACCAATAAGCAAATATTAGTAAAAAGTTTCTTATTTTGATTGTGACTCATTGCTGCAGTGACTTGCGGAAAAATGTTACAAGTTTACAAAAGTTATAACACAACCGGTGCCGCGCTGCAACAAAACAATTGGTAGGTATTTAAATTAAACCCGACTATCATTGCTGCATTTATCCAAAACTAAACCACGGATTGGATCGTTCGCAGATTGGTGAAAGAGTTTATACTATGGAATTCTAGTGAGATTGATTGATACCTCGAGCCGTAGCTCAATTGTTATTCTCCCTACCAAGAGAGTGAAGGGTTCCTAGATCGAGTCCCAATCAGAAGCGACTATTATGTGACAGATAAGGTTTATTCTCGGGTCATAATAATAATAATATGTAATAATATAATAATATCATTTTTCAGATACGTATGCCACCACCCACAACACAGGGAATCCTAGTATCTACAAAAAAAATCAATATCATATTATTTTTATCTACAGGATCATATCATCTGAGATGAGGTTGTGAAAGCTTACATAATGTACTCGAAGCTGTCTGACAAAGTCTACAAGGATGTATCTAATATCTGAAATAGGAGCGAACCTTTCGGAAGTGCAAAGAATGACTCAAATGATGACGACGATAATGACGATGACGACAATAATGATGATGATGACGATGATGATAATGATGATGCTGTTTCACATCATCAGAATAGGATGTAATAAGATTATTTTTATCATCAGTACTAAGGGAACATACCAAAACCACGTGCCTCATTTAGAGGGGGGAGGGGGGTCTTTAAAACACCACGCTTGGTCACAGAGGGGAGGGGGGGGTTTAGGTTTTTGTCACGTAGTCAATATTGTAGCAACCATTGCGCCACACAAGTCGTCAAACGGAAGCAAAATTATTATTTTTAACTCTGTTTTTGCAAAAAAGTATTGAAAACCGTATTTATCAATTACCACGTGAAAACTAGGGGGGAGGGGGGGGGGTCTTCTCATATACCACGGATGGTCACGAAGGGGGGGGGAGGGGGGTAAAAAGTTGGAAAAAATAGGTTACGTGGTTTTGGTATGTTCCCTAATCAGTAACAACGCCATCTAGATTCTGTGTTACGAATTATAAATATAACGCTTAACGCATAACGTAACGGAGAAAGTTTGATTTTACTCCTCATTAATTTTTCATACCGCGGGATTAAATATGAAAATCGATTCTAAAGGAGTTAAACTCCAAATATTCTGCCATTTTAAAGTTTTATTACATATGTGTATCCATGCAATATTACAGCTTAATGCTAACTAAGGGTTAGTGTGCTATGCTGTGGACGGACGGACATTACAAAACTGTAAAAGTTCCGTTTTCCTGCTAACGTTTTCCTACTCCATCCATCCATCCATCCATCCATCAGCCCTTGGAGGTCCACTGCTGGACATAGGCCTCCCCTAATTTGCGCCACTCTGACCTACTCGGAACCCTAAAAATGGACGTAGACGATTTCTACCTAGTTACAAAATGTACAATACTTAATTTTTACGCGATTTAATGTTTTTTTTATTTATTTCATATCTTTGATTTTATTCAGAAGCTTGATTACTTTATAAGTTTTGTTACGTTACACAGTTGTATAATTATTCCATGGGTTCGATTTGAAACTCACACTATCAGCAATGATTAGAATATTATAATATTTGTTCCACACATTAATCTTTTTTATATGTATTTATAAGTGAAGCCGTACATAATATTATGACAGCCGCGTTTAATACTAAGCATGCTGTGATGATCTCATACCACAATTCATCATCTTGATAGTCATCGTAAAATCAATTTTATTATTTGAATCAAAAATAAATATCTAGCGTCATTATAAACTTCTGTGGTCTTAATAGCTGGTGAACTTCGCTAGTTATAAATCAGCTTTAGCTAACGGCCAAAATATTTTTAGTTATTACATACTTACTTGCTATAAAAAAATTTTGGCGTAATAACAAATTATGTTGCATGCTTTTATATAGCTGAACACGTATTTCTTTAGAAGCACAATAAATCGAGGTGTCAACAGAAGGATATAAGAGATCTGTCAATATTAAATGCTAGAGTCCTGTCTAAAATTAATTAATAGAGGCTCATCAATATTTCCTCACACTTGCAGTTTCGTCGTGTCCACGGCATATAAAACTAAGTGGAATCAATGACGGTCATAATAATTACACGTGGTTATTGTTGTCAGACGTCATCTGTACACAAACAAGTAAATCAGCAATGTTTACAACACAAGTTATTTCCATCTACTTACAAATTATTGATTTTAATAGCGTTCACCGTTTGTATGACGACTCGTACGGTGTTATGAGTAATTCTTATTCGATTAAGATACTAGCGGAATAGGATTTATGCAAACATAATGTAACTGCCCTGAAAGGAATCCTACTTGTTTGTACAAACGTCTTCAGAATTCCAGTAGTGGGTCTAACGAGTGGTGACGAAGAATGAGAGGGAAACTGGATGAAAATTCTTCGAAACTTCAGACTAAAGTTCAAGCAAGCCTGCGGTAAACAATTATTGACCTTTAATATAGTTAAGCTAGACACGCGTCGTTTCCATTTTCCTTGTTTTCTCTTTTCGAAATCAAAATAGTGGATGAGTTCAATGTCACTGTGCTCACAATATGTTGTAAAACTCAATTTTACTAAACTATTTCATTGTATTACCAAATTTTACGTGTGACCCGAAATACTGATAAAAATGTTCTTTTATCGACCCATATAACTAAAAATACCACTGTTTTGTAACAATAACTTAAAAGTGGGTAAATAGGGTAGGTATGTAGCATTGCCCCGTTTGTTATGCTCTGGATTTCCTCGCACAAAAGAAGGTTCACAATTATTATTTTATGGACTGGAATGCTTACCGCATTTTAATTTTCATAAAAGGAATTCTTTATCTTTTCTCTTATTGTTCAACATACCAGAGAAAAACAGTCCTCTGACAATAAAAGATTTTATAATAGCTACTTATTATTTTTCGAAGTGTAATATTTATTTTGAGGCTAGCTGTGCCCACGACTTCCTTCGCCTGAGAGGTTTTCCCCCGTAAATTCCGCACCCGTGGAAATTCCCGGATTGATGGCTGAAACCATTCAGCGGCTTATGTAACTCTTTTGCCTTTATGATTGCTTTAAGTTACTTTATGTTACTTTTTGGTAACATTGTAACATTAAGTTTTATGTTATACGAGACAGCCTTTAATATGATAGGAAGAGTGGTAACAAATGATGTTCTAATGAGATATTACTATTGTATACCATCCTTTCATACTTATAATTAAATACAAAACACATTAACGAGATCTTTGCCTAGTCTGTCGTTACGATGGTTTAATAGGGCGGTGGTTTCCTGGTAGAAGTGGTAACTATCTTGAGAAGCCTAGCAATCGTGGAGCCGTTGATGACAGGAATGCTTCTCTAAGCACTGTCATTAAAAGGTCACTCTGGCAATTGCTTTAAGCTAATATATCGTATTATCCTTCTAAGCCCGACTGCGACGGCAACATTCACTTGCCGGCCGGTATCGATGTCTTTCGTATTCCATTTAATTCCGTTCCGATTCTTAGGGCCGTCTTAAGTTCATTGCCTATCAACAGTAAAAAAGTATTTATTATTTTTGCGTTCTTAATTATCCAGAGATACATTTCGTAGGCCAAGCTGACAATTTTAGAAAATTTATTAAGAGCTAGAATAATACTACATATAAAAAATATATATATAATACAACTTATGTATATCGCGTACAAAAATAAGAATCATATTAGAGCTGGAAATAAGAATATTTTAACTGCTCCATAGACTGACAGCTGTCACACACAGGAAGGGACATAACTTTTTGTCATGCTTTTTGTTTATATCAACGAGACACTTCATGATAAGTTTTACGATTGAATCTAAAAGATGAGTGACTAGCCAGCCATATGAGAACCCTAACTCTATGCAAGCCCCAGTAATCTTACATTGTGCTCACAATCTTAGGACTCATCGCCACTTAGGTACCAAAAGGTAGGATTGTTGTCAAATATGTAATAGGTTATCTAAAAAGCTCCCACAGGAAGAACCTGGCGCCATTGACAACCCCTGTGGCGTATTGGTTACCATGATATCGCCGTGCCAGCGAGGCGGAAATCTTAATGATAAGTTTGAATTTCTTTGTACTTTGCCTTTGTGCGTTGTCCAAGGCCCCAAAACACGGAATCCTAGTGTAAGGTTATGAGTGTGAAGCGTTTATTCATTGCCTTTTAGGAGTCAGGGAGGTGCCTCTCCAAAGACGTATTGAAAATAAAAACAATACTTACCCGGGGGCTGGGGCGCTGGCGCTGGGGTGTCTGGGGCCACCGTAGTGCCCGGGTTGCTTTTCCCCCAAGACACGGCTCACTCTGCAAACAAAATAACATTGTTACTATTTGGAATCGAAGTTCACCAAGGATAGTACTAGAAGTTAAGCTGCTTGACTTTTGATGTTTCGTGGTGAAACTTAACTTTTGACGTGTCATCTGAAGCTTGTAGCCATTGAATGGATGAACATCATTCACCATTCAACAGAAATAGCAATACATCTGTGAGGAACTTCAAAAGGAACGTACATAGGTGTAACGGTAGGTAAGGTAGGTTGTGCAACGTTAAAGACCCAAAAGTTGATCATCTCAGTTTTACCTGAAAAACGAGAAGACGAGCCTTCTGGGCATCAGGCTTCTATACTTATGTGTTCCCGTGCAAGAAAGAAATTTCAGTCAAAGGAAGTAAAGAATCATAGGACAAAAAATTATTGTGCAAAAATATGATCTTTTTATAATAATTAAATTCAGTCGAAATTCAATTCTTCCAAATTGAATGGAAGCAATGAAGCCTACAAGCCGACGACGCCAACGTACTACACGATGTTTCGTAAGGCATGGAATAGGATCTACTCGTAAAATCGCCATTTCGGCTAGTTATTAGGTTATTATTGTATTTTAGGTTATGTACATAAGTACCACCCTTCTAAACTGTAGTGCAAACATAAATCACATTTATTATGCATGTGTCAACAGTAGGCCCTTTTATTTCTTTAATCTGAGCAGTAGGCCTAGGCTTCAGCGACTTTGCTTCCAACGACAACACTTATCTCTATTCTTTATGTCATTTTCTCACGAAATGTCAGAAATGGCTTATTAGACGCTATCTCATCTGATTACATGGGAGATTCGACCATATTTTTAGAATAATCGATTAGAATCAATAAGTCGGCTTTATTAGATTACATTATAAGTCTAGATTACAAAAGGACTAGATAGGACTTGTAATTTGATCTTGGAGTATTTTTAAAACAAACCCATTATTTACAAATTTTACTCCAAACTTTGTTTTCTAAATTAGATGAATTTTCAGTAAAATTAAATGTTCTCCAGCAATTCAACTGATGATTTAGATTATAGACACATTATCATCAACACTATAGTCCCCACGAACTAAGAATGCATATTTGTCGTTTGTCATCGCAGTGACACTAGAGATGTACAAAAAAAATCGATTCACGAAAGAACCAATTTTTGCAACAAATCGATTCAAAATTGTAAGACTTTCTAATCGATTCAATAATTAAATTGTAAAGTAACTGGAATGATACTGCCTCCATTGAGCTACTTAAGTTACTTTACCATACCTATACGCTCAATAATTATGTATTTACGACTATAATAAAATATTTTTTTCCTAAAAAACTCACTGTTAATTCGTCCGCGCCGCATCCAGCGTATGAAATTTGGGTTGAATAATGAATATTCTAACCGTATTTTAATCAGTTCAAATGGCTGCGGTTAGAGATTATCGTAATAAACACTTTTGGTCATGTTCTTATAGAAGAGAAGAAATTAAATTGTTTAATTGTTAAACAAAAAGAAAGAAATAAAATAAATTCATTTTTATTTTAAGTTTCGATTATAGTAATGTATCGATTATTATGGTTTTATAAGTGGCTTCATGCCGTCACATCACTTAACGTCAGTGTAGATTTTTTCATCTTCATATAACATTGATTCGACGCCTTATTTTTTTATTCAATTTTGCATAAATTATGATGTGATGGGATTTTTACTAGATTATAACGTTTAATATGATTTATAAATAACGTCAATACGAATACGATACAATACGAATAGGGATTTTTAACAAATTTTGGCAAAATCCTTTGTTCGTAAGTAACCAACTATTCATGTCAATTAAATAATTATTCCATTTTGCTCAAAGACGTACGTACAAGGTTGGTTCATATTAATAAATGGCAGCTATCATTAATGCGTTCTTAGATAATTTTGAGTATAATAACAAATATCTTATTTTTTTAAGCTTGAAATATTGTATAAAACCATCAGGACCTGGAATTCCGAATCCATTTACGCAGAAGAACTTATTAATTGAATTGCACTCGAGTCGAGATTGTTTGCGGATGGAAATCGGTCGCACGGCAAACTTTTTTAGATCCCACCGAGTTCAATTAATTCTTTTACAAGCTGCAAACAGATTTTACAAATTTTGCTACTCTGTCAACTCGCAACTTGCAAGGATACATTTCAAAAGAGTTTTAGAAGGTTTAGTTTAGTCCGACTTAATAAAATTTAGATGAGATATAAGACAGGGAGGTAGGTACCTATCTAGATAAGTACCAAGTAAGTAAAATGTGAATAATCGCGCGGTGGCTCTTTGTTTCAGTATCAGATCAAAGCAACCGAATCGCATTCAAATCGTTCAAAACACACCAATTCGCATATAACATCTAGAAGAGAGCTATAAAGTCTAGAATAAATTATAATTTCATAATCAATTTTTAAAGCAATTTGTCGCTTTCTATAGCATCAAAGAGTGATTTATCCTTGCTGGAGGTCAACGACACTTACCTACAAATACCAGCAGTCAGAGACTACCGAGCATTGTCAGAATCACAAATAGGCAATATAAGTAAGTGCCACTTGACGTCGATATCGTCCCGCGCGACCGCGCTACATTGACTGGAACGGACTTTGGGCATGCCAATACCACAATCAATGTTATGATATCGAAACAACATGCCGTTCATTATCCTGTACGACAATTTAACATTATATTGGATGAATAGCGAACAAGTAGATACGGCTGTGTTATCGAAAATAGCAAAATTATTCCAATCAAGATTTTAGTAACATGTTACATTTTCAATGGACGTTTTCCTTCTCGTTTTAGCTTGTTTGTGTTAAAATAGTGAGTCACTAATGTGTAAAAATTATTTAATCTTTAAAGGGTGTGTGTATGATTGTATGAGCCGACCCACAATATTATAATATTAACACCTACATTTATATATGAAAACAAGAAAAATCCCAAGTAAAAAATTATAATTATGTTATTTGGGTTTCAGACTTCTGTAATACTTATGTGCCTAATTGAATATAACTGAAATAACATGTAACTTTGATAAATTAATGACGATTACTTTCAATCAGAAAACAAAGAAACTCAATCGATTAGTCCAATGTTTTTATCATAGGCCTATTACAGGTTATACAGGTCCTCATGACTGACGACGCTTAGATCCTCCTTCTTCACACTATTCCAGTGCAGATTGGTGGAGAAGTTAGTGACAAATCTGATTTTCAGAAGTTTTTATGGCTTAACAACTTTACTAATGGTTTTCATCATATTTACTTCCTATATAATCATATAAAGAAAGAAAGAAAGAAAGAAACACTTTATTTTACAATAAAATACGCTGCAGTGCAGACATAGGGCTTAATACATAGTAGTAGGTACATAATATGTTTCTTACACAATTTACATATTGTACAGCTGGTATATTTCCAGGATTATTGCTTCGTCTAATTGCCTGCGCTGCAGAGCTATACTGTAAAAAGGGACTTCACTCAGCTTGTGCTGCAATTTCTATAATAGAAGGCCTGCAGCGCTGGTCCTGCATATACTATTATTTATAATACTACTATTTATAAATAGGTATTATAAATGTAAGAGTTTATGAAGTTGTTTGTATTTCAATCATGGTACAGTGGTGGTACAGCCATAAAAGCCTAAAAGCTGACCTTACTATCATTGCTTTACTATCATCACTGTAGCTGTTAACACTTATATTATCTGTTGTTAAATATTATACATGGAATGGAGAGTTCAGTGTTGTCGGGCCAAAGATCCAGAGATCTTGGGTTGTATAACACAACTGGGCTTGCTTTGTTCTGACGGCCTAAGCACGCCACTGTCATGGCTAACCATTGTACAGATTAAGATGAAACTTGACATACAAACCATGTTCAGCATTAGAAAATAGGATAGATGTTATCCTAGTTGTTTGTTTCACTGAGATTCTTTGGATGTTTATGATTTTGATTTATGAAACAACTCTTCTGCCTGTCTGTGCTTATCTGGCTTGAGAGAAAATGCAGGAGTGATATAAATTTTATTATTGTCATCAACTGATGATATACAAGTTACTATTAAATTACTAGGCAGTAACTCTCACTCATCATAATGAATAAATAACTCATTTTGTCCAACCAATTAATGTTTTTTCTTTAATTTAATATACATATAAAAGTACAACCTTCTCCATGGTTAGAAGGAATATCTGCTGACTAGATCTAGGGAGAATAATGCTGTGTGTGACCATAACACTTGATAGCCCTTTCTTTATTCCTATAGGTATATAACTTTTAGTCCAGCCAATCTAGCCAATACCATCTGATATACATAAGCAATACTTGGATGTTCATTTCTTTTTTAAACTTACTTGTCGCTTTTGTCTGTATGTTTCACTATGCGATTACATGCAATTGTTATATGAAGGGGCATGGAAAGAGGGCTTTACTCAATATTTCTATTAAAAATTGTGCAACAGAGTATGACATAGACAAGATAGATGTGATGATATTGTATTGGTTTTAATGTAATATGTTTTATGTGCTTTGGGGCCGTTCATTCATTACGTAAGGGTCCCGAGGGGGAGGGTGTCCTCAAAATCTCTACATGCCCTTATCTTGGAGGGGGGGAAAGGGTAAACCCATTCATACGGAATAGTTTACAAGTTAAAATGCTAACAAAACAGACTGAAAATATTTGATAAAAATATGAGTTTTAGTGCTATTGATACTTTTCTAAAACCTGGAAAAATCTTATGTATAGAGGGGAGGGGGAGTCTGAGTAATCTTACGTGTCCTTACATGGGGGGGGGGGGGGTACGGGGAGTCAAAAAGGGGTAAAATTGTCTTTACTTAACAAATAGCCCCTTTTACAATAGATTTCACAAGAAAAATCATTATTAAAAGATACTAGATAAAACTGGAAGAACATGAAGCTTAAAATACTGACAAACAAGGTAACATTTAAATAACAGTACCGGTATTATGCAGCTTTTATCCAAATTATTAGTAATTTCCAGGAATGTGAATGCAAATAGAAGTTGTTGGTCTTTACAAATTTTGTCAAGTTTTTTAAAAGAACATCAAGATCTTATGCTATAATGCAGTTGTGCTATTAAAATCAAAAACCTTTATCTCTGGTTTATTAATAACATAAATTGATAGGGCTCACTGATATGGTTGGATGTGGCTATCAAATTTATGTCATAATTCCTTGAAATACCTTTACTTTTTAGTTTCTTTTGTATGTCTAAATTGACGAGTATATTCTCCTTGTTACTACAAATATTAACAGATAAATTAATAACAGACACCCACTTGGAGAATGGAAACGCGACCTTCTTCATGCATCGCGGAACTCTGTGACAAGTTGACAATGGACGAAATCGGCAGCTGGATATGATCACTATTGAAAATAATTTATGTGAAGCAATATTTATACTGACCTATACATTACTCATATGTTCTCACAACAGATAAAACACACGAGAGTATTTTTAGACCAAGTCTTTAGCAGTTATCATTAAAAGTGGGTTCACGTTCCACTCTAGATATTGAGGCCCATGAACTCTCGGCCCGAATAATACGTACCTTCGCTTGGCCTCCGACACGAAAATCCCCCTGCTTGTGCGTCCAACAACGGTACACTCTAATAAATAAACAGCATAAAAACAATACGTTGCACAAGAAGGTTAAAATCGATAATAAATAAATGATCACAATAAAGTCAACCGAGAAATGGTGTCACTGAACGGGGCTGGTCGATCTTCGAACAGTGCCTCACAATATACGCGGTTCACAGTCTCAAATAGGTAATGCCTTTGTTATATGAGTAACGAAAGTGTAGTAACGGGCTAACGGGATTTTACTCGAACGACCCGAGGAAATTGCACAAAGGAAGATGTCATGTCAGGCAAAAGTACAGATAATAAAAAACTCTTGCAACACTGCTACAGCGTATAAATATCACACAGTTAATAAATAATGAATGGTTCGGATGGGGTGACCAGCATAATTATAATTTAGTGGATGAAGAATAATTAACATTTTATATTTTTTAGCATTTTAAATATAATGTAGTTAGTATAATAACACAGAAGACATAATAGTACATAAAATAATAGTATTATTAGTTCATTCATTGTATGAATGGTTTTTCAATGCATGCGAAGACAAAATGTTTTTATCGCTCACTTTCTCGGTGGATATTACAGTATCGAGCGTCAATTTATGCAATATGATATTAATGTATTTAATGACACATCACTCAAAGAAAATTATTATATAGTATGGAGAAATGTCGATATTTTAATATCGACTCTCGATACTGAAATATCGAGCGTTTATTATTTTTTTAATTCATATATGGGTGAATTTCCCAAGTGCATTTTTGAGACGGCGAGGTTGAAAATTAATGTGTGGAGGTAAACTACAATTATGCATAATTTTATATAGGTACTTTAAGTAGTGATCTACATGATAGTGAAGTATTCAGAGGTATTTAATACATAGATTCTTAATAAAAAAATATCTAAGACCTAAAATCTAATTCCGGTGTACTGTCCAAACTGCGTTTATTTACATATTTTATTAATTTAATTTTTTTTGGTAAATAAATTTCATTGAAAGGGAATGTTTTTTAGAAATACATTAAATAACACAACTAATATATATTTATGGAGTAATTTAAGATTAAACAATAGCTCTTAAAACATCTTTTAAAAATGTCCTACAAAAAAAAGCAATTCCGGTGGCGCATTTTGTATACTTCATTACTTGTTACTTCACGATTTGGAAGACACCTTACTGGCTCTCCCCGCACCGTTCAGTTGTGCTCTTGCAAACTGCGTGTTAGGATGACCGCCTGGTTGCGTAATTTTCCTGCCAAACACGTAAGTACTAACTGCGGTGGCACAGGAATACAAAATCATCCAATTCCGATGTCATGTATATTAGTAAAAGTACAAAGCAGATTATCTAGAAATTTTATGGAGGGTTCCATTAACGGTTTTCAGCTACAATTGTGAAATAAAAGTTAACCTGTGACTAAAACTTTTCTTTAAAATTCAAGTTTTGTCTCTGATTCTAAGTCCGGTGGCGCAATCTCGGTGGCTCCGGTGGCAAATCAAAGCGTATAGGGAATTATAGGCCATAGAAATACAAGCGTGTCTCCATCTATCCATCAGCCCTTGGAGGTCCACTGTTGGACATAGGCTTCCCCTAACTTGCACCACTCTGACCGGTCCTGAGCCTTCGGAATCCAGCGGATGCCCGCTGTCTTCTTCAAGTCGTCAGTCCACCTGGTCGGGGGGCGTCCTATCATCCTATGCTCCTTTTTCCGAGACGTGGGCGCCATTCGAGGACCTTTCTTACCCAACAGTTATCGGTCCTTCGCACTATGTGGCCCGCCCATTGCCACTTCAGCCGGCTAATTCTTCGAGCTATGTCGGTTACCCTTGTTCGTCTACGGATCTCCTCATTTCTGATGCGATCATGTAGAGAATTACCAAGCATAGCCTTCTCCATAGCCCGCTGCGCTTCTCTGAGGTTGTGGATTAGGCCAATAGTAAAGCACCACGTCTCGGATTCGTATGTGATCACCGGCAACACAAACTGCTCGAACACCTTAAACTTCTGGCACTGAGGTAGTGTTTTGGACGATAATGTATGACGGAGTTTCCCGAACGCAGCTCATCCGAGTTGGATTCTACAAGTGACTTCTTTCTCGAAGTTGGACTTACCCATCTGGATCACTTGTCCCAGGTAATTGTATTCGTCTAGAACTTCGAGAGCAACGCCGTCAACAACAACCGATACGGGTGTGACATGGACATTCGACATGATTTAAGACCCACCCGTTGTGAGGCGCTGTTCAAGTCCCCCGAACATTGTTCCAAGTTCTTCCAGGGAACCCGCCAGGATGACTATATCATCGGCATACCGTAGGTGTGTCAGGTGTGTGATGTATTCGCCATTGATGTTAATGCCATGTTGTTTCCACTCCATCAGCTTGAACACGTCTATCAACAAAGCGGTGAACAGTTTTGGGGATATGACATCCTTGTCTGACACTTCTCTGCAGTTGGATGGGGTTCGTTGCTGTGTCGTGTACTCTGACGGACATGATGGCGGATGAGTACAAACCGGTAGTCGATCCGCCACCGCTGGAGAGAATCTAGTACCACCCAGATCTCGATAGAATCAAAGGCCCTCTCATAGTCCACATAGGCTATACATAACGGCAAGTTATAGTCCTCGGTCTTTTGTATAATCTGCCGCAATGTGTGTATATGTTCTATGGTGCTGTAGCCTTTTCGGAATCCTGCTTGTTCGGGAGGCTGGAAGTCGTCAAGCCTGCGTGCAATGCGATTTGTGAGGACCCTCGAAAACAGCTTATAAACGTGGCTCAGAAGTGCAATGGGCCTGTCTAATTACCGCTAAAAGGAGTCCGTTTATCTAGACTCCTATTCTTCAAAATGTACATAATATCTTTAAAGTATTGAATGATCCTGCCTTTATGATTTCTCATGGGCATAAATCAATTTCGATGGATTAAATTCTAATTCCAGTGGTCCTAATTTCGGTGGCATTTGATAGTGTAATTTGTTAATATCTCCGGAACAAATAATTTTTTTTGCAATCTCTACTATATGACTAATTATCACTACTATTTACATATTATTTATGCCAAATAAAGTGTATTAGAAACATCAAGTTTAAATTTAATCAATTTCTGTGGCTTGGATTTTAATTCCGGTGGTCCTTTAATAATTTCGGTGGCATTTGATAATTTCAAATGGAAATATCTCATGAACTAATCATTTTTTTTCGATCTCTAGTATATGATTAATTAGTACAACTCTTTATCTATTATTTAGGCCAAAAAAATTTATCAGAAACAGCAAATTTAAATTCGCCACTGTAATTAGGCAAAATTCGAGTTTGTTGAAATTCACCCATATTAAGACAAGTATTGTGTACGGTAATGTGTTGATGCACGGTATGGTATGTATTATGTACTTAATCCTATACTCCAAGCTTTTGTTCGGCTTCAAAGATCTTCTATACTCTAACTAAACTTTAGAGTCTATCTATAGGACATTCGACGTACAGGTGTCTTCAACAGCATAGAATCTCTTTTCTCAAGAAAGTAAAGAATTTACTTTTTAATTGTTTCATAAACTTTCGAGATATTGGATTATGAAATTAGATTCTGATATGTACAGCTTCATAACTTTAACTTTCACTTAAATAAAACACCGTTGAGGTCATTGTTATAAATTATATTTTTTATTAATTTTTTACATGTTCTTGCCATGTTCGAAGTTAGCTTGCACTTGAGAATCGTGTACGAATTTGTGTCCACCTGTGGGATCCACTGAAACGATAATATGTAATATTAAAATTTACTTAAGTAAAACATTTAAAGATGTTTAATTGAACTTTTTGAAAAAGTCTCCTTTTTCAGTCAATGATGGAACATGTGGTAATCACAGTATGTCACAATATATATTATCTAATATTACCTACACTCCAAAGATTTTATATTATAATATTGAGATTATTGAAAACGTTTATATTCTAACAGGACTATTATATATTCAATCAGTAGGTAAGATGTAGTTATCATACCTACTTATTTGGAAATATTTACCTGAGCCGTCTGATATATGTGTTTTTCCAATAATAATATCTTCTGAACCGGCATCTCTGTTATCGGTTCTGAAGTTAGCGGGTTGCACCTGTAAAGAATCACATGGAACTTGACTATGTACCTAAATAATAAGTACTTCAATTATTGACAACCCTGTAGCCCTTTTAGTAGTAACCCTGCGAAGCGGAGGCTTCGAGGTTCGATTTCAGGCCTGAGCAGATTTATGTTACTGTGTAGCCCGCGGGCTGCGGCATTGATCCAAGCCCCTCCTTAAAAACATCCTGAATCCGCTGCATACTGCATTACCCCGTGGTAGGAATGCTTTATTATTTTTATACGAATCAAGACGTCGCCGTCGCGGCGTCGACACGACATATTCATAATTCGTTTGCATCGTCATTCATTATGCGCACCGCGAAGGATTGGAATAGCTTGCCTGCGTCTGCGTTCACACCCACCTATGACGTGGATGACTTCAAGAAAAGAGTGAATAGGTTTTTATTAAGTTAGTGCGCTCACCATCCTGGACCATATCTTCACTTACCATCAGGTGGGATTACGGTCAAGCATTAACTTATTTTATGTAAAAAAAAATTCATACCAAGGTTTGAGACACTATCTATTAAATAGTCACTAGTTCTCCTATCCTAGAGCAATCAACCATACCTGGCCATCATTCCTCATCAGATCAGGTGGCGCGACACCTCCCGGGTATCTGTTGTATATTCCGTTTAAGTTGTAATGTAAATTCATGTCAGGTCCTATGTTCGCCTTCAACAGCTGCTCCCAAATGCCACCTGTTTAGTCAAAGAAGTTAATATTGTGGAGAAAACTAACTACTAAAATATATGATAAATGGACTATCAATCACAAAAAGAATTTTTCAATTCAGTAGTTCCTGGGATTAGCGCATTCAACCAAACAAACTCTTCAGCTTTATAATCTTATATATAAAATTCTCGTGTCACAATGTTAGTTACCTTACTCCTCCGAAACGGATTGACCGATTTTTATGAAATTTTATAAGCATATTCCTTAGGTCTGAGAATCGGCTACTATCTATTTTTCATGCCCTTAAGTGATAAGGGTTGTCCACCCCTAACATTTATTTTTTGGACGAATTTTTTTTTTTATAATGTGGCATTAAAAATACACGCAGTTCTAAATTTTCACCCTTCTAACACCAACTCCTATTTTTTAATATGATTGTTAGGCGATATGAAGTTCGCCCGGTCAGCTAGTATTAGTATAGATAAAGAAGTCGGTTAAATACAAAAAATGTTTCTGGCGTACGTTATGGACTTTGAAACCATCCTACCGATACATTTGAAAGCCCCAAACTGGTTTCATTTGAAAGGCAATAATGCGAAGATGGTTAATTGGAGTTTGAGACCACTAAAACAATGCATTATGCACATTAGGTCCATTCATGAAGTCAATTTTCGCCAGCGTAGTTGTTTCGTGTTTTGCACGCGCCGAGTATCCATCCACTAGTTCTTTATTATACGAATATGAATTCAGTTATTGGTGATCGAATACATTTTTTTTATTCAAGCGTAAGGTTTTCTTACCCTTGTCAATGGACACGACAGGCCTGTTCGATTGCCACGGATATTCGCCATGAGCTTGGAAATAAATAGCGTAAGTAGAGAGCTAAAAAAATAAATAATTTATTAAATAATAGTAGGTATAACAATCAGTTCTTATAGATACGAATATATCGCACCCTCAGTGAAAAAAAGGCATAAGTTGAAAATTGCAATTCTACAAGGGAGCAAAAAAACGGCTAAAATATCAGTACCTAAGTAGTTAGTCAAAGGAATTTACATTACGATTTCTTGCACAAAACCGTCAAGATTAATCATAAAAAATTGAGCATGTGGAGCATTTTTCCCTCTTTCCAATCATATTAATAACTAAAATTAAACGTAAGACAACTTAGGTATGCTTTAATCCACTGAGGATGCGATATGTTCGAATATTTATGGGATTCATCGGTTTCGCTTCAAAGTTAGTAACTTAAGTCACTGTAAATTGAATCAGCTATGAACACAGTATTACAGAACGCTTATGTTATTAACATTGTTAAATGCTACCTATATACTACAAAAGGCTATAAATGCTACATAAGGTATGATTTTTACCTAATTCTTTTGCCGATTGTATTTCATTACAATGATTACATCTGAATTAATGATTACATAATGAAAAATTTACTTCCTACCTGTGTATAATATAAAGCTAGCCAATATTTGCCCCCGTGGCCAACAAATGCCGTTTCGTTGGCATCCAACAGGCCGACTGGGATCTCCTGGTGCAAGCTTTCTGGTGAAATGCGGAGATTGCAGCCGTACCTATGGATTAATAAAATGTACCAGCTTTGTAATTTGTTTTATTATTTACTAGTTTGAACATTTGGCTACTAAGTAATTAACGCTGCAAAGGCTGTAGCGTTTGTTATACGGCCCTTATACCCCCTACGTCACAGCGTGACATTCCCACACTCGGGGAGCCTTGCGCTACGTTAGCTGCTTCTCAGAAGCTTACAGCCACCCGTGAAACATTCACACGCTCGGGGGGCCTTGCGCAACATCAGCCTCTTCTTGGAGACTACGGCCACCCACGGACCAGCGACGCCTCGCGCCAGCGTCTCCACCACACGACGCTCTTGCCCGAATCGTCGAAGCAAGCGGTCGCCTCCGCTGCTGGTGCTCTTACTCGATCGTGTAGTAATTGAGACCAGTTAGTTAGGTTTAGATAAGTTAGGTTTAAAGTTTTATTTTATATTCTTTCCCTTTTTTTAATTAAATATTAGTACGAACAGTATCGTCTTTTTTTGCAAACCCCCACCGACAGCCAACATCCATAATTCGTTCCTGCAGTCTAATTAAGAAGTCTATGAATTAATAAAAATCAATCAATCGGAAATATAAATATATTATATTCCACCAATCTATTTGAAAAGAACCGGTAAAATGGCAACATAGTCTTTGGTGGTATAGGGCACTAACTTAGTAAAAGCAGTTCAGACATCATATTCCAGCTTAACACATTTGACGCCATACAGAAACGCGTGGTCCGAATTGTCAGCGACCCACGAGTCACTCACAGGTTAGAACACCTGAGTTTCAGAAGAGACATCGGTTCTCTCTGTGTGTTCTACCGACTTTACAACGGCGAATGTTTCCATCATTGCACCACTCGTCGAAGATTGAAGTTTCATCCACACAGATTGGATTCGTGGAGAACCTGTACGGTCCGATTCTCACGATCTTTTTTGCCACGAACTTGCAAGCTGTGGAATGAGCTTCCTTCTGAGGTATTCCCGGGGCGCTATGACATCCATCCATCTCTGGTATTGCTCATGCCTATGAGCAACGCCACGCCTATGGAAGGCGACGGTGACCACTTACCAACGAGTGGCCTGTCTGCTTTTTCATCAGCCTCTCAGGCTATAAAAAAATCCATTTATCATGTAAGTACCTACCGAATCTATCATTTCAAAAATATTAGTGGTACCTACTAAATAATTACTAAAGTAGATAGGTACTTCACGAATTTACAAAACGTACCATGTGTCTACATACTCCACTTTTTCATCTTTCTAATTTTAATGATTCTGAAAAAAACTTACCAATCCGGGCAAGCCTTTAGTATGTCATAAGGTGCTCTGTAGTACTCAGCCCTGCGAACTACTGGGTTCCGTATATTAAACCTCTCGTTAGGATCAGTTAGGTTGATGCGTTTTATCTTTATGTCTCTTCGCTCACAGATGTAATCATAATGGAACTTCGGCACTGAGTCCCCGCGAGCACAGTAAGTAGCTGAAATATTTGCCATTTTGGCATTAAATAACAACTTTGGTATATATCTATTATCTGTCACTGCTGATGTGAACCAGAAATTGACCTCTTCTCTCGTGAGAAAATGAAAACATCGAAAAAAGAGTTATTTATTATACATTCTGTTATGCATGACTTTTAAACTTTAATCACTAGATACTTAAATATATAGAACCCTTGATGATCATGTACGGCATATTGATACAAATATCAAGAGAGTTGGGAGTTTTAGAAATGATATGTGTTAATCTACCTACTCCAAAAGTACTGCGTGATCTGTTAGTATAATTATTTTTATTGGAACACATCGTCTTTATGCAGTGGAGAAGTATTTATAGCAGTATTAATAGAAGTAGTCATAACACTAAGTTGAAATTAGCATAGAAACCCTGATTAAACCTTGCTTATACATATACTCGTAGCCTTACTCTTGTAAGTCCCGTCCAGTGTATTGACTGCAGCATATTTATCAATGCAGTAGTGATAGCCCAACATGGTAGGGTAGCGAAGATAGGGTACTTTGCACGAGAATCTGCCCTCTTGGTACATAGCTTCCTGAAATCAGAACTAATAATATGTAAACACACAGACATAGATAGTAAAAAACATGTAAGTATTCTGTTTTTAAAAATATATTTTTTCTGTTATTTTATGGCTCGAAGAGCAAACGTGCCTACTAGATAGACCTAGCAGGGGCTGAGCTATGAGATGGTAAGCGATCAGTGCGATCACTAACTTCTATTACATGAGCAACGCCAGAGAAATTAACACGAGAAAAAAAATCGATCATTTTTAGATCGAGTGCTGACCATGCAAGTTTACCCTGCCATCACACATGAGTATCGTTAGATTAAACTGAATGACACAAATCCTCCAATGTCCAACTGGCGAAAAGCGCTAGCTCTAATAGACCTGTGTGCTTAGTACGAGTTTTACGTGACATAACGGGCTCGCAACTCGTAACGTAAATGCGAGTTGGCTAAAATTTGTATGGGACCGAAGCAGAGCCATCTAGCGGCAGTGAAAAGAAAAGCTTCGGTCCCATACAAACTGTAGCCAATTCTCATTTACATTGCGAGCCCGTTATGTCACGTAAAACTCGTACTAAGGAATGTACTAAGGCCTCTGAACCGTATGCTACGAACCTTGCAAATAACATTCCTCCTGCCAGGCGGGCGCGACACGCCGCCGAAGCAGTAGGTCCTGGTGCCATTAATCATGATCTCGGTGGCGCCGATGTGCGAGATGAGCGTGATGCCGTTGATGCCGGCTAGTGCGAACCGCTGCAAGCCGGCGCGCTTGCGGACCTCCACGTTGTTCTTCATGCTCATCGTGTTCACTATCGCCTGCCAGCCGTACACGAACTCGTGCATAGGACCTTGGAGCGGAATATGCTAATTTTTCGGTGATGTAGGCTTTAACGATAAAAGCATCTTTAGGGAACATGAGATTGTGATATTTGCCCCCCATTCCTTGTTTGGCAATTCAATGGTAATGCACTGGATCTTACTGATGCATGTCCATTGTTTGCAGTCACAACTTGTTTACGGGCAGATGCCTAATCTGCTCGTTTCTCCGGTGAATTTCCCGTGGCAGTACCGGGATTAACTAGTTGTTGTTGGTAGGTGTTATCCGCTTTGCTACTTTATTACGGACCACTTGCTACAATATTCCTAAGTGGCAAGTCTGAAACACCGTGAGTGAACATCGTGCTTAGCATGTGACAGTACCTAATAGATTATTACGATGACGTCAAAAGTCATTTGAGTTAAGATTATCCATATTTTTATTTACCAATCCCGAAACTATCTCCGTCCAAAAAATTGAACATCTCTCCGAACGAATCTGGCATAAGACCCGCTATCACAGTCGAGGTTTGGACATCATCGGGCAGCATAGGTCCGATCTCATCTGGCGGCGTGGTGAACTCGTGAGACAAATTGCTGAAATGGGCATGACCGCTTCGGACCTGGCAATAGGAAGTTTACGATAGAAACGATTATAAAGGAAGAGAAAATTGTTTGCGCCCTGTTGCTTGAGTCGGCCGCCAATGGACTCATCGTGTTTTCCAACCGGGGCCGCGGGGGCTTGGGAGTCAGTTCTTTCTTTCTTTCTCTTCATCCTTGCCCGGCAACGCAGCGTCGCTTCCATTGGTGTTGCAGATGCCCATAGGTAACGGTGGTCACTTACCGTTTTACTAACTAACTGAGACGGGTAGGTACTCACGATTTCACTATTGGTACTTAAATCACGGTTCCACTGTGACAAACCGACCAAAACAAAAATCGTAAGATATAATAATATGTTCCTACTAATATTAAACAAAATTAGTTGTGCCAAATGCCAATGAGAACACTTGTCTCTACACTGTCTTCCTATCGCTGCCGTACCCTCGGTACACTTGGTAATGCCAAACAACTAATTGTGCAAACGTAGTTGGACCATCACGAAAACCGCAATAAAAACAAAATGATCTATAAAATTCAAGATAGGTACCTAATAGGTATTCTATTCTATAAAAAGCAAATCGTATAAGGTAAGTTACATGATCAAAGCTTAATAATGTAAATAAGTATTTACCGTTGGAACCCATATTGCTATAATCAGGATACATGATGCCCACATTGTAACTCCAATCGTAAGTAAAATAACAATTGAGTGAACAAATGATAAAGTAAAAAAACCGGGCAAGTGCGTGTCAGGCCACGCAAAATGTAGGGTTCAGTAATAGTAAGTTTATCGACTATTACTCATTAACAACTTATGCTAACATAGCCGTGATAGTTTACCTTGTAAATTATTCATCTTTATTTAACCTATTTTTGAGAATTTTTTCACTTGTTCAACTCCAACCGTTTAGCCGGCAGGGCGATACCCCACACAAAAAAATTCCTCTTCATGTAATAACTGTACGGGAGGTAAGTACTCTGAAAAAAAAATATTTTTCAATATTTATTCTACGATTTTGGAGTTTTAATAAATATGTTTATCCATGCCAAATTACAGCTTTCTAGCAGGGTCTCGGCGCTATGCCTCGAACAGACGGACGGACTGACATGACGAAACTATAAGGGTTCCGATTTTACTTCGGAACCCTAAAAATAATTGGCAGTTAGTTGAACTGTAGTGATTATGGTTGTTAACTTACAAATTACTTAGTTACAAGTCGATGGAAATTTAACGACGTTAAGAGTAGTTTAATATCGCCCAACCAGCCCAGCTTGCTTTTCATGTTTCGACTGATGGGTCCACTTTCATTTCCCTGTCTTCTTTCTTGATCGATGTCGATCGAAAATCGGTGGTTCCTGCAGTGTTACTGATATCCATAGGCGACGATTACCACTCACTTACACCCCTTACACTTTACAGGATTATTCGTCGGCTATTTTTTATTTTCTCTTTACCTACATAAAAAAACTACACTTCCAACATTCAAATGTGCCGAGTCTTCTCCAATTTTGGAGTATAATTGTATTCTTCTCTCTCATAAATAGTGCAATATTAATAGACAACAAAATTTATATTCAAAATTGTATAAGATAATTGTTATATGGAAGTACAGAGGTGTAAGATTTTGTATTTTATTACCTTTGAAAGTTAAGTTATTTAATATGAAATGAAAGCCAAAATTTTATAAGTAAAACATTTATTTCAAAAAGCATACAATATACATACAAAATTGAGTACAAGGAAATGGTTCAATTATTTCGTAGGTACTTACAAACATGTTAAATACAACAGAACTTCTATCTGTAACGGCTTATTCCCCGTTAATTTCCCAGATTTATTCTGGACCATATTAAGTAGACACAATTATTATGGCTGAAAGACTTATGGCGTAAGTGGGAACGAACGAGTGTTATGTTGTTATTATTGTTGTATAGGATACATTAAGTATCATAGCTAAACATACAATCAGACTTATGCGCTAAATCTTAATATTTAAAATGTGCGTTACATATTCTGTTTAAGCCTTATCCATACAGTAATTTATTAATGAGTTGGTAGATACATAGAACTATAGGATATATAGGATATAACATATGATATATAGGATATAATTATATTATGATATATAGGATATATTTATTGGTTATAACAATATTATAATATGGGATGCTGAAAATATGGGATAATCAGATTTACCATTTCGCAAAACTTATATTATAACAAAATTAAACGAAGCTAATTAATGAATCAGTAATTAAAGGAGTAAACTACAAAATGTTCAAATAAGAAATTAATCATTATAATGTATTCTTTTCTTATCTAACCTTAATTTGTAGTATGAAAAACCTCTATAAGTACCCGAATACATGTAAGTACCTTAATATCATATACGAGGTATACTCTGGGTAGCGTCACTTGTTAAGATACATGAAATATATCTATATTTTATACTATATATTATGACCATAACTTAGTAGGTAAAAAATGTAAAAATCCATAGTGGAAATATTAATTCAAAATACTATCACTCCGAATATTTTCCAAGTGGAAATCCGTTTTACTCTTACTTCGGCGGTTCCTGACTGTCCTATATTCTATCCTATATATGTTATGTTTCCTGTCTTATATTTTGAGTGTCACCAAATTAATAATTTTCCAAAACACCAAACATTGATTAGTAATTGCATAAATTTAAAACTAATGACAATAAATAAGTTTCTAGTGACCAGATCGAAAATTTATTTTAATGTATTTTAAAACACCAATTTATATTTATTGTGTTTTATACATGCAGTATCTTTTTTATATTAAAAATGTTTACGTTCCCTGAACTATAATTGCCTTCGGCAAATGTGGCACGTTCATTAATTTTTATTTACCTTCGAATCAGCCTTTTAATGACACTTTCTTTAAACGGTAACTTTACTCATATTATTAATTTATTATAGGTAAAGGCACTCCCCTCCCCGTAACGTTGACGTTTACCCATATGAACGTTTAATCCAAAAAAAATAATTTATTATCGCGTCCAATTTGTTCCCTTTAAATTTATCGAAAATTTCGATATTATAAAACCTTTAAAAATTGCAGTGTTACAATCTGTATTTATATTCATCATAACAAAAAGTTGTATATTTATTATTTTTTATTATAACATATTGGGAATCACCTAATAACAGTAGTGATATAATTTACAAATAAGCGTAAATATTTGTTTTTTAGTTACTTTATTAATAGCATGTGGCAAAATTTATACTGTAATTATACATTTCCTTTATCTTATCTTACGTAAAATTTCCATTATCACGTCATGAGCCCTTAGACCCATAGCCTTAGACCGCAACGATTCCACTGTTCTAACATCATCAGTCAGGTGGAAAGTGGTAGACTAGCCACAGTAGAGTTATTTAATGTATATCCAATATTAATCTAATGTAGCTGTCTATTGAAGTGTAAATCTAATAGTAAGAGTAAAATGTGTTCAATGTCGCTCCATCTGAAAGCATCCTAGAAGTAGCGAGGCCCTAAAGGAAAATGCAAAAAATTAAAAACAATGAACGAGATCTATCGTATTCTCTAATACTAAATATGGATTATGCCAGTATACAACAAAATACAGTACAAAACACAAATTCTACAATTCTACAAATGAGGTAGGATATGAATATAAGTTAGGATAATATTAAACGACTATTTAATATTATAATGTGAATTTATAATCTTTGTTTTATTTAAACAATAATGAAAATATTACGTACCAAATACCTACATGGCATGTCATTTGTGGGTCAAGCGTATTTAACACAAAAATAAACATGCACATTTTTATCCAAATATTAACACATTAAAGTGGGTCGCCTATTATTTATAATATGTCACTATGTGTGTATCTATTGTGAATGAGCAGTGATAGCCTAGTGGTTAGAACGTTGGTCTCCCGAACGCGGGGGCCCGGGTTCAAATCCTGGCACGCACCTCTAATTTTCAAATATTATGTGCGTATTACAAGTTAATTATCACTTGCTTCGGTGAAGGAAAACATCGTGAGGAAACCTGCACACCTGAGAGTTCTCCATAATGTTCTCAAAGGTGTGTGAAGTCTACCAATCCGCACTTGGCCAGCGTGGTAGACTATGGCCTGTACCCCCTCACATTGTGAGCGGAGACCCCGAGCCCAGCAGTGGGACAATTATGGGTTGTTGCTTTGCTTTGCTTTTATGTGTGTATCTAAAATATATATACAGTCTGAAATAAAATGTTGTTATTATTATTATTTCTTACACCTGGGTATTACGTAAACAAAACTGAGTTCATTTTTAATCGGAGAAGTCTTTAAAGCGAAATAAGCCTCCGTTACAGTATGGGTATTTTATTGGAAATAATTTAAATAAGTTAATAAGCAGTGCAATAGTGTAAACCGTAGTAATTTAATTGAAATTCAATATGACGTCTTTTCGTTCACTAACCCTTGACTTAATTAATGGATGACTACAAATTGGTTTCACTATAGTAACATAATTTAGCTATATAAGATGGCAAGCAGTTTAGACATTGATCTCATAGTAAACAACTACATACGTTCAAACACAATTAAAAGACATGAAGGCAAACAACAACATGCAGTGACTGATTACTTCCAATTATATTTTAACGTTAGATACGAACACGACATTGACATGGAAATTACCTTCATTAGCTTGCCCATGCATCCCATACGCAGTTCACAACACTTCAGATTTATATGGTAAGGCCCATTAGGAATATATTACGCAAGTTCTTATGTTACAGCAAAAACTTGATAGCTTAGAGCTTTTTATACGTTAAATATACATCTTATCACATGATTTATCATGTCAAGAACAGATTCTTATAATAGGGATGTTGACACTAATTATAAATTAATATAAATCTATGTCTAAAATATTAGTGGTAACATTTAAAGGCCTAAAATATGATTCTTTTATTGAAATCAATCACAATAAATTAAATATAATGAATTTAAAATGTTAAAAATTGTACTCACTGTCACGTGACCTCAAACGCCATTTTGAGAATATGACGTCATTGGAACAATTTTATATGGAAATTCAACAAACTTAGCAGGCAGATACTATTGAATATCGTTTAGTGACGTCACGTGACGTTTTTGGTGGGAAATTTGATAATGATTTTTATTTATCAATTTTTGTTTTTTAATTGAAGATTATTATTTTTATAATATTTTTTTCGTGAATATTGAGGTTCTATCTATAAAATAAAATTGAATCCTAAAATTAGTCAACATCCCTATTGGTAAACAGTATCAAGAAAAAAACACTCATTAAACATTTATAAAAATAGAATAGAGCCTGTTTCCTACCTTGTATTCGAGTATTTATTCATAGGATTATTTGAATAATAATAGCTTTAAAACCAATAATAAGCACTAAAGAGAATCTAAATATTATTTCAGTTCTAAACTGATGTTATAAATATCATAAATTATGCATTTTAATTTTGAAACAATATTCGAACATTAAGATCTATATTAATCACAAATTAGTTAAAAAATATATTTTATCCTTATACTGGGTACTATTTAGGTCAAATCTAATTTTATAGCATGATATATAAGCTAACCATTGTAATATTACAAAAATATTATGTACAATACCAAGTACAACTGATTACAAATTTGAAACATACAATTTCTATTATGAGTTGAATAAACACCTTGAAAAATACACATTTATACAGAACTTCATTAAATCAAATGGAGATTTCGGCATGAGACTTTGTGAAAATTTAATTGAAAAAAAAAACGCATTCAATATTAAAAATAACAGCACATCTTGCGTGCATCATACGTATATAAGATGAAATGTTAATATACCTGATCTTTTACATCATTAATTAATAAAAGAACTAACAATAAAAATTTAAGGTTACACGAAACAAGAACAGCAAGATCACTCATAATTTGAGTTTTATGTAAAAGTTAAACTATTCTTATCCAATTACACTTTTCTGATCCAAAACCCTAACGAAATCTTACTACGAATTGTGATGTTAATCGAAACGTCGAACCTATAGTTACAAATCTAGTATAATATTATTTTCACCATTAAATAGCGTACCTCTCTCATAGCACCGATTGCACTTACTTATATTATTACGAAATTGCTTAAAATACAAAATGTCGATATGTACATTACAACATAATCATTATTAAAACAACAAAATAAAACATTTTAAGAACCATCATTCTAGATATTTCTAATTGAAAGCCAATTAGGTGCCAACATTGTAAATAAAAGTATTTTGATACTAGCCACATCTTTTTAATTTTTTTACAAAGTAATATATTATTTTCCTTTGGCAACTTTTTAAAGCAATTTTATTTTAAGTCTTTTTTACAACTTTAAAGCAAACTTCTGTGAATATATTATACATACATCCCTAATTTATTATCCAATTATACACCATAACACCTAATTGCCTTCTCCAATTTGATAAGCGAATTAAGCGTTAAAAAATCATCGCCAATTTGTAGCCTAAACGTATGTGTATACTGTATGTATACCTTTTATACCAAAATGATTTTAGTGTATTTAATACACAAATAAAATATTAGTACGAACACAACTTGATATTGATTAACATGTACTTCATCTACCGAATGGTCATCAGGGACGATCAGCTGTTAGACAGACAGATGATAAATCATTAATTATACCGAAATGACCTTCATATACAAGTTAATATGCTTGTACGTTACTATACAAAACAAATGCCAAAGGGCCTCTTCACAGATCAGATAATAAGCTGTGGAGTGCCACTCTGTATATAAACATAAATGTATTTTAATGAGGATACTGACCATCATAACCATTTTCTTCCTACCGACACCGAAGTTACACAACCAGTTCGTTATTACATTGAAATAAACTATTAGAGCCATGCTTTGTAAGCGCGCGTTGATATTTTTTTCACAATATAGCATCCTAAAATTGTTAACATGTAGTATTGTCTTAACAATACAATAAAATACTTAACTTACCTAACTTCTAATTCATTAATTCGTTACGACAGTAACGAGTAATGCAATGCCTCTATCTGCGCAGTCTTAATGTGACATTTAATTCACAGATCAATTATTTTTGTTTCAACAAATTGAAGTCATATGCTAAAGATCATTCTTCCTTGTCCTCGACAGCGGAGTAGCACAGCTTTTGGCACATGTGTGTAAATTTTGCTGCAAATAACATAAAAATAAACAAAAATGAAAAATAAAACCATACTCTATACAGTCCACTTTTCTTAGGTAGTTATATTCTAGAAAAACCTAACTCGAAATTAAAATTTATCTCTTTTCTTAAATTTTTATTAATCTAAAGTTCTAAATTAATTATATTTGCTTTTTACTAACTAAACTAAATTAAATGTTAGTTATTGTCTTACTTAATTAAATATAACAAAGTGGCTGTAACATACGGACGGGCGGACAGACAGACTGACAGACATGACGAATCTATAGGGGTTCCGTTTTTTACCATTCGGCTACGGAACCTTAAAAAGAGAGTTCTAGGTAAAATTCAAACGACAGTTCAAAATACAATGTAGAACTAGCTATTATATACACGAATAACAAAATCGCCTTAAACGAGTAATTGTTATCTAATTAATATCTCAAATGAGCCACTTTAGTTGCCTCAGAATTATCAATTAATTATAACAATTGATAATTAATATCTGTTTCATCATATTCATAATATTCATAAAGAGATAGCGACTGTCGTTTATCTTTAAACGTTTAAGTTTTTAAGCTTGATTGAGAGTTCTAGAAACACTTATGATTCATAAATTATGAATAATACTTGTATACCAACATGCAACAGTTAAGCCGATAGCACTTAACTGCTAAGCGTCCGATAGCACTTAGCTGTTAAGCATCTACACACACACTTAATATACGTCGATTCAGGTTTGCAATAGAAAAAAAGTAATTGCAACTACGTTGTATAATTCTATTTAATGGATGAAGGGCTATTTTTTAATCGTTCTATAAACATTTACCGCTGTTTTAGTTGACGATCCCTTTCTATAGCGCTTATTAAAATTACTGAACAAACAAGATAAATGATATGAATTTGATTAAAACAACGAGTTTTAAAAAAGATTAGAAAACACTTCTTGGTGTGATTACTTAATTTTCTATTCCAAACAGCAGCATCTATGCACAGAGGGGTATTGTTGTAACGTGTTAAATGCGGCCACTACAATACTCGCGGTGAATAGAGAGCACTTTTCGTCTTAGGCGACTTCTGATTAGTTTGATTTTGGGCAAGTTAAAGGCAACCACCCTTAGTTCCTGGAATCCTTAGTTCCTCGAATATGCGTGAGTATCGCAGTGACGAACCTAACACTTGGGTTAATTCAACCAGCATTTCGGCGAGGAACTTCGACGAGTAGTGTAGTGAACGCATAAAGGTTATTTTCCACCGAAGCGGAGGACAGCGAAGTATATAAATGACTAATCAGATATATATTTATTTCCGAAGCTGAAATAAACACTGGGCGGAGCTAGGCCCAGTAATATCCATTAGGTTATTTACGTCTACGCTCTTCTCCGCTTGTTGGAAACCATTTCCATAAAGAGACAATAGAAGTTGCTCCATAAAATTGCGCTCGAGGAATGCACAAACAACACATGAAGAATAAACATTATAAAAAATTAAAAATACAATCTAATTGAAAACCTTTTCTGAAGTTGGTTAGAAATTTAATGTGATCCGCTCAGTACTGATTCTAGTCGATCGTATTTTTCGTGTTCGTGAACGGTGTCTACGAGTATATTATTATAACGTACACATAGTTCGAGAGCACTTGTATGGAGCACACTTCTGTGACGTTGCTAAACACGTATAGCGGACAAGTAAAGTCTTGTAGAATCTATAACGCAAAGACTCGTGGTAGGCGAAGTAATAAAACGTGCAAAAGAGACGGCGCACATCATTTTCTCTCTCGCACTTGCACTGTTTATGGAAATTAGGTGTTTCGCATCTCTATGCCTATGTGTCGTCATCCATAAACATTGCAAGTGCGAGAGAGAAAATAATGTGCGCCGTCTCTTTTGCACGTTTTATTACTCCGCCTGCCACGAGTCTTTACGTTTATAAGCACTTACTCGCAAGCCGCTGCACGAACAGGGGCGTGTTGACAACGAACAGGTAGTACACGGGCACGCCGGCGGCGGTGATGGCGGCGCCCGCTAGCACCGCGGTCGGCTCGCTCATGATCGGCACTATGAGGAGGACCACACACACCGCCACGAACACTATCGGCATCCAGATCGACACCTGGCGACAACCATTGAAATATTATTATTAGCGTATAGAACCGACACCGCGAACACCATGTATGTCCAATGCATTGGCACCACGTGGCTTCAATCTTTAATGGATTCGTTCGATTTTGAAAGGAGAACCGAGGTTCGATTTTGTAAATCGAACCTCCCGGGCGGGACACACATTTTGTTCGAGATGTCTGTTCTATGACATTATACTTCAATGGCGACAGCAGTCAATTCAAGTTCGCGCAACAATAAATCTATATAGCTGACATCTTCTTTTCCACGCTTTCAATTGTCACTTCTTTTTCTTCTCTCTTTGCCGGCAACGCATCAGTGATGCCTTTGGTGTTGCTGATGTCCATGATCGACGATGGTCACTTAACCATCAGGTTGATCGTGAGATGAGACAATAAATTATCCACCCACGTGCGACACAACGCACGGCGGATATCTATCCTTTTGTCAAACATCCCACCGGCACGAATAACGTGGTTTGCTTCATCATTCATTATGCGAAAGACTGTAATAGCTGCGTACGCGTTCCCACCAGCCTACGACGTGAAAGTCTTCAAGAAAAGAGTGAATAGGCTTTTACTAAGTTAGTGCGCTAACCATCATGGGCCACATCTCCACCTAACATCAGGTGGGATTGTGGTCAAGCATTAACTTATTCTTAAGTAAAGAACGAAACAAGAAGAAGATGGAGAGAAAAGGAAGGAAGGAAGGAAGGAAAAATGGAAAGAAAAGGAGATGTAGGATGGTCTTGGTCAACGGTAGCATTAACCCACCTTAATCGGCCGCACGAGCTCCGGCTGCGTGTACCGCAGCCACAGCACAGCGCTGCAGCTGAGGGTGGTGAAGAACGACTCCACCACCGTGCAGTACGTGATGAGCGACGTCAGGTTGTTGGGGATCAACATCAACAGGGAGATCAGCATCTGGAACGAGCGCCGTGTTCGATGTTCGTGGTATCATAGCGTAGCCAGAGATGAGTGCAGGATAGAGACGCATCTCGTGCGCTCTGTGGTCAGTGGCTTACATAATAACAGTTGGTAGCAGCTGATAGCCTATTTTACCTAAATACACCATTAAAGTGTAAATAAACAAACAATAAAACAATTGGATAGCTTTATGTAAGACACCTCTGAAACTAAGAAAATGTCTTCAAAGTCAAAAAAAGTTTAACAATACCTTCATTCCGTCGATTTGTATCCCTCTAAGGCTGTGTTTCCACCAAAGATGCGTAGCGAAGGATGTGTTTAATAACCAATAGAATCGCTTCATTTGGCCTGTAGATAACTGAAGTGATTCTATTGGTTCTCACAAACACATCCCTCGCTACACATCTCTGGTGGAAGCGCCTCCTTACTCAGGTGTCCAACAAACAAAGCACTCACGAGGAAGACAAGTGACGGCAACGGCGACATGCACTTCATGTTGATGTGCGCCAGCAGTTCGGGCATGTGTCCGTTGCGCGCGCCAGCAAAGCACATTCGGGACGACGCCATGATGTGCACGGACAGACCTCCGAGGATAGCGATCGCTACCAGCGTCGGCATCACGTACTTCATCCACATGAGCGCGTGCATCGCGAAGTCCTGACAATGGAGATGAATGACAACCCTATTGAATCCATGAATATAAGATGACGTAGCCCTATTGAAATAACGGGTTAGAGACCCATCACAGTTTGTATTTACCTGTGCTGTATTTTGGGTACAAATAACATAAATATTTATGTGATTTTTAATGTCTTTTCATAACTAAAAACAAACGCAACCTACGAAACCTAATGGTGGCCATATACGATCAAGTTTACTTGTCAAAACAGCGGACTTGACGCGGCATCCAGTAAACTTGACAGTGTATGGCTATATAGTTATCTCATGCACACTGGATGCCGCGTCAAGTCAAACTGCAAACTTGACAAATACACTTGATCGTATATGGCCACCGTAACCAAACCAAACTGTCTAAGTTTGGCAGTCTTGCCAAAGAAAGCCATTATTGATAATGTTGCAATAGTGTTCTTACAAGTCCCTCACAGCATCGCTACCAAGGCCCCAAAACTACTCACGACTATAAAAGTTTTCTCACGTCATAAAGGAAATTATTTTTGTAGCTATAATGAATGTAGGTATAATGAATGGATAAACATCCGACGCATAGATTACCCCCAATCCGACGTGACCAAACTATACAGTTAATTTCTCAATAATGGTATTAAAGATTCCTTAATAGAATAGTGATGTAATAAGAGTATTACATAATAATATAATGTCACGTAACATACCACATCTAGTTTGCCCATGCTTATAGCCTTAGCCTTATAGCCATAGTCATCAACAACTATATACCATGCATTTAAGCGTTTCAATAAACAATGACACATATCTCCTGTAAAAAACTTATTTATGGCAATGAGGATTTATGGTTAATCTTATTTATAAGGTCAAGGAAGGTCAGTCATCCCGTGGAAAACATACATACATTTTAACTAAACATATTACGCAGAATAATTACAGAGAACCAGTAAAGGGTTATGTACCATATCCATATGCGTCGGCAACAGCTAACCTCTTAACTTCGATTGCGCCATAGAGAACGGAGTTTATTCAACCCACGCGGAGATGTTGAAATCTTGATCCTGATGTCATATACGTAACATCTCTCTACTCAAGAGGATATTGGATTTCCTTGACACCACCCGGTGTGGTGTGATGGAGTAAAGATTATTCACAAAATTTGACTTTTAAACATTTACAATTTAATAATGAAATAATTATACATTAACAGTTAAGTCATTTGGTATACTCGTAATCATGATGGTTTAATTATAAAGGCTAAACACGCGACACAGAATCGAAGGGTAGCGTAGTAATAAAAATATTAACTAAGTCTGCGATTGGTTGTTGCACGCCTACGCTGTACTCCATTTTGATGGAATCCAGAAAAATTGAGGATCCATCGGAGATAATCGAAATAGAAAGAACCACCAAACAAAAAACAAAATCAAAAATCGTTTATAAAGCGGGGAATTCACTAGACAGACATCCCCACGGGCAAGTCTGCAGACAAGCCCGCCGGGCCTCGCTACTATAGGACTGTGCAATGTTTGCTAGTGTAGGGCCGTTGCAGTCAGTCTGGCAGACTTGCCCGTTGCACGTCCGCGCGATCTCATTTTGTCTGCGGGGGCACAGACATGTCATTATAATGTATACGCACAACATGACTAATCGGTAAGCCGCCCTAACACAAACTGATAAGTCGGTGTAGTGTATTGTGGTGACAGACATGCCCGGCCCGAATGCCCGTGGGCAAGTCCGCGTAGTGTATTCCCCGCTTAACTCCAGAATTTTGCATTTCATTAGGTACATATAGAATTACTTCCTAAGATATTACTTCCTATTGGATTTATTCCTTGCTAGCACACATTTTTGGATTCTCTAAAGCAAGTAGCAGAACAAAACACGAACTCACCACAGCGATGGCGTTAGTAGCGAGAACGCCGACGGGGCCGAGCACAGCGAGGTAGGACACGTTGGCCAGCACATAGATCGCGGTCACCAGCGGCAGGGAGATGTAGATCGCACGCGGCAGGTTCACGTACGGGTTGCGAAGCTCCTCCGTCATGAAGTTCAGGTAGTTCCTGGTATGATACGTGACTTACATGATGTTTTGTGACTTGTGACCTCTATGATGCGTTGTAATATGGCAGCGAAGAAAACTCTTACGAGAAACGCATTACACACATGCTTGGAGGAGAAGGACGTCTTCAGGAATAGACAGATGTTTAATAAAACGTTGAGATTTGATGTTGTCATTGTAAAAATTGTGCGTGGATATTTAAAAGGTTAATTTTTTACAAGCGGTAGATATCAAATTTCGTCACGAAAGCTGCACGATTTTGATATATTACTTGATATCGACTTACATATTCTCTAACTCATCTTCATAGATCGGGACTCTCATTTGAAAGGGATTCCCACAGTAATAGCAAACATTAAAAATAACATGACACTCCTAACAGGAAAAAGTAACTCTGCGGTTAACCGCAATAGACAGTAAAGTCTGTAACAATAGTTAAGGTACGATGAACTATTTGTAACAATAACATTTATTAATATTTGTATTGATTCACTTACCATCCAGAGTAGGAAAATATACCAGAGTAGAAAGCTACCGACCACTCACTGACGGAGGTCTTAGTGCCGGCCCAACCATCTTCGAAATTTTCAACGCCCCCTGTTCATTTAAATAAAATTACTAAAAGTAAATAACTACGGACTACTAACTAAAACTTTCGTTTAAACACTAATAGTTAACCAACTCACCTCTAATCATCCATATGAGGCCGCCCCCTATAATAATAACTAGAGCCGAAATTTTAGTGAACATGAAAACGTTTTGCAGCTTGGTAGTGAACTTCACGTTGTACGCGTTGATGAAAGTCAGAAGACCTGTGAGAAGAATCACTAATTAGTGATAAAACTGATAAAACATTACAAAACATTAAGGTATACCTATTCCCAAATCCAAAATTAATACAGGTATGTGTGAAAATGTGTAGCTTTTTTTCAATTACAACTTTGTTTACATCATATAAAAAAATAAAACTTACAAATGGTAGACGCAGCGAGTAGCTTTTTGGCTAGCGGGAAACTGTTGCAGTTTGGGAATATTGGCTCGAGCAAGTTACTTGCAAACGTTAGCGCCATGATAGCGTTTGTGCTCGGTCTGTGAAAGGAAAATATGCTTCAAGGATCAAGTTTCTTGCATGGAATTTTTCTTTTAGGACTACCAACTTATCATCTGTCATATTGTATGTATACTATTACTCATTATATCTAAGTATTCTAAGTACACAGACAAGTACGTATTTCAATGTAATTCAAACCTTACTCTTACTTTTGACAATAGACTTATACTGTGGGTAGCCAATTGTGCAAAGCACTCATTTAATGTACAACGAAACTATCGCAATACTATTAATAATATCTGTGGCCCACAGCCTAGCCTAGCCTATAGTCGACAGTTTTATCTAAACTCCAGCTTTAGAGTGTTTTTATTAAAGTGTGAGGAAGTACTTATCTTGGTATCGAAGTTGCTTTTACGTTTCGGACAATTACTGAATTTACAAACTAAAATCTACAAGCATGAAGCAGCGTGCCATAATCAACCTTGGCATCTACCTCGCCTTATTGTCATCTTTGTTTGAGTTAGACAAAGGTATCTACTCCGTGGTTTGGAGAGAAAAACAACTTGGATTGCGCAATCGTATTGTTTCTGACAAATAGTAGTAGGGGAGCACATCATGCTAAATGTGGATTTACTCGAGCGTCGCGGAACGGCGGAAAACTATTAGATTTGGTAGATTAGATGATAGGAAGAATAAAATATGGTCCTATAATTTTTCCACTTTTAGCGGTGGGGGAAGCGTCTACAGATTTTTAAAATTGTAAAAAAACACGACATGGATATACTCAAGCGTGTCAGATATTGATATTTTTCATGCTCCAACATGTCCCTGATATGAAATATATTTTAATCTGCCGATTTGCGTAGTGGACGTTGGCCATGCGGAAGGAGTGAAAACAAAAAAAAAACTTCCTCAAGCGAGTGTTCAGTGAACTCTACAGATGGCCATCTCATATGAAGGGAAAGTTGAGTGTCCAGCTGTTTACTGAAAACAGAGGTTCCAATAATGGCCAGATCCCTAATCTTAATCTCCAGATTTGAGTTGTCAACATAGTAAATACTCACACGAAGACCATATTGGCATCCCACAGATACAAGAAAGCAGGTAGAGGGCCGAACGCCTTGTGTATGTAATGATAGTCGCCGCCACTTTGAGCTAGGGCCGTTCCTGCAATGAAAAACATGACAAAATTATGTTGAACGTTTTAGGTCAATACTTATTATCAACTGAAAAATGAACTATGCATTTTGTAAAAAGGACAGTTTAAGTTTCAATTGTTTTGTGACATGAAATTAAGACTTTTTTATGGAAATAACTGACGGAGCAGGCGGACCACCTGATTTGGCCGTCGTCGCCCATGGACATGAGCGACACTAAGGCTGCGTTTCCACCAGAGATGTGCGAGGTAGCTGGGCGGTGCGAGGATGCGTAGCGACGCTGTGAAATGCGCAGATGAACGGTACAAAGATGTGTAGCGGGCTCGTTTCAGATGCGAGCGGGGTGATCAGTATCTTCCGCCTCCATTTCTTCATCGTAAATTGTTAAATATTAGTTTTTTCCACTAACTCATGTTTTCTGCATAGCCGACAAACACGCTGACAATCCACCTGATGGTAAGTGGCTATCTTCGCTCATGGATATCCGCGACACCAAAGGCGTCACTGTTTCTCAAATAGCCCGTAACATGAGAATTCCCGCATCCTGCGTCGATGATAAGATTATTATGAATAGGTTAGGCTTGTCCTAAGCCAACTGTGACCACTTATAATAACGTAGAGACATAGAGAATAACTATATTGCTTAATGCCACTTGGCATTAAGTCCGCCCATTGTAATTCAGTGTATGAATGCAATAAAGTTTAAATAAATAAATAAATAAATAAATATATCGACGCAGAGAATAAATATACTTCAATCATCTAACTGGCGTCCAAAACTTTAAACACTTATAAATACTATTATTGACTTTTCCGACGTAATGATGATCAAGAGAAAAAAACAGCGTCATTTGATTTGCTTTGAAAACTTTTAGTTTAACATGTAGATAATAGTTTAATTAAGCTTTGTACAGAAGTTAAGGTCCATGAACTACTTTGAGTAATCATTTCAGCTTGTCAAGCTAAGCTGACCCCCTACAAGCATTTTGTCACACATTCTTTAACGACCATTAATGAAAGTTGCAACATCGAGATGTTGGATTACATTGAAACTGATTGGTCCTTGAATCGTAGTTAAGCATAATTAGAACAATTTTTAACAAACTATGAATGTTGGTTATTAAGACTAAAGATACTTTAATCTTCTCTGGGAAGCTTTACTGTAGAAATTATTACTGATAAGAAGACACCACGCAAAAAGTTAAATGTATAGGAAAGAAAGAAATAAATTATTGAACTTTGTCTCAATAACAGCTGTATGGCGACACACAAAACGAAAAACTACAGGCAGCAAAACCAATACTTCATGAGTAAATTTATTTTGTAAGGAACTGTGCGTCTTTACTTTTGGGACCTTTGGGAACACAGAGCCTGGGTGGGCCTGACTGTGCGAGAGTATGGTGATATATTTATTAACATATTTCCTATTAAGTTTTCGTGTACCTATAACTTTTGTACATACTCAACTTTCTGGCACCGAGAGTTTTAAATAAAACAATTTTTAAACATTAAATGCAAACAAAGAAAGCAAGTAGAATATGTGGTTAACAATGCTATTTTACAAAGCTATTTGACAACCATGGACATTGGCAACACCATAAGCCGCGTATCCTTTTCAGGCAACCGCTTCGACCCGCAGCAGAGCAAATGGAAACCGTGCCGCGAGTCGAGGCTTACCATGCCTTGAACCAAACGATGCGGCCGCGCAACGAGTCAGACCATATCGGTAAAAGCCCGTGCTCAAAGGTGCCTCAGTGTGAGCCGTGTGTTCATTGGAGACGATTGTACGGAACTGAAAGAACTGTAGCTCGGGTTGAGGCTTGATGCCTCAATGCTCTTTTTCGTGGCTCAAGTAGTCGCATGAACTTTCCGCAGCCCGCGGCACGGTCGCGATGAGGCAGCTCGTCACGAAGCTACTTTTTTTACTTAAAATAAGTTAATGCTTGAACACAATCCCACCTGATGGTAAGTGGAAATGTGGTACAGGGTGGTGAGCGCACTAACTTAATAAAAGCCTATTCACACTTTTCTTGAAGACAATTTTGCTTTAGGTATGCCATAAAGGCGCTTATTCAATGTACATTCCACAATCTTGCAGAGTATGGAGGTAATTGATAGGCCAATAGTTGGTGAGGTCAACACGGCTGCCTTTCTTGGGCGCAGGCTAAATGTTGGCAAGCTTTATTTTTATTTATTTTATTTTATTTTATTTGTTACACCAACGAGATACACACCAGAAACAAGTACTTAAAACCATGCAATTATATAATATTAACATAAGTGTCACCTCAGTTATAGGTGTAAACGCCTTTCTAATAGACCTTTCGGCATACGATTCAAAACATACATTGCATCCTGCTTAAGATAACTAGTTAAATATAATTATACTATTAGGCAAAAATTTAAAAAGTACTCCATAAAAATGCACTAACTAAACATTTTATTTAGTTGTAACGTTAAAAATTTCTAATTGTGAATAAGAATAAAATAAAATAAATATCTAATAGAAAACTAAAATTAAGTAAAATTGATTTTTTACATTACATTCACTCATAAATTTTATTAAACATTACATTGTTGAATAATAATTTACAATACATTAAACATTTATTGGGAATTCCACATTTCATTCGAATTTTGAAAAAATAAATAGCTTCCAAAAATTGAAAATAGCTTCCAGGATTTAGGCACTGATCCAGTCTCGGTTGAAACAGACGCATCAGCACAATCGGGTGCACAAGCCCTTAGCTGCTGGAATTCTATCAGGTTCACTGGCTTTATTCACGTCTAGACACCGCAGAGTTTTGAGAACGTCTTTGTTAGTAAAAGTACCGCAGTGAGGTATTAGAGGTGGTATGTTGTTGCCAACAGCTTAAGTGGATACGCAGCTATAGACATCACCAAAGTGTCCCCTAAGAAGAATGAAATGAGAAAAAAGAAAAAAATATCTGGCCTTTGATCCCTCAACATTATGATCACAGCAACATTAGGGACCCAATCAAAGAATGCCTCAAATAAACTTTCCCAATTTAAGTCCTACTAATATTATAAATGTGAAAGTTAAATAACCCTCTTTCTGGCACAATCAGGTAATTAGAAACAACAAGAATGAAGCTCTGTGTTACAATATGTGCTAACTAATGTACAAATTAAGATGAAACTTAGTAGACAGACCATGATTATCCAGAATTTGCAATGCATAGGATTGTACCAGTTGTACCTTCTCCTGGGAAGAATTGGACAATTATGCCTTCGTGACTATAACTCATGTTTATCAGTTGAAAGGATTAGAATGAATATTGACAGGCAAAACAGACCTGACTTGATAGCCTATGTCTTGGATCATAACATAATTCTTATTAATGAACAGTAAACATGTTTTTTTCATCTCCTGTAAAGTCGCTTTGTTGAGATAGACATTATTGATTCTTAACTGTTGATCTATACTAATATTATAAAGAGGAAAGATTTGATTGTTTGCATTGAATAGGCTCCGAAACTACCAAACCGATTTGAAAAATTCTTTCACTGTTGGGAAGCTACACTATCCCCGGGTGACATAGGCTTTATTATATTTTTTGTTTTTACTATTTTTCCCGAAGCGAAGCGAGGGCGATTTCCTAGTATGTAATAAAATAATTTTAATGTACTGTTTATAATGTATGTTTATTATTTAAGTGGTTAAATTTATAAATTCTGACTTTTGTTAAGTGAGTGAGCCCTTTGTTTCTATGACTTTAACTTTGAAGATAAAACTTAGTGAATAGACTGAAAATGTCTTGAAAAAATATTCAAGGCTCTTTTCTTAGAGATGGTTAAATATTTTATTGTTTAAATTTTTCTCCTGAAGTGAGTTCTTACTTTACGACTTTATCAGCTATTCTCACATTTGTTAAACATAATATTTTCATACACATTCTAAGTGGGTTAAATAAATCCCCTGTTATTTAAGAATACAAGTGATTAATATTTTAAAAACATTTCATATCACTCACTGATAAGTAAAATAAAAGTATTCTTATAATTTCATGTATCTAGAGGGAATCTGTGTATGGATGGAAACATATAGTAAATATTGTTACATGAAACCAGTTTTCTGCAGACAGGAGCTAGTAGAAAATATTTTATTTATTTATTAGCAGCTATAAAATTCATGGTTTTCAAATTGTTGTCAAGAATAATCATTTACTTACCCAATTCAGCATAAGATAAAGCTCCTAGTGTGGCCAGAACACCGCAGGCCACCCACACGCTCAATGCTCCCCATACGGATCCAGTTTTCTCCAAGACTTCTTTCGGGGAAATAAAAATTCCACTGCCAAAAATAATCCCAAGGATGATCGCAACGCCTTCCAGCAAACCGAGCTGCTTTCTCATACGGACACGCGACTGACGCGACAGGTTTTGGGAACTCATTCTTTTAGCAATGCAACGCACGTTTTTTCAACCCCGATACACGATCCAGGCCACAACTCGGCCGTGTAAGCCTCTACGCTATGATAAACTATACTGAACTGACCAAAGGCATAGAGTGAATATTATTACCCTCCTCTCAGTATTACTACTAAAATACTAACACACAGATTAATACGCGATATACTTTTCACTCAATATGCATGATCTTTCGCTAAATATGATTCTCAGGGACACAGAACATTAGTACAGGAAGATTTTTATTTTTAAATAGTAATTTTTAAATCATCGTATACATATTGACAAATGAAATGACATTTGACAATAAATTTTGACATTCTTTGACAGTAGGACATGAAAATCAAAATCAAGACTGGGTGCGTTCCACTTGACGATCACAACGATCAAAATAATTCTTCAGACGTTCCACATGACGACCACGTTTGTTATCATAGTTAAATTACTGGATACATAACTTCGTAGAGGTATTTGAAGACGAATGACGTCACAACGGAATGACTACTCGACCAATCACAGGCCGGATTGAGGTTGTCCTTCATAATTGTAGGGTGTCCACACATTTTTTCTAAGTACTTAGGTCCTGTTTTGATATGATTCTTCAAAAGGTTTTCTAATAATTTTTCTAGTGGTAACAAATTATAACATTTAATTAGCACATTTTTCATAAAAAATAACATAATCTCTATCAGTGGACTCTTTGGTACATTTTGTACTGTAGAAATCATCATGTTAGGCAGCACGTTAATAACGAATTAATTGTTTAATCAACCATCCGTTGTGTAGGGCAATATGTATCAACATTTTTGTTTTACATTAATA
The DNA here is from genome assembly GCA_963932265.1 of Thymelicus lineola. Taxonomy (NCBI): domain Eukaryota; kingdom Metazoa; phylum Arthropoda; class Insecta; order Lepidoptera; family Hesperiidae; genus Thymelicus; species Thymelicus lineola. The sequence goes on from OZ010680.1 coordinate 20,892,089, forward strand.
TGGTTTGGTTAAATATTTGGTGTGGTTTAAATATCTGTGCACAGATATTTATTATGAGTATCCGTGCAGCAATTTTGACTTGTGCATTGTAGAATCTGCACTATTTCATCATTAATAATAATCTTTTGTTCGCACTTTATTCAATGTAACTGTGCGCCGTTTGACCAATTTGGTTCCAATATAACGTAATATGTGCTGAAATGATAGTCTAGTACAAACTGAACAATCTTTATTATTTTTTTATTAATCATAGAACAATAATTATATCTTCATTTAAACAACTTAGGACTGATTTCTGGATCAGGATCAGGGTAGTATTGCAATAGATCCGCTACCGGAGCTTCTTGATCTTCATAAAAATCACATGCTAACAAATATTCTCTTTTTGAATAATCATCTCCCTTGCAAAACATTTCCCCTGAATCAAAATAAAACAAGATATTACATTTTTATTTGTAAAAGCGTCAAATAAGAGTAAAATCAATTTACATATTCGCAAAACCGAAAAGTTATTCAACCGATGATTTTATGTGACACGTGTGAACAGTGAGACGATGATTATTTTGAAAATATTATGAAAGACCTACGAACCTACCCTCAATGTCCATTATATGGACGGGACTCTTTGATTCTAAAGCCCCCACACAATAATGCTCTTCCATTAGATCCGGATGCCAGTACATTATAGCATCTCTACAGGATGATCCAGCAATAGGTAGCAAAATGCGGTCCTGAATTTTAAACAAAGTTATATGTACTATTAAGTTAATATTATTCAAGACTATTATTATATTTTAGTTATAAGTTTTTCCTTGTGATGTATACATCTTTAATCATATTATGTATTGAAATGTTATGAAAGAATGTACCTTGCAAATAATTTTATTGTTAACGATCGGTTCTTTAACTTCTCCAGTGCAGAAAAATTTTCTCTTCTTTCTCATAATAACCGTACTAACTTCTAAAACTGTTTTAATACTGTTACCTGGTAAAACATTATTTAAATTTAAAAAAGATTTAAATTACAAAAGAGACAAATCATTATAAAAAAATTTAAATTCCAATATAACAGACCTTTTTCACCGTTTATAGCTTCGAGTTCACGCATTCCTCTCACCTGCGTTTCCCTGCTATTTTGTTGTTTCATGTAAGAGGCAAGTCTACTCATGGCTTGCACAAACTCATCGATTGGTCCTAATCATTTTATTAAACGTCATTAAAATTAATGCGAAAAAACAATGAAAGTAACAAACAAATAAAAATGTGTTATAGATTTTTTTCTTACCCGTTCCGAAACTTCCGCCATCTAGGTAATTTAAAAATTGGTAAAATCTTAAGGCTTCATCTGATTCTATTTCATCCATAACTGGTCTCTGAAACCACCAACAGGTAAAAACTATAAAAATAATACAGAAAATGTTTTATGCGTAGAAAAAACACTGAATCAAATTAATATATTAACTGAAGCCAAATATCAAATAGAAGAATAATATCAAATATTTGAATTTTACTGAAAATCCTCAACAAACGCTGTTTTAGCATAAAAATCCAGATTTATATTCGTTTTTGTACTGGAACTCGATAACACGAATGTAAAAAATCTTACAAATTTTCCGCTCCATGCTCCCACATCGGAGTATAAAGAATTGACTCTACTAGGTAGCCAATCCAACGATGACCGTGCAACTGACACAGGATGCTGAAAACAAATAATTAATTTCTATGAAACAAGTTAAAGCTTAATATTAAATAAAAATAGGTATGTACTTTTCACTGTATTCAGAATAAAATAATTAATTAAATTTTAAATTTCCATAAACTTACTAAAGATGCTAATCTGGTATAAACATATTTAAAATGAATCAAGGCAAAGAAAATTAAATACTTGATTCCCATTCTGTAGTTACGACGGTGTCCAGCAATTTTAAGAAATAAAATGTTAACAATTATACTAAACTTTGTAACTCAATTAAAAGTAGTTCGTTACTTTTATTATGATTGGCCAGTTACAGTAAAATAATTGCTTGATTTATGGTACTTGTAATACATGAGTATTGTTGGTTACTATAAGTACCTACCTATTGTACCAGCTGTCGGATTAATAGAGGTTGCATTTTAAATTTACATCCATTTCAGAATACTCAGAGAGAATAATAGAGAGGGAGGGGTAGAGAGAGGTAGAGGGAGAGGGAAAGGCAGAGGGAGAGGGAGAGGGAATTTGATGGTCTCTGATTTGTTAAACCTAACGAAACAAATAAAAGTTAAAAGTAACAACAAAGTACATTCATTGATTGTTAGGCGATACGAAGTTCACTGAGTCAGCTAGTAACTAAATAACCATTACAGGTTATCAATCCAAATTGTTTACTTAGCTTAAGGCTTACTGACTAGAGAATGAATAATTCCTCTGGCTAAAAGCTGGAGTCGAATAGAATAGGTCTAGACTGGAATTCCAAGCCAGCACACCATCATGGCTTAATATGGCTAATATAGGTTGCTTGCTTGTATATTAAGTGAATAGCCGACAAATGAGCAGACAATCAAAATAAATGAGGACATCAATAAAGCGTCACCGATGCTTTGCCGAACAAAGAGAGAAGAGGAAGAAAAATGAATTAACTGGCTCTAGCCCTAAACCGGAACATAAATAGTTCAGCTGCTGCCTCCGTCTAGAGGTTGGTATAAATTGAAAGGGTGGCAAATATTTAAATACATAAACAAGCACAATATATGCTTAGAGCAAGTCCGCCTCGGCCACCTCGCCTGGACCCGCAGAGCTCGTTGGTCTGTCTGAAACTATTTGAAACCCTCCTATTTACACAACTCTGTAGTAATAATATTCTGACTGGATAGTAATCTTCGTAGAGGTACCTGAAGAATCTTCAGTGAAGATGGATGACGTCACACTGAATGACCACTTTCTACTGTGTCCATGTTATCTATACTCCCAGGATATTTTCGTTTGATTTCAATATCATCTTTATACAAAAGTAATAATTTTATAAAAACATCAGTATTCATTACATAAAGATAATTTTGAAGAAATTGTAATACAGTATGTTATTTCAGTATTATATTTTTTTACCACCAAAAAAATTATCAAACATTTTGAAGAACCATATTAAAGTAGGACATATTTTTCTAAATAAGTATTGACACCCCACAATTGTAAAGGACAACCTCAATCCAGCATGTGATTGGTCAAGAAACTCAAAAATAATCATTCAATGTGACGTCATTCATCATCAGGTATCTCTACGAAGATTGTTATCCAGTTAGACTTTAATTTCCTTGGGCAGAAGAGACGAGATATTCTTATCTGTACTATGGCTAATAAGTTGACTCACTGACAGCCGAGAGGCTGTCTGTCATTTTAATTTATTATTGAACTCGCGCCAATTTTAATGTCAATTTTAAGTTTCCTATCATTGCATGTTGCATTGTTCAACTGATTCTGTTGTGATTTAAATATACAGAAACTTGAGACTTCTAATGAAAACTTTAAATTTTATAAGTTAACTTTATTTTACGATAAAATGCACGTGCGAATTCGCGTTTTCGGTAAACCAGACACGGTGGTAGTAGTTGAATCTAAACTTACAAAGATAGACCAGTTTCGTAGGATCATAAAAGAAAAATTCGACGTACCACCTTCGTTGCAGCGTCTGTTTTATGGAGGAAAGTTGGTAAGTAATAACATTAGCGTCAACGCTACATATTGCATATAGGTATATTATTACTAAACATAAGAATAACACATTAACTGGCTGGCTATCTGGTACCCTCCGAAATTTTAAGAATAAACCGGGAAATATTTTTTACATTCCTTATAGCGAGACCTGAGACACATCAATGTATTATCAACCTATCAATGAACTTATACTACTACTACTATATAATATTATGTACTATTATTTCTTCTGTGCTACAACGAACACACATATGCATGGGTGCTTAGGTGTGTAGGTTAAAGACATTGATGAGGCAAATTTGGCTAATTTTGCTGGTTTTTTAATCATTATAATAAACTTAATATTTTATTTAAATTAATTCATTGTTTGAATAAAAACTTAAGGTCTAGATTACTGTCCAGTGTGTAAATGCAGATACACCGTCCTGGATCAAAGTGGCACCCGTCCCGTCAAGACTCCAGACAGATGTGGCAAGAGACATGCATATATGGGAGTGTTAATACTGTTATGTAAAGCTTAAAAGCTGATATGGAGATGATATAATAATATACTCTTTTTGTTTCCAGTTAGAAAATGGATATACTTTCCATGACTATAACATCAAGCTGAATGATGTCATCCAACTTGTGGTCAAAGTGCAGCCAGACGAGGCCGTAGAACACAAAACTTCTGAAAATACAGAAGTAAAAAATGTTGAAGATACTTCAGATAGCAAGGATGTTATTTATACAGGTATATTTCTGAATAATACTATAAGCCGCGCTATTAATGATACAAATTTAAAAGGGCCATCTTAGATTCTTTTTTTAATGGCGCGGCTTATAGTACTATAAAATAATGCTTTTACAACATGTCAAATCAAAGAAAAACACATCAAAAACTTATATTAGACTCAAAAGGTTATATTGAATCATCTTTATTATACTGGTTCAATGACATACTTCTTCATCATTTCCTCGTAATTGAGGGTTGGTGGTCATCATAAGTGGTCTTTCCGACTAGGATCTTCTAGGCTTCAATAATGTGTTTAATATAATTTGTTTCATCCAAATTGCGTTTAATATAATTTGTGTGCAGAATTTCATCCAAATTTGTTTATTCATTTTTAGTGTTAAATAGCAACAAAAATTCATCTGTACTCACAAACTTTCGTGTTTATAAGTATGATTTCACATACATACATCATGTATAGCCATTATTTACATATAACATGTATAACTTAAATATTGTCACTGACAATAATGACTATATAACACTCACGATAAGTTTTTTGTAATCTTTGTCTAACAGAATACATTACCTATTCCTTCCAGATGCCAAAAGTACTTTATATGCAATTGGAGACTTAGTAGATACTAGAGATAGTGCAAATGGGTCATGGTTAGAAGGTAAGATAGACAGAATAGTTATCAATCCCGATGCACAAGTTGAGCTTGAAGCTGTGTCACCATCAAATGGCCAAAACATAAATAGTCTAGAGCAAAATGATGACAAAGAAAATGATTTGGCCACTTCACCAGAAAGAGGTAATAGTGAAAGTTCAAAAAAGCGTAAAGGGATTGCCAAGTTTTTTACCAAAACACCTAAAGCCAAAAAACAGACAACCAAAGAGGCACAGAAGAACGAAATAGTAAATGTTAAAGAGGAGAACTTACTTTTTAGATTGCAATTAGAGTGAGTGGGTTTAAATTTTTATAATCAATATTGTTTACAAATTGTTTGACTGTTTATAAAAAATGTAGTCATGTAAATCATGCCCTCAGCAATGGATTGTTTTTATGTTAGAGCTAAAATAAAATAAATGATGCATATACCGAAGTAATTCTTGGGACTGCAATATTAAAATACTATAACTCTTTCATTTACTTTACAATTTATTTTAATAATATAACTAAGAAAAATGATATTTGTCAATTCTCAACTTACCACCGTTAATCCAGTTGCCAATTTGCACTAAAACACTTGAGTATTTGTTGAAATTTTTAAAGGCATTTAAATTTTTTTAGGCATGAAGAAAACTTATACAGTAAACTTAAAGATATAAGACCTAGAGCCAGAACTGAATTGGATGTTAAGGATTTAACCTCAGGTCAAACTGTGATGATAAATCACAACATTGAAGATCCATTAGAAAAAGGAGATTGGTAAGTTTTAAGAATTTACTTGCCTTTAAACTCTTATGTTAATGTTGATATGTAAATCTATTTATACCATTAATAAACAATGTGAAATGTTTGCTAATGATATTAATATAAAATATAATAAAATTTTAACAAAAAAACCAACTTCAAATGATGTACATCCTTTCCAATAACAATAGAAAAGAATCATCGAAATCGGCTGGCGTGATATTGAGTTATTCGTTCATTTGTCGCGCACATACTTAATGAAAAAAGACTTATATTTTTTTCTCATGGATGCAATTATCAGTTCTCGATAAAATTTAAGAATTTAAGATATATTCCCACCAGACGACAAGCACCAGCTTTTGATTAAAAAAAGAATCATCAAAATCGGTTCACCCAGGTCCAAAGTTCTGAGGTAACAAACATAAAAAAATACAGATGAATTAAGAAGCTCCTCTTTTTTTTGGAGTCGGTTAAAAAGTACTTACATTGCTACCAAATCAAATGCTAATTAGTAAGTCTTTAAAACTACTATCAACCTATAACAATATACACAGCCTTATTATGTAAAAATATAAATTTTGTGTTTCAGGTATGATTTTAAAATTGATAGAGTGGTTAAGCTGAGGAAAGGATATGATCTATGTGGCACTTTGTACTTAGGACCTGAGGCTGTCCCTCAAAATGATACAACAGTTAGAGTAATTGATAAGATCTTTCAAATAGAAGAAGTAGTTCCACTAGCAGAAAGAACAGAGGAATATCAGAAAATTATAAGCACTGAACCTGAGAAGAGTGAGTTGCAAAGTTAAAAAAATTTTGTACACTGCTAATCACACACTCCCATTCTATTATTGTAGATGGCATAAATATATTAAACAAATTGAACACATCTATACGGTCCATTATAAAATATAGGGTTTACGATAATACAATTGATATAAAAATTATTGTAAATTTTTAGGATCACAGCCTCTTAATTGCATGACATGCAGAGACGATTTTGATTTGCCTTGCAAAGACTGTGGCTGTTACTTATGTTTGGGGAAAGAAGAACCTGAAAATGTAAGTGTAAAATTATTTATACAAATATTAAAATTTAGCTTATTTTCACATTATTGTAATAGATCATTAATGATACACATTATAAATGGTATAAAGGACAAATGATATAATTTCAATTTGAAGAAAAAAAATAGTCTTCAAGCATATTCAAGCAATAAACTAATTTAACTGTATTTGAGTAAAATCGCTCTGTGTACATAATATAATATACATTAACTTATTTGTGTAAAAAAATCCTATAATAGTTGAGGAGTTCTCTCAATTCTCCAAGGATTTTTTGAATTTGGTTAAATTAAAGAATATAATGTATGTCTTCCTTTATCTATAGATTCTCCTCTGTGACGAATGCAATAACGGATTTCACATGAAATGCCTGACGCCGCCCGTGACCGAGATCCCAGAAGAGGACTGGTACTGTCCCTCGTGCAAGAGAGATCCCACTGACGTCATAGCGCCCGGAGCCGCAAAGCAGAGCAAGAAAACCTCCGCTTCCAAGAGTAATAGGGATTGGGGGAGAGGGATGGCATGTGTTGGTGAGTTTTCTCTGTTATTGTCTGATTCTGCATGGGGTATTTGTTACTCAATAGACGGTGAACTCCATTTGAAAGTTACAAGTAGATGTTAGCCTGTTAGTATCATAAATTACGTCAATAGAGTCTCTGTGTAGGTTTTGGCACCTAAGGCCAGGCAATATATTGATGTTCTTAAATGACATTGATTTGTAAGAATAACAATTAATTTTTGTCTTTCAGGTAAAACGAAAACTTGTGCCATGCCACCAAACCATTTTGGACCTATACCAGGGATAGAAGTTGGGATGTGTTGGCGGTTTAGAATACAGGTGAAGTAACACATATTTAGTAAATACTATTATGATATCATAAATTTTAGACCCACATTGCATTCTGGAATACATTGTTGCTATTGTTAGGTCACTGTCAAGTGGCGGGGGACTTTCTTAAGACCTACTACTCTTGCTTGGGTTAACAAGAGCTATTAGGTATTATTTGTATCCTCATAGATATAAAATTTGGGACAACCACTTGTCTAGTGGTTATTTTTATATTGTAATAACTGGCAAATGAGCTGATGATCCTGAAAAAGTGTACTTTCCTCTGTTTAGGTATTTTATTATTAACTCACTATGTTTTTGTCACTTCTATTATTAACTCAATATTATGACAGTCAAGTCAATTTGTACTTCTTGTTTTTTCTTAGCACCATTGGTCAATGATGATATTTTCATTGTTTAACTAACATAAACAATATTATTTAAATCCTGTGTGTATGTCAACATTTAAATTGGTCCTGTATATTAAATAATTTATTTATATACGCTTAATAAACATATCGCACCTTTAGAATTGAAGTGGCTTATCTAAGAATTTTAAGAAAATGACTTGTATACATTGAACGGCGTAAAAATATGTAATTTATGCCCAGTAAATAATAAAAAATGCCCAACTCTTCAATTATAATATGTTTGGCGTTTACCAAAAAATTTGAATTTTGGATACAATTCCAAAGGGGCGACATGTTTTTATGCCGTTTAATGCATAAAAGTCATTTTCTTAATATTCTTAGATATGTCACTTAAATTCTAAATGTGCGATATTTTAGCTATTGCACTGTTATAATGTGTTTTATCTTTATCGTTTTCATAAGAGTGAAAGAAACAAAATACATTATAAGTTTTCTATAACTTTGTCTTTATGAATAAGGTGGTACATAAATTGTGACAAATGTTTTGTTCCAGCTTTCTGAGTCCGGGGTGCACAGGCCTCCTGTATCAGGCATACATGGCAGAGATGTGGAAGGCGCTTACAGTATTGTGTTATCAGGTTAGTAATAACGTATTCACAACCCATAAAAGGTTTAACCCATAAAATTACAGACCTTTTATAATACTATGCTCTGTTATAAAAATTTATTTATGCGTTTTTACAAAACACATTTTTTTTATTTCCACGATTCTAATAAGGGGCTTTGTCATGGAAGAGAAAAAAATGGTGATTTATCTTTAACTCTGTATTGTTTATAGTATGTATTATATTATGTTGGTATTATTTATTATAAAAAGAACTGACATAGCCGGTCTTACCCCCCTTTGCACTATGAATTGATTTATATTTCATGTTTGAGCCCAAGAAGTAGTGCACTTTGTCGTAATCCACAGCTCATGTGTCATAACCCATTCTACTATGATGACAGATGTAATATAAGTGTTATGTCAGGACTGGCGCACTCCGCATTTTCGGTATGAAGTCACAAGTACATGCCGCGTTCGACGTGTCGGGCTAATTCAGAAAATTCATAATCGCTGTCACACGTAACCTTTAAAGTACATAAAATTACTTTATTTGGTCTTTTTCACAAAGTACTTAAACATCTTTTTTCATGATTCCAGGTGGTTACGAAGACGACGTTGACCACGGAAATGAGTTTACTTACACTGGCAGCGGCGGCCGCGATCTCTCCGGTAACAAGAGGACGGCCGAACAGTCCTGCGACCAAACTCTCACCAGGGAGAACAAGTGAGAAGCCAATGTTTTGACGTGATAACGCCTATTAAAACGGTGCCGGGTGCACGCACGAAAAAACATGACTCATCTGTCGCGTTCCGCGAGCGAGTGAACAATGGAGAAAGCGCCATCTATGAACAAAACTATATACACAATTAAGTCAGAAAGGAAATTGCTGAAAAAATTGTTTAGTTCAGGAGTTCTAGATGGCGTTGTAGTATAAAGATAAAAGTTTCTAATTATAAGTTAATTTCCAGAGATAATATTATATTCGAGCACTACTTCATCAATGTTTTGTCATGACGTTGTCACGTTAAACTACCGTCTGACTTTACAGACAACCATTTTTAAATAAAATTGTGTGTCAGCTCCGACACATGACTGGAGTTTAACGCCATTTGCGATCGTCAAACCAGTAACAACGCCATCTAGTTACAAGATTATTACAACGCCATCTAGTTTGCGATGGTTAAATCAATAACAAGATTATTATTATCATTCTGTGTTAGGAATTACAAGTATAACGCATAACGTAACGGAGAAAGTTTGATTTTACTCCTCATAAATTTTCATACCCCGGGCTTAAATATGAAAAGCGATTCTAAAGGAGTTGAACTCCAATAAAATTATAACTTGTAATGTAAGGTTGTGTTAGAAAGCAGTATCATCGTTTTCTTATCGCAGACTTGCCTATGTTACCTTTGTTAAAAACTGGTGATCATATAACGATCCATTAGTTACTCTGCTTGCTTTTCACTAATATTAAAAATAGTAAATGTTGTTGTAAAGTGATTACGTTCTGTTCGTGTATCGTGAGTACCTGTTTGCATTTAAAATGTTTAGCGTCTAAGAAAAAGCATAAAATAAAAATTAAATATAAACCTTCTAATGTTCTAAATGTTAACACCCCAACTCAGAATCACTAACGATTACTTTAATCGCTCCTTAGTAAAGAATCACCATACAAATTTTGTACTAAGGAGCGATTTAGGTAACCATTAGTGACTGAGTCGGGGCGTTAGTATTATAAACAAATGTTAAGTAAATTCATATAACTATACTATATACGGCGCACATCATTTTCTCTCTCGCACTTGCAATGTTTATGGATGACGTCACACAGGCACAGAGATGCGAAACACCTAATTTCCATAAACAGTGCAAGTGCGAGAGAAAATGATGTGCGCCGTCTCTTTTGCACGTTTTATTACTCCGCCTGCCACGAGTCTTTGTGTTTAGTATAAAACTGTTCGTCTGTAGGGCGTTGGCCCGCAACTGCGCGGTGAAGTTGGACGAGGCGGGCGCGGACGCAGGCGACGCCTGGCGGCAAGGCAAGCCGGTGCGCGTTGTGCGCTCCTACAAGATGTTGAAGCATTTCCCCAAGTATGCTCCTAAGGAGGGTATTCGGTGAGTCAATTATTATTTATTTACCTATATAAAAACCAAAAGTTTATTTATAATTTGAAACCATTCAAACATTAGTCCCTCAAACCGGTTTCAATGAAAGGCAATATGAAGATGGCTTTAGACCTTCTTCACAATACTAGACTAATCACTAGACTTCAGCACAATTTCTTTTTTAGCGTAGCTCACACGCCGGATAACTGCTAGTTTATAATATAATTTCTTTCTTTCTTTGGACTGAAACTTATATGTTGTGAAACTTATCGTAGGTATATTTTTTTTCCTCGCATAAGAATACTTATGCCGTGCCTCCATTAGGAGCAGTCCCTTACAGTCCTTCGAAGAAAGTGCACTACCAACGGGAAATGCAAATAATATCCTACTTGTCTTTATGAATTGGTTTTATAATGTGTGAATTGAATTTGATATCGGGGTATCTTTCGATGCGCATTGAATGCATAGTACCCGAATAATAGTATAACTGAGAATAAATATGTTATCTAAAAATGTTATCATGTCGTACATTGTTACCCTTAAATTAATATTTGTTCGAATGGATTTCTGACAATGAGTATTAATCGAGATTTCATGTTCGCGAACCTTTTATCGTTAAGAAACGCCTACAATAATCATTTCAAGATTATTACTTTGTACTGTCTTTTTGTGATTCCGTAAGGATCGTTTAAGCTTATTTTAACAACAAATAATTTAGGACTTAAATTGTGAATTTATGAATACTTCTTACATTCATAAACATTGATTTAAAATATCCTTAAAACGGCCCAACATCCCAACGAGCAATATTTTATAATACAATATTACGCAATTAACAAACTTTACATTTTTACGTTCGTATAATTTATATCCATTTTTTTTTTTGAGTTTGTAATAATGTCGTTTTATGGATGATTCGTGCATCTACTGCAAATATCCTGTGCAACAAAGTAACAATGCAAACGCGTTCACAATGGGATCAACTTGATAATCAGCGTCGTCTGGGTATCAATCGCTAGCAGATCCTGCGTTCGCCCGCTTGCTACTTAGTAAGCAATATAATATTCATAATTTCATTTTAAAAGCAAAAAAGAAAATCAACAACCCATTAGTAGACTCAGCTTAAATCACTTGCTTTCTTTTATTTTAATAACTCGGGTATATATGTTTATTTTATAAATTAACTATTTTAAAATGTTATTGTAATAATGAAACTTGTGAAACATAGATTGATGCATGCTCACTACTCGTGGGCGACTTAACTGAGTTGATTAGTGTAAAGTTGAATTAAAATTATCATTATTACGTGAAATTACGTTACTTATTTTGATCATGATTTCGTACCCTCAGTGTAAAAAGCATAAGTCGTGTTACTTTGAATTTTAGTTATTAATATAATTGGACTGAGGGACAAAATCTGCATATTATGCAAATTTTTTTCAAATTGTTATCATTAATCTTGACGGTTTGGTGCAAGAAATCGTAATGTAAATTCCTTTGACTACTTAGTGATATTTTAACAGTTTTTTTGCTCTTCTATAAAATTGAAATTTTCATCTTATGCCTTTTTTCCACTGAGGGTACGATTTGTTTTTAGTATAAGGCGGCTCAACCGCATTACGATTTTTCATCGCGCGATTTTTTTCTGACGATTTTTAAATCGCGTACTGAATCATAATCAACACGATTTTTTTTCGCAAATGCAGCTCATACAATTTCCATATCTCACAGAATTTTGCGGAAATAATCGCGCGGTGAAAAATCGTAATGCGTGCTTCTTGGACTGCATGTTCTCAGTTACGACGGCATCTATAAGGTGGTAAAGTACTACCCGGAGAAGGGTCTGTCGGGGTACCGCGTGTGGAAGTATCTGTTGCGGAGGGACGACCCCAGCCCCGCGCCCTGGGAGCCGGGCGCCAAGCATTACTCGATTGTGGTATGTTTCCACTGTAGTCCATTATTTCAGTAATTTATGGTATTACTCGTAGTTGTAACAGTTGCTGGCAATCGAGCTAAATATGAATTGTATTGTTTTTAAGTAGTAGTCACCACAGATATAGTGTTGCCGGTCAAGATGTGCGGCGAATCCACTTGTTAACTGGTAGACAAAAAAAAAAACAAAATAAGTAAAAAAGCAATATTCACAATAACTATATTTATTTCTTGATTTGATACGCATTTACGCACTATGGGAAGGAAAAGAACATTTAAAATAATTTATATAGTTAAGAAAGTACATTTCAAAGGTTAGGTGTAATAAAATTATTAGATTTTTGGCAAAGGAAGATCTCCCGCCAGGCGAGGTGTGTTGCCTGGGAGGCGGCCGAGCCCCGACTGACGTTGTCGGAGCATTTGTATATATCTAGCGATCTTTGAAAACTTCGATAGCGTGATTCAGGGCGAAGTGACGTCACCGTGTGACGTGTGTGCGCTGTCGCCACATCACCCCCCTGCTCAGACCGGAGGTCGATACACCTTCTCGATGATTCAGCCTTCAGAATTCCTCTATCGACGGTGAATCGCGATGTGAAGTTGATGTGCCCTGGGATGCCCTCTATCCACGGTGAGTCGGGATGGGAGGGTGGTACGACCGATGCGGAGGGCGAGCGGTGCGTGCTCAAGCCGTCCGTGTAGCCGTGTGGGCAGTCGCTGGCCGGGTACAGGAAGCGTCGTCCGTCGCTGCGATGCGCCCGGTGAGTCAGCGCGGCTGGTGTGCGGTCTGCCGAGAGAGGTCGCTGCAGTCCGTCGGGTGTGAGCGGAGAGGTGAGGGGGGAGTGATGCCTGCTGACGCTATCGGTGCACAGAAGGGACGTGTTCTTGTCAAGGGTCACCAGTTTGGCAAAGGGAGATCTCCCGCCAGGCGAGGTGTGTTGCCTGGGAGGCGGCCGAGCCCCGACTGTCGTTGTCGGAGCATTCGTATATATACTAGTGGTGTTTGAAAACTTCGATAGCGTGATTCAGGGCGAAGTGACGTCACCGTGTGACGTGTGTGCGCTGTCGCCACAGATTGTTATAAATAATAATATGTTAGTAGGCGTAATTTTAAAAAAATGTTATGACTGCATTGAAGTATAATGTCATAGAACAGACATCTCGAACAAAATGTGTGTCCCGCCCGGGAGGTTCCATTTTTAAAATTGAGCCCCCTTTCTCCTTTCAAAATCGAACGAATCCATTGAAGATTGAAGCCATGTGGCGCCAATGCATTGGGACATACATGGTGTTCGCGGTGTCGGTTCTATACGCTAGTAATAATACTTCAATGAAGACTGCCGTTTTAGGGACATAGGCATACGGTTAATTTAACAAAAAGATGTTTTACCTAGCAACATAAGAAAACGATGGTTTCCCTCTAGTACCCCGATGGTTACTTGGAAGCGGAAGCAGAGAAAAAGGCACTTAAAGAGAAGAACACATCTAAAAGCGGCAAAGGAAACAAGAAGAGAGCCTTGCAGGAGAAGAACCAGTCTGTAGAGCTTGACGACTCGCCACCGACGAAGAAAAGAAGGAAAACAGATTCTGCGAAGAACGGTCTAGGTCAGTGTCCTAAGGGGTTTTATTACTAATATAGTATGATATAATCAATGACTTTAAACAGTAGAATTAAGTTCATCATATGCTGAGTATAATCTATACAAATAAATAAAATTGGAGTGTCTTTTTGTAATATTAAAATAACCACTTTTTACTAAGTGCATTTGAATGTATACACAGTTGACAGTACATATACCAAAACAACATTTACAATTTTTGTCTGTCTGTCTGTTTGTTTCGGCTAATCTCTGAAATGGCTGGACCTATTTTGACGGGACTTTCACTGGCAGATAGCTGATATAACAAGGAGTAACTTAGGCTACTTTTATTTTAGAAAGAAACGCGATACGAAGTTCGTCGGGTCAGCTGTATAGTAAATTAATATTATGATTATAATGTCTCAATGAAACTAAGATAATTTTCATTGAGATTTTAGAATTATTCAACTTGTGAGTATTAATATTTAATTATACTCGTAGTGTCATCTAAAATTTTATCGTATTTTACACTTCTAAAATTTTTTTTTCTAAAACCAGCACTTACTACCGTCATTTTTTTTCAATTCAGCAATACATTTGCTAAGATGTTGGTTATTTAGAGATAATTTTATTCATTATTCAGGCTTCAAATTAATACAGCCATGCAATAGCCAAGGTATCCACCCACTGAAAGGACATTACTAAACAGCATAGTAACAATTTAAGTAATTTTTACTTTAATTAGTTAATAATACACATTATTTCAATAGGCTAAAATGTCTTGTGATTACAAAAAAGCCAAAACTGCTCAAAAAAACCTAAAAACTCGAAAGCACATATTATTCACCGCAAAGTTATCCAACTTAGGGTCCAAAAGCTCGCCGAAGCCGTCAACTCTGGAGACCATGTTAAAGAGTCCGAAGGGCAAGTCCCCCGGCAAGCCGGTGTACGCGGAGCGCGGGGACTCCGCCCTCAGCGCTGACGAGACCGCCGCCGTCCAAGCGGACACCGTCAACGCCAAGCTGTGGAGCGAGTGCTTGGAGGTCTGTGAGAAGAAGACCAAACAGGTAACGTTGACTGTACTTTTTATTAGATTAAATTAATTTTGGAGGGAAACCCACTTCAAATAAATAGCTAAAAAGAACCAAAATATTACATTTAAAAAGGACCAATCTGGAAGTATATGTAAATAAGAATAATCCAAATCGGTTGATAAATCACGAAGTTCTAAGGTTACAAACATATTAAAAAAACACAACCGGATTTTTGGATCTTCGAAGTGATATTGTAGTGTTAAAAATTAATAAAAGATTACTCACTCATCCTCCCCTCCACACTCACCCTCGCGAGTGGCATAGAGGCATAGATCATAGACAAATCATCATCACCCATAAACAAATACTTATCTGTCAAATAACAACAAAAGTTAATAAACATTGACATCTAGACGTTGCCCCTCTTTCTAATCATAACTCTTATTGGAACGAAGTTCCTTATCGCGCGTTGTGAAAGGGGGCTAGACGGAAAAATACGACACTTTTTGATTGTTACGAATGACGACACTTTTTTTGAAGTGATTCAGAGAGTTTTACAGAGATGGCGCTACTAGCGTGATTCAGAAAGTTTTACAGAGATGGCGCTGTACAACTTTCTGAATCACGCTAGTAGCGTGATTCAACAATACTTAAATCGAAAGGAACTTCGTTCCATCCGGGTGTCCCTTGACACCTCTCATGTTTTTTTTGTAACGTCAGGTTTATCTTTTTTGTGCTGGCATGTGTGATAGATTACGAATGTATGACATGGCGTGACAGCCCTTCTAAAATTGGCCCGACACGTCGAACGCTGCATGTACTTGTACATCATACTAAAATTGCGGAGTGCGCCAGGCCTGTCTGTAGTGTCGTTGAGAGATTGAAGCACGTGGGTAGGATAAGGGAGGTTTTATTGCACTCGTATATATTGCAAGTACCACATGATTGTGTAATCTGTGAAATTAGGTAAAATTTAATTAAACATTAATAATTTATATCAGATATTTTTCTTTATTTTCTAGGAATTTATCGAACACGTGACGCAAGTTTTCTTATGTATAATCTGTCAAGAAGTGGCCGTGAACCCGGTCACCACGCCATGCTCGCATAACTTCTGTTTGGTAAGCATATTTTGTACCTACCCTACAGTTTTCATATACTAGTTTATGTCTAGGGCTCCGACTGATCTTGTTCGGAATTTTTAATATTCTGGCGTTTGTAGAAAACTTTGTCGTCGTTGTAATATAAAATATATAGTATATAAAAGTATACACGAAAAAGAACCTTATATAGTTGTAATATTTTGACACTGCAGAGATTATTCGCTCTCAGGGGCTATCCATAAATTACGTCACACGTTAAGGGGGAGGGAGGGGGTCGACGACGTGTGACATTATGTGACAAGGGGGTGGGAGGGGTCCTAAATTTTGTGACGTCCCATTTCAAAATCTATTATAATGATTTCGAATGATTTGAAATAACTGATTTCGGAACTGCTGTTTTCATTCAATAATTTTTAAATGTAAATTTGCAAAATATGTGACGTCATACTAAGGAAGGGGGGAGTCTCACAAATGTGACCAGCTGTGACAAGGACGGGGGAGGGGCGAAAAATCATGAAATTCGTGTGACATAATTTATGGATGACCCTTCACAGCTCTCACAAGCAATAACATGAGTATAATGTTCTCAGGGTTGCCTAAAGCTGGCGTTCAAGTCGGCGGACTCGCAGACGTGTCCGTACTGTCGTCATGCGCTGAGCAAAGACGATCTGCGGGTGAACGAGCAACTGAGAGCCGCGCTACGAGCCATCCTCGCCGGCTACGACGCGGGGAAGAAGTAACTTGTACCAGTACGTCCATCGCTTTACTGCTATTGTAACAGGGATGTTGACTAATTTTAAGATTCAGTTTTATTTCATAGATATAACCTTAATATTCACTAAAATCATTATCTTCCCACCAAAAACGTCACGTGACGTCACTAAACTATATTCAATACTATCGGTCTACTGAAGTTTGTTGAAGTTCCATATAAAATGCGAGCAATGACGTCATAAGCTCAAAATGGCGTTTGAGGTCTCATGACTGTGATTTTTAATATTGTAAATTAATTATATTTAATTTATTGGGATTGATTACGGCAAAAGAATAATATTATAGGTTTTTGAAAATTTCCCTTAATATTTTAAACATAAATTTATATTAATTTACAGTTAGTGTCAACATCCCTATTGACGACCCTGTAGCCTAGTTGGTAGCGAGCCTGCCTGCGAAGCGAGGGGTCCCGGGTTCGCTTCCCGGCCGGGGCAGATATTTATGTGACTGATAAATATTAGTACTCGGCTGCAGGGTGTTATTGTGATGTGTTATATGTGTAGTTCATGCCACCCGCGACACAGGTAAAAACCTACTGCGGGGGTATGAGTGTGTAAGCGTTTATTATTATTTCAATTTTGTTTAAACTCCAATCAGTCTCAGTCTCTACTCAGTTCTCTGCTATCTGTCAACTGAATTGAATTGTCCTTCTGTGTGTATCTATTTTGTGGTAGAGTTATCAAGGGAAGTTTAACCATTATCGTATTTTGATATTTAGCGCTCTTTGGATACGTCTCGTATAATAAAAAAGTTGTCGTTCGACGATGCCTTATCGGGATTTCTTATAGTTTTTGATATGAAACATCTATAGGCGAGGGGTAAACCTGATTTTTGGCGCGGTGAGTGGCGACGCTTCGCCGCACTATATTATTATGGTAGGGCAATATGAAAAAAATATGATAACACAATGTGGGTAATCATAAATAAACTTAGTTTGATAGGCTGTAGCATACAGTAGGACAAAACTGTCATGATTTTCTGGAGACAATTCGTAATATTATATTTTTTTTATCATGCCATATTTAGTACCTGTCATAATCTGTACTTTTATGCCTATTAGTTGTATAAAATAATTTCGATGTTTCACATTTGCCGGCCGCCCCATGACGGCTCACATTTTTTTCAAAGCACCTTTCTGTCTAATTATGTTATACATATTGAGGTTTAAGAATCTTTATTTCTCAAAAAGAATTACAAATTCACTTACTTCAGAAACATAACATATTAATTACATGTTAGGTGCATAGCGTACACTAAAATAATAGAGGGTAGTTTCACAAAAATATGAATAGTACCAGTTCTTTGCTATTCACTGATACACAGAGTTAGCGAAGTACGTGGTACTAGATGCGACATTGAGCGTAGTATGTTTGCTATATACATATTACAAAGTAAGATACATGTTATTATAAATAAATAAAGCTTCACACTCATAGCCCCACACTACGATTCCCCGTGTCGTGGGTGCCATGGACAACACTCAAAAGACAAGGGCACTCACACCCAGACCGAGAACAGAAATTCAAACTCATCATTCAAATTTCCACCTCGCTGGGAATTAAACCTAGGACCCTTGGCGCGGTGATCCATGATAACCTTTGCGTCACATGCCCGTTATTATTATTAATATTATTGCTTTGGACTTCGCCTTATAAGAGAAATAAATAGATATCATTACAATGAGACAGATACTAGTTAGACTAATTGGATACTAATTAGGTCTTATAATAGAACACTTATCTTTACTGAAAACGTCCTTGACCATGTTTGTAAACAGAATTGAATAATTTGACCACATTTATATTATGACGTGTTTAACTGTACAGGTAAATCCCCTTAACCTTGAAAATATGCGCCTTGAGCTTAAGTTACTTGTATGCTTGCGTTTTCTAATATCTTGATGTTTTGACTAAACTTAAATCTTTTATACTTTGTTTTTTATTAGCAGTTAGCTCTTAAGGAATTACTTTTAAGAAGTTGCAATGTGTTAACATAACATACGAAATATTATATCATATTTTATACGAAATATAAAGCAAAGCGAAATGTATCTATTTCAAAATTGCCTTTGCGATTTGCCAGCGATTGTGTGTTCACAAGTACCACAATATTTGACTATTGATAATTATGTATTCGTAGCTAATAAGTTTATTTCCACTTCATGTTTCAATAACACTCGAATAAAACTTCATCCTTTGACTGATAACGCCTCAGCAATGTAAAAATTGGTTCAGTTACAAACTGAAAAATGTTTTTAGGTTATTATTTATGTTCTTATAAGCCATGTTGTATTTACGTATCTGTGCGATTGGATTTAATATATGAGTTGGGTAAAATGTAATCATGATTGCAATTAATTATGATTATTATTCTGTAATCTTGATTAAGTGATTGCGCCCAACTCAAAATATAATAAGTATGGCGCTAATAAAATATTGAGGTTATGAATAAATTATCTCAGTTCTTTTTTTGTACAGGATCTGTCGAAGCATGCAAATGGAGTCTCACTGGAAATAATTAATTTACATTACCACAACATGCTACAGTAATAAGGGGAAGGTGTTCCACAGTTGTAACCAGGTAGTTTGATAGAAATTGTATACCAAATATTTATAAATTAGATTAGAAGCTTGACCCCAATCACTGTAGTATATAGGTAGTTTAATGGCCGACGCATATATTTCAATTCCTACTTCTCGTAATATAAGTATTCAAATGAACTAATAGTATCTTGCAACATGGGATCATAAAAGGGTTGCAATACTCACTTAGGTTAATATACATAATATTATCTCTGGAAAGAAATATTATGTAGTACAAATTTAGTTTTATGATATTAGTTGATATTCTCAAGTTATAATAACCATAAAATTATGTATTTTACGTTAGTTTTTATACATTTATTGTCGTTTTATAGTTTACGTACGCATTCCAGTTTTGCCTGTAAGATTATAGCAAGAACATTGCGAAAGATAAGTAATAGGCAATGGGTAGTAAAAGGTTTGTTAAAAGGTTTTTTGTTAATTGTTTATTAAAGTAATGTTTGGTTTAGTTAAGCTGTTGGCATTTATTTCCATAACTTGATGCTATTAACCTTATTTCAATGGTCTGTAGAGATTATTGCTTTGGTTTGCTGAATAATAAGAGAAAGTTTAAAATTGGTGCCAAATATAACATGTAACGCGATGTTCAATATAAAATGTATTACGTTGTGATTTTACTTTGTACGAAAATGTAATATTGTGAAGCCCTTTGATTTTTGGTGCAAATAAATTGTTTAAAAAATATATCCTTAGTGTTTTTTATTCTTGTTATTGTATAATTATGTAGAAAGCTTTGCTTTATTATGGGATGGTAGTTTTGTAAGTACATCAATAGGAGAGTAAATAAAACAGCCGATACATAGGTTAAGATAATTATTATTAATGTGGGATTAGACCCCATAACATCGCTCTGAGCACAATATCACCGACGTGTATAACACATCACCAAGTAACCAAATACACAACATAGTACACTGATAAAATAACATCTAATATAAATATAAATATCATTTTTTATAACTATCAACATCACAGATTATAAAATATCAACGTGGGTTCTTTTGTAAATTAGAAAATTTTGAGGTCTTACACTGGCATTGTTCATAACATCTGTGGTATGTAATAAACAATGAAATTAGGAACTTTGTTCCACAATATTTGAACATTATTTTTATTTTGTATCCATTCACATTATAATTAAATATGTAAATAATTTCGCGAGGGTCCTGTCGATAAATAGGGTTATTCCCAGTTGTCCCCACCGTCTCCGCCACCACTGGTGGTATATGGAAAAAAAAATCCCACACGTCACCGGTGGGGGCAAATGGGAATTTTTGTTCCCAGTTCCCAGCGGCGACAGGTGGGTAAATAAATTAATACACCCCATTATGACGAATGATGTTAAATAGAATGAATGATATTAAAAACGAGACAAATAAAACATTTACATGTCACTTGGATGAAACTTATAGGATGTATTTTTTTTAATCACAATATTTATTTTAATTGCAATTAACTGCCACAGATTAATCCACGCTTAACACGCTTTATTCTCAATTATTATAAATATTGTGATTTTCAAGTGACGTGTAAAAGTTTTATTTCTCTCGTTTTCAATGTACATTAAATAAATATTTTATATCAACTATTTTACATCATTCATCATACTGGGGCGTACTAGAGAAAAATTCCCATTTGCCACCAGTGGTGGCGAAGACGGTGGGGACAACTGGGAATAATCCGATAAATACATAGTACAAAACATTAATTATTTGGCTAAATGTTGCCATTATTTTATTCTTAAAAATAACTTTAATGTGTAGTGGCATTGCCCGTATTATATACAGATGATCGCATTTTTACATTCTCGTTGTACTAATATGCTTACACTAACAAAATGCCATTCTTCACTTGACGTAGAATCTCACTGCCTTAGGAAGGTGTCCGTAATTGCACTAGTAACATTACTCAACCATTAAAATATGTACTTATTATTTATAAACAATTCTGTAATTCTGTCTTCTATTATGTTATGTTCTATTATATTTTCTGCAGGGAAAATAACAATTCAGTAGGATGATGAATATAATTTGGTAACTTAAAATAATAAAGTTTTCGTTAATCAAATTGTACGGTACGATAAAATATTTTACTATTAACTATTTGAATTGATTTTACCCTTGCGTCGTCATCCAGTGTTAAAATTTACTTAAAACCTATCAATCATTCTCAACAATCATAAAATACCTATCTTAACATTACGGCTAACGGTTGCACATGAAGCTACTAAATACTTATAAAAATAAACAAAATACTATTTAACATTAAGCCTAGGTGTCTATTGTGTTAAAGTTTTAAAAAAGCCCGCACATAGGTGTATAGCACAGCGGAGACATCGAGCGAATCCCGGAATATTCTTCGGTCCACCGAGGGATCCCCGCTTAAGAAGGTGCTCTACGTTGTACTTAAACATGATTATGCCACGGACGGTTCTATAGTAAAATGGCACTAACACACCTCGTTGACCGACCTCAAGGTATGAGGCTGGTTTCGTTCGCGAACTCAAAATCTGTCGTGTTCATGACGGGGAGGTGACCGTGTGCGCCCTGTCCGGAGAACTTGACGATGATGCCCTCGAGCGACGTCCACGTGCCCACTACCAGCCCCAACACGCCGAAGATGACAACGATGGTGTTCTTGACGATCATACGGATACGTTCGGACTTGGACACGTAGTACCAGTAGGTGCAGCTCTGGATGAACGCGGGGAAGGCCAGCCCCAGCGCTGAGAGGCACAGGGCGCCGAACAGTGAGATGAACAGGTCCAGTTCAGGCACGGCCGCAGCTATTCCGACTGTGGACAGACGAATAATTTACTTACTAATATTATAAATAGAGAGGACGAATTCTGTGAGCACAATTTCGTGGAGAAAATATGTCCGGAACAACGGCACCTATTTGAAAAATTCTTTCACCATTTGAAATATACATTATTCGAGATTGCTATATATTACATATTATAATATAGGCATCTCAGATAGGCATGTAAAAATTTGACAGGGCGCGTTAACAATTTAGTAAATAAGTAATATCTAGTCCAAGATGACATGGAAGGTAGGATTTTTTGCGAGACCAATGGCAAAGGTCTTCTCAGAATTAAATGTTTTCTAATAATGTTACCTTCTCAAACTCTTAACTTTGCCACACAGACTTACTTAGCGCATATTCAAAGTTTAATAAAAAAAACTATCAAATTATACAATTTATTAGAATATGATTGGACTTACAAGTCAGTAGTACAATGAGGGTCCTGAGTATGTACTCCCAGATGATTCTGTGATTGCTGTTGAGAAGCCGCGTGCCAATGTATTCGTTCCACAGGATGTCGATCGCCACGTAGCAAGCGAGCCCGTGCGTGATGAAGATCGCGAACGCCAGCAAGCATTGCACTACGCTGGCCAGTCTGTAGCAAGCACACGGTATTTTAAATTATAAAGGAAACAATATATTTTCATAATGCTGATAAAATATGCAATCCATCTGATTGGATACTTTATACTAGGTGAATTAAGAATAGGTACTAATAAGTGAAAAAAAATTAAGTCTAGAGCAAATTTTGATTCACGTAGTTTATACATAAATGCTGAAGTAAAACACAATATTAATTAATATACTTAATTCATCTAGAATCTAGCTAGATCAATAAACAGTAGACTTATCCAATTGACAATTCAGGTATGTAGGTGCATTGGTGAATTAAGTCTACGTCACCAATTATACCAATCCATAGCTACCCAATTAAATATAAAAGTGCGCTGATTTATTTTGATTCAATGAGTTTCTCTCCAATCGGTCGGTTACCCTTTTAGATACTGAAACAGGTTACATAAAGTAATTTGCTTCACAGATCAATAAATTGTGAACCTGCTACAAGTGAAGGCAAAGCCGCCATGTTCTATGCACCTATTATATATATACTAAGTACTTAACTTCAGTTACCCCCTTCTACTGTACAATTACTTTGTACTCACGTCTCGGTCCCCGAAGGCAAGTTAAGCGTGATGCTCCCGGCGGAGGCGTTCCCATACTGCAGGTAGCCGAACAACCCCATGCCCACGTACAAGATGATGATACTGATCATAGCTCGGTTCAGCACTCCGAACTTACCCACGAAGGCTTTGGGCGTCTTCATCTCATTCTCCAATGGCAGGATCTAAGAACGAAATAATTTACGATTTATTTTGTGAGGGAGGATCACTAGGAAAGGGTCATACGAGTAATAAGAGTCAATAAGACTACACCTTGATTAAAGTCGCAAGTGTACCTACTTTTGACCAAGTTGGTACTTGAAGGCTTCCACATTTCAGTATAAGTAGATTTTGTACGACTACTCTAAGCTTCGAGCTGTCTACATCAAGATACAACAAGTTTAGTGTCTGTCAGGAGTAGACATAGAACACACGTTACCTAAACCAAGCTGGTCGTCTTGAGCATCTTATTGTGTCTAATTGTGTAAGGATTTCATTTTTTTACAATTGTTAATTAAGTATGTACTTTAATTTTATATGCTTTGTTATATGTAAAGTAAATTCCTTTACCTATTTTTGTTTTTGCAAAATTATTAGGCATTTATTGCCAAATGTTTCTCGCGGCATAAGTAACAACAACGTCGTTAGTCTAATTTTCAAAAATCATCGTAAACATGGCAATATAACTTACCACACCGATAGCTTCCAGCGCAAAGAGCACAGTTCCGAAGAAAAGAGGAAAATCTCCGATCTTCCCAGCGGGTACCTTTCCTTCCAGGGTTGGTGTCTCCCGGAAGATGTAGTAACAGATGATCGCGAAACTGACGATGGTAACCGCGTTGGCGATCGCCGAGAACGGTGCTAAGTACTTCAGGTCTCGCACCCAGTTGATCAGAATCAACGGTAGAAGGATCCACAGCATCACTTCCAAGATGGTAACTTTGATCCCAAACTGATTGATTAGCACGAATTGGATGTTCTCCGATACAAACACCACGTAGACACAGCAGGTGCCGATCTGATAGATTAGCAGGAAAACGTTCACGACGTGCCTGAAATAGCACAGACAATAAGAACTATGAACTGACTATCTAATTAGCTAACACCAGTCCAATTCAACGGTTGGTGATTGCATCTATTAGCATTCGTTAAGCAGTTAGTAAGGTTTTATAAAAACCCAAAGTTCTTGCTACTGAATCAATGATAAATTGGTAATATCTTCGACCTTGCCGCTAAAAATAAAATACACGAAGACAGCAGCTATTAGGTAGGGCAATAGCTATTTCATTCATAATAAGTAACCATAAACAAGAAAAATATTTAAAGTTCAAATGCAGCATTATAATCTGAAATTAAACGTTTCACTGTTTTGA
Organism: Thymelicus lineola; assembly: GCA_963932265.1. Lineage (NCBI taxonomy): Eukaryota > Metazoa > Arthropoda > Insecta > Lepidoptera > Hesperiidae > Thymelicus > Thymelicus lineola. Next base: position 20,917,259 of record OZ010680.1, read on the forward strand.
TCAGGGTTTATGACAATAAGATAATATAAATGAACATGAAATAAATGTTACTTGCGTATTTGAATAAGGGTCACAAATCGTATATGGTTAATCGAGAAACCGACCATGCTATATTACCGATACATGCATGTTTAGTGAGCCCTGGCTGACCTAGAGAGTGAATTGCTTTCTGTGTGGTCTTAACTCATGGATTTCTCTTTGTTATTGCTATTACAATCGACACACTGCGAGGTTACAAGTTGCCGTATTTGTCATTACTGGCTGGTGGCTTTTTATTTGACTACTTATTGTTAAAAAGGAAAGGCGTGTTCATAAAGTAGTGGCCAGGTCAAATAGGCGAAAACGTAAAATATTATAGGTCGATGGAGGAGTATCTTTTCAAATTGACTGTTACTATTGATTATTACCTACCTACTTACTTAAATAGTTTGAGTGAGGGCAATATACTATTTAACTTACGCAGCATACGGCGCGCAAGCTTTGCACCAGTCTGGTCCCTCTGAGAGCGCAGCCTCGGCTGCGGCAGTGTAAGTGAGTGACGGGACTTTTCTTCTCTTGCACAGCACATAGCAGGAGTCTATGAGGACGTGGATACAGTAGGTGCAGAGCACGCCAATCACGATCGTGCCTATCGCTCCCACCACGTAGCCGGACTTGGCGAACGCGTGTGGCATCGCCAGGATGCCCGTGCCCAAACTGCCTTTCATCAAATGTAGCAGCGTCTCCGTGTTTCTGGAAAACAATCATTTCACATTTCATACTTGCTTTAAGGAAACATTAAGAACCTACCAGAAGATTTCAAAGTTTTATTAAAGGTGTCTGAAATCTGTTAGTAAACTGTTACAATATGGAAGGTTGCAGGATTTCATAACTCCAGTAGATGTATTCATAAATTTTATCTTCGCACGCAGGTCACGGATAACACGAACAAGTCAGTAAAACCTTACGACACTTAAGCCTTGAACATTGCATATTTTTCTCCCATAATGTTTAATCCCCACGCACACGAATTTAGCTATCTATAATTTAATTTTGGATGTAGAGGATAGATTCTAAACTAAAACACCAAACTCTATCCCCCGATTTTGTTATCATTAGGTTTTTTGGATTGCCCCCTTAAGGTAGCAAACATGATATAGGCAATAGCGAGAGTTGCATGCATCCTAGATGCGAATTCATTATTGTTCAGCGAGGCGAGACGTGCGGCCTTGGTAGGAAGGCGGTGTAATTGAAACACTGAATGGCAAATGACATGTATAATTATATGAAGTGGTCTGCTCATGGAACAGACAATATCGTGAAACGATTGATCATTTAATGCAATGCATTCAGGATCCATAAAATTACGAGTAGTCTACAATGTTGTAAAATCACTAGATTTTTTATGTTAATAGCCAACAAATGAACAGACGAGTGACCAGTAACATAAGTGCTAGATTTATGATGATGCCCTGCCAGCGAAAACGGAAGCGGAGGAACTGCACGCATCATGATTCATGATAGATTGTGATATACCTTTTCGCCCTCTGCGACTAAGGTAGTCCAGCAGACATCACAAAATCGAAAAATTGTATTGCCTCGTTATTATATCACGAGTAACCGCCCTCGCTTTGCTTCGGTTTTCTTTATTTTTTACACCTTGGGTTACATTATTGGAGTTTAAGGATTAAGGATCCCTAATTTTTTGAAAATATAATATAGCCTATGTTACTCGGGGATAGTGTAGCTTTCCAACAGTGTAAGAATTTTTCAAATCGGTTCCGGAGTCTATCCAATGCAAACAATCAAATCTTTCCTCTTTATTATTAGTATAGGTAATATAACTATTGTCTTAAGCGCTCAGGGTCAGTTATGGTATGGGGAGAAATTGGTTTTGGGGCACATACGGAAATTGAGAATGGGTCATTTTATAGGAGATAAATTCGTTGTTATGCATGATATTGCTCTTCATGCTCTTCCCTTTAATGCAGCCATAGTTGACGAATACCTTCATAACGTGGAAATTTGTGCCTTGAAATGGCCAGATAGCGCTCTCGCCCAATAAAAAAACCCTATGTAGAGTATAGAGAACGTAAGTAGGTAGTAAGTAGGTAAGCTTACCCAGCTTGATAGATAAATTAAAAATGAAATAAGTATCCGCTAATTTGAGAGGTTTTAAATGCGCATAGCCGGAATAATCATATTTCAGGATTTTATTGATAACTTTAATTAGGGAAATGCCCCGGAAACTGGAAGTATTTCGATCAGTTCGATGAGCTAGGCTACAGGGGGCATAACAAAGTAAAGATTAGCTCACATTAGTTTTAATAACCATTTATGTATTATAATAACTTTTTTCTTCTTTTTTGATGAATCTAGGTAACTTTTTTGGGTTCCACTAATTTTGTCCATGAGTGTATTTCCTCTTACAGATTATAACAATAATATTTAATGGGGGCACGTTCATTTTTAAAGTAGAAAATCTCTAACCATAATAAAGCTAAGAGCTATAAACTTATGTAGTTAATGTGGATGTCCAAAATCCTATTGTGTTCCGCGATAGCAACAAGAGATAACTAACAGGAAACTCTATGATTTTCCCGCAAGCAGTTGACAGAGCAGACTGCTAAACTTGCTTTGTAGCCAAGCAAGGAACAGGAAACGAGCATTTGAGGCCAGCGTTCGAATCACTTGAATCATCGGACAATGAGCTATAAATTCACGATATACGGTTTAGAGGGTCAAGGTATTAGTTAGTAGGCCGCTGCAGGCCTTTCAATGAAGGCAAAATGAAAGCCCTTTAGTAGTAATTTATTTCGAAGAAAATTATATTAGTCACGTACCTATCTACTTATAAGAAGGCGAATGAAATTAATTACCGATGTAATTACGTCCGAGTTTGATTTCGGTCTGTTTTTAAACGCTTTTATTAAACGCTTTTATTTAGCTTCACTTCGGAGCATCAAAGCATCAAAGCATCAAATCTTGTAACGTTAATTTGAATGACTTCCCTTTAATGAAAATTGATGAAATTTGGCAGACATGTGTATTTCCGATGACAATACACGAAAATCATATTTTAAACTAATTTTCATTGTTTATTTGTTGTTAAATTAAAAAAAACGATTTTCAGACTTTAGACGCATAATTCTCTATGTTCTATTTTACGTAGAGACTTGAAATTTTCACAACTTGTAGCTAATTTTATAAACTAAACATTATTGAAATAAAAGCGTTTAAAAAAAAAATTTTTTTCATTTGACTTATTTAGCTTCACTTCGGAGCATCAAAGCATCAAAGCATCAAATCTTCAAAGCATCAAATCTTGTAACGTTAATTTGAATGACTTCCCTTTAATGAAAATTGATGAAATTTGGCAGACATGTGTATTTCCGATGACAATACACGAAAATCATATTTTAAACTAATTTTCATTGTTTATTTGTTGTTAAATTTAAAAAAACGATTTTCATACTTTAGACGCATAATTCTCTATGTTCTATTTTACGTAGAGACTTGAAATTTTCACAACTTGTAGCTAATTTTATAAACTAAACATTATTGAAATAAAAGCGTTAAAAAAAAAAAATTTTTTAGGATTCAATTATTTACTATTAGTTTAGGTTGCGTAGATACAGTCCATATTTTGAGATAATAAGTTTATTATTAAAAGTAACAGAAAAGTAAAGTATTAATAATAGGTAGCTACCTACTATGACGTCTCCGTGTATCGGGATTGTTTATAACTTTGATTGGAATGTTATAGGTAGTTGATATAGAGCACTTGAACCGATATAATGAGGGTACTTACGTGGTTGGATGATCAACGACCCTGTTGTCGTAAGGCTCATACTCTTCCTCTTGGAGGTCTTTCTCCTTCATATCAACCATGAATATGCCCTTATCACCAGGCGTCTTCTTGTCATCTTTAACGGGCGATAGGCTGGAAAAAAGATAAAATAATTTTAACTAATGATTCCCGCTGACTGGTCGAAATTCAATTAATTCATTTTGTTCAATGTTCAATTTTATTTATAAAGGTATTTGTTACATTATGTTACACGGGTGAATTTCGAAATTCGGCTTACTCAGTCAGTGGATTCCCTTGGCGCTTTGCTTCTATAGATATTTAACAAACAAGTTAATAGTTTAAAAACTAAATAAACTGTTTTATAGTGCCATTGTAGGTACTAAAAATTGCGATAGTGCTGATGACCGTTAAGGAGTTCTCTCGTCTGGAGCTAACCCTAATAGTATTATAGATAGGTCATGCTTATCATAAAAATGTTATCGGAATCATAGGGACATGCAAAATCTCAACTTCTTAGGATTAAAGGAAGTAGGTAGTTCTAAATTTCTAATTCCGCTTGCAAGGTTTGACCCAAACAAATGGCAAGCTAAATAAAATCATAAATTTGTGATGACTGATCAATCAATTCTTTATCAGGTGAAATTAACATGAACTTAAAACGCATTTATTGTATACGCATATTTTATCAATATACTTCTCAGTTTAGATTTTCTTATGCAGAGCTTATCTATTAAAATGCATGATGGTAGTCATGGCTATCGTCACCCACAGACATCAGCGACATTAAATGCATTATTAATGCGTTGCCGACCAAGTAGGAGAGAAGAAAAAGAAAGAAAGAACTGGATCTCAAACCGTCAGCCTGAACATGACAAGTCATTTGGTGGCTGACTCTAGCTGAGGGAGCTATCCAAGCGGACTCCACTGAGGAGTAATAAAACTAATAAAGTAAATAATAATAGTATTAATGATCTATTACAATCAATATTCCTGTTATTATCCTTCTTAGGGGCCCTACCACTAATAGGCCGAATTTAGTCGCCTCTTACGACACCCAACCGGCGGCGCAGCGTGGGAGTGGGGTTAGTATAAACGGCCCTGGTACGGCAAAAATACAAATAGAAAAGGATTTAAAGAATACAATGGAGAAGTTTTAAAATGTTGGAAATACTGTATATTGGTATGATAATTAATAAATTCTACATATTTAAATCAAAATATAGATGAAAGTAATAAATCACCGAAAAATTTTAGCAATAAATGTCTGAGATATAAATTATTAAAATTTACATATTCCAACGTATGTGACGTCATCGCTCCTATTCGAGATCGTCGCACATAATTATTAATGCCTAGTCATGCGAGAGCATCGTAAAATATAAAGTGTTAATTTGCCTTAAATTAATATAATATTATAACTATATAGATTTCTTTTATTCAAATCAAACAAAAGTATAAAACAAAAGATAATCTATTACGAGCCGCCTGGCTGTCCCAGGCAGTTGAGAATATTTACAGACAAGTGTCTTAGAAAAAAGTTAACATTTGTTATGACACTCATTATTATACACTGGCTTATTACAAAATGATTACTTATTTCATATTCGCGTTAGTATCTACATAATCGCGGGGCACTATGGATGGTACATTGCAGTGCAGTTTAACTTTCTAATTGCATCTACTTATAAGGTAGGTATATCTTAAAACATTATTACCTCATTAGTATTTCGTCCTTCATAAATACTGCGAGATAAGTTTTAAAGACGTCCGTGTACAAACTGAACACATTTCTTATAACATCACCACCTTCATTCACCACCCACCAGTGTTAGCGCATTGGTTACGTAAACGAACTGCCTTTGTATCAAAAATTCACCAGGTCAGGTATTTGAACCCAATAACTTATTTATTAAATAATTTAACCGGCTCGATGCATTTCAACCACACTTGAATATTATATGATTATAGAGGAAAAGCTGTCTGCCAGTGACATGCGGTCGGACTAGAAATGTATTGGCGGTTTATGTGTGTATTCACGAACGGTGGTTTATATTGCTAGGAAACGAAACATGACGGGTTTTCATATTGATTCAGAATGCCCAAATGCAGAAGTGTAAGTGCTCGATAGCGTGCAACAAGGTCTTGTCATGACTGTTGAATGGTTGACATGATGGATATAAATTATAAAGCAATTCAAGGGACTAGATTCGCCTTGAGAATTATTACAAATCACAATCGATCTCTTTGTCTTCAAATTACAAAAGTTTTTACGAGTAGATGCTTACATACTTATTTAAAATCGGGAAATCCTTGCATTTATATTTTAATGTTAAAGGCAGCTGGCAGGCCCACTTACGTATTTTAGTTTTAATATGTCATTTATATTGCCGATAGGCTCGTCTTTAATATACGTAGGTACAATGTGCAATTAGGTGTTGACGTCACTGCGGTTTGATTGAAAGGAAACAGTAAAGCGGAATCACTCCGAGGACATGATGCGTACTCACTACTCACATCACATCACACACCCACACTTCAGACCAGACGATATGTGATATACACCTGCGCTGCGCAAGCGCACGTAATGTGATAAGAACTAACAATATGTTGGACCTTGCAGCACATTACAAAATAGTTTTTTAGATCGTGAATTTAAAAGTAAAAACTCGAAAATAAAATCTAGACATTCTAGACCCAGATACATATATTATATATTATGAGCTTTATTTATGTATTCTTTAACAAAATCTACAGCTCTTAATTTAATCAATAACATATCATATGGAGTAAATCTTAAAGCCAATTACGGATCTGTTTAAATTAGGGAGTTTTTATTGTTAAGCCGACAAAGGAGTAGACGAGCTTCCTTTTTCCTGTTTCCCGAAAAAAGCCTTCCTGTCACAATCCTTTTTATCCGACTGCCAAGAAGGATTATGTTTTTCGCGCGTATCTTGTTTGTATGCATGTGATATTCTTTATTAGCTCATGTATTCTAAACCGCTGGGCCGATTTACATAATTAAAATATCGTTAGAGGCGTCTTGACATTGCAGGTGTTCTTAGATAAGTGAAACTAGAAAATAACAAATATACCTACTTTGTTTGTTTGAAGTATCAAAATATAAAAATAAATCAAATACTGCAACATGGGTATTAAATTAAAGAGCTCATTAATGACTCATCTTAAGGATTTCAAAAAGGCATATCATGTTTTGTTTTGCAGTCGGGTTTTTTTATTTTTTTTATTTATATTAGTTATTAGAGGTGGTAGTTAGATTAGCTTCTGCTAGCCGAGAGGGCCGTAGGGGCTCTTTCACAATACTTTATTACTTTTAGGTTTAGTGGGGTAGGGGTAGGGCTAGGGACTGTTTAGCCGGTATTTTGCAGGGTGACCCCGCGAGACAGGTTCGGACTCTAGATGGTTGGACGGAGCTCCTTGATAGATACTTACCCCAACTAGCTCACAACAACAACTTTTCTCTAGTTTCCCTTTTTTAATTTAATTAATAGATCTTAAATGAAGATTACGAATTTAGTTTCCTTACCAATGTGGTGCTATGTCATCTGGCTCGAAGGAGGGGTTGATCATCGGTCCGCTATGCCGCCGCGCCCATTCTTCAGCTTCCTGGAAAACATTTAAATATATATTACTTTAAGTGTCTAGCTAGGATATAATTTCAAATTTAACTTACAGTACGCAGTGTGAATCTAATCATCGTCCGGATAGGACAAATACAAATTTCAAATTTCGCAATTTCCAAAATCTTTAAATGCAGTTTTACTTAATTTTGAAAATAAAAGAAAGGTTGCTTTCAGTAAAATTTGCCAGCATCAATATTCAGGGTAGGTACTTTTCCTTCAACTACTGTCTTTTTTTCACCCTGTATATTGTTTGTACCTACATAAATTAAGTTTGACGGTAAGTGGCGATAACGTTCAAGACGTTGATCCCCACGTCCCATCTCATCGTCCACCGTCCTATCATACATTCCGATCCAAAGTCGGTGATGTGATTTTTCTCCTATAATTAGTTTGTAACATTGTCATGATATGACAGTCTCATCGCTCGCACACATTGTTATTCAAATACATTATTGTACAGAACTGGATCGTCTTGATCTCACCGGGTAGATATTGGCTACATCGTTCTATAGAATAATATCACAAAGAAAACTGTTAACGGATTGAAATTGTGTCAACGTCCTCAGATAATCACCAATTATCGCGGTGTCGCGGTCGGCGGAGTGACAGTGTGGCACGCAACCATCCGATATTACGATTACCTGAGTGTTCTAGGTTCTATACTCACTGGAACCTTTCAGTTTTCGTCGTTAGACGTTGTTATGTATTAACAAACTTTACAGTTTACGTTTTTACCGTAAAACTAATACTCGTACTTCACTAGTGGCATTTGCAGTAGGGCAAACAAAACATGTAGGTATTTGTTGTGACGTCTGAGGCTAAAAAACAAGAAAATTCCTCAAAAATAAAAGCAGACTACGTTTTAAAATATCTAAGAGGTAATGTACAGATTAGCCAATTTAAAATATTTAAATATTTGCTTAAAGTTTTCCATCCTACTTGGTAAACATATCTTGTAGGCTTCGGAAACTGTTTGAAGAGTCAAAATTTCTGAGAACGCTTCGTGATCGAGTATTTTGTGTTATTTAGACATTTATTTGATTTCGCAAACAGATCAATTAGCCGGTCAACCGCTAAAGCATGAGTGTGTTTTTAAGTGTTAACAAGTGTTAAGAATGCGCACGAATGTTTGATTTTGATACAAAATGTGATAATCAATTGGTAAGTTTAAAATTAAAAGTTATTATTCGTGAGTTTCGTGACACATGCAGATTCTATTTTAAGAAGATGTGAAGTGGTCAGTGAAAATATCACGAGTATTAAAAACCTGCTTCAGTTTTTACCTAAGTGAGTTTATCTCATTCTATCATCTATTCTCATGCAATTGATTTAAGGGCCTTGATCAATAACGATACAGTAATTATTTTAATCGTATTGAAAACTGAAACACAAAAAATGTATACTGGTATAACGGTGTTCTATACTAACGGCTTAGCTGGAAAGTTTTGTAAGAAAATTGGCACATTTTATTATTACTTAGATATGTAAACAACACTCGCATGAATCAACGGTCATCGCTATTTTCATTCACACCAACCTCGCACTATACTTTGGTTATTTTATGTATCTTAGGATTTGCACGGCTCGAAATTGTACGTAAATATTTGTCCAAAAATAACTTTAAGATTTGGCATGTTTATCGATTATTATTTTTGGTCTTTTAGGTATCGTTATTTTACTGACTATAGCTTTTTATGTCATTGGTAAAAACCTTTCAGTCGATACGTAAAATCTTATGCGGACACTAAAAGTGAAAATAAAGATTTTCTAAATTAATAAACCTGTCGGTCTAGGACTCTAGGTTATTGGCAAATGGTGGGTAGGGGCTATGTGTTGGTCTTATATAAACTTAATCAAATATCTGACAGTCTTCAATATAAGACTACACGGTGCTTGGATGAATAACTTTTAACACGAAAGTGTGGGTTCGCATGAAAAAAGAAAACTATCGGATGTGTTACAACGGAAAATTCGGAAATAGATCCAAAGCATCTCTCTCTCTCACTGCTCACTTGTTCCTGTTTGAAAACATTGTGACACGGAGTGTGTATGTGTAATTGAGAGATTTGCATAACTCAAGTGCAGGATGCGACCATTACGAGCTGCGAACGGAAAATTGGGGTCACTGCATCCAGTCACGGCAGATTCAATTACTGATATCAATGTGATGTATGATACGATTACGCTAGGAGGATTCCTATTAATATGTCAGATGAGATTTTGTGTAGGTCGATTTCCATTTTTAACTGTTAAATAAATAAAAATAAAAGTCCTTTTATTTCTTGCATAAAATAATTAATAGATTGCTATTCTAAATAAGATTATAACTGGTGTAGAAGGATATCAAATAACAGCAAATATTACTTAACTTACCTACTGTTAAATACCTACTTAACACGTTTCCTGCGGCATACTTTTCAAGTAACTTTCCTGTCCTGCGTTGGAGACCTAAAAGATCTCGAAACTGAACTATCCTGTGGTGCGTATGAGACCTGATCAGTCTCTTAAAACAACAATTTTGAAAATAATTTATATCTTTCTCAAAACCAATGATATATTTATGAATTTCTTGTGGGTTCAAGATAGCCTATTAGTCTATCTTTTGATAGGTTCGCACGCAGATATGACATTAGGATAAACTACAAACACAAAAAAAAACTAGGTATCGATTGTACCGCGTACCGCAACGGAAGATAGTTCAATATGTGTAGTGACTAGTGATGTCAATAAAATAAAATCTCAGTTGTCGATGGAAAAAGAAAATTAAATTGTATGGTTCTATGAAACCACGACGCAAGTGAAAATTTTTAGACAATTAATCGATTTAGGGTATTAAAATTGCGTTTTTAATCTTAACTTAATTATTGAATAATCAAAATTTTACAACCAAAAAATTATTGACTTCAAAATAACTCAAAATCTACTTGTCAGATCTCGCTCAGTGGCACCACATGACAAGCACCAGCTTTCGATTAAAAAACGAATCATCAAATTTGGTTCACCCAGTCGAAAGTTCTGAGGTAACAAACATAAAAAATACAGTCGAATTGAATACCTCCTCTTTTTTTGAAGTCGGTAAAAATGGGAATGATATAATGATGATTTTTCTTTATATTTATTACCATTTATTTCTAAGTCTAATTTATTTACACCAAAATAAATGGACTTTTTACACTTTTTTCTTTTAAAAGAACTCATTATTCACCAACAGATTTCAAAATATATTTAATACACAGAGAACATATTATATATAATAGTATTTTTTCCAAACATGCGCGTGACCGTCCGCATCGACAGTTGAACAACACTAAAACAAATACACGCAGTGCCCGCGCTCCCCGCCCTCCCTTACTTGCGGCTACGAGGGGTACGATTCACGAGTATCAACACGTCTCCTAACGCAAGGAATGAAACATTTTATACTACAGTGCGTTAGAGACCTAATCCATCTCTAAAGTTTTTTTTAACGCTCTTGGATCCATCTTTCAGTAAGAAGCAAATATGTATATTTGTCTTACAATTACACAAAGAACTTTAGAAGTTAGGGCCTCCCGCAACAGAGTGAAACAACACGATTTTAGTCGCCGCACAATACGAAAGTCTTGCAAGAGATCGAATAAGTCTCCTAACGCAGTGAATGTGTTAAATGTGTGAAAAAAAGTAAATAAATGTTTAGTAAAACATAATCTTAAAATATGTATGCCGTCTTGACATAACTAATTAATTTGCGTTAAACGTGTTATAAAATTAAATAATATTCACGGTCTAAGGTAAAATATATAATGACAAACTAATTAAAAAATCCTCCAAAGTTTAATGGATGGACACTATGGACAGTCCCATCATAAAATTGAAAATTTATCCTCATGTGGAAAAAACGTCGCCTACGCGTTTAGAGTTAAAATCTTAGCAAATTAGTAAACAGTGCACACTGCATAACGTCATATAAGTACTAAGTAGTAAGATATTACCAGTTACCAGCAATTACATGAAAATGATCATTCATTGTTAAGGAATTTCCACATATGGCACTCGCGGATTTGCTTGACAAGTGCAGTTACAATAGCAAGTAGCAACAACAAAAATACTCTCAGTTCAATCTAGGAATGACGTATTGTGCCTCGGAGATCATCAGTGCTTTATGCCTAAACTTAATTTAGTCGCTTTATTCATTATACAACTACGAGTATTCTAAAATTTATGACTAAGTACATACTTCGTCATACATTGCTGCATTATTAGAAAATAATTACAACTTTTTTTGTAACATAGCAATGACGAATTTAGGATGTAAAAGTCCATATGATAAATCAGGTACTTTGTGATCCCTCACTATGCAACTGTACATCAATATGCAATTATGTTTACATAATTTATATCACCTTATATTTTGTGGTCTACACAACACCACAAGTGGTCAAGTAAGATGCAATCACGGCTCCTTGATCACGACATTGAATCTAATTATTTTGCATTATTTATTAATGAAGCGAATATTACCGCTCTATTTTAATTAATCATTGTTTTCAGTCTATTAGAAGTGTTACAAAACAGTACCATGAGATTTATTTTTAATCGCCCCGGAATAGAAGTGGCCTCCGACTTCGCCTCTGTGTTGAATAAAAATATGCTCCGTGGAATTATAATATTCATTATAATACAAGAAATAATTGCGAGCGTTTGAGCTAAAAATGATAAAGATTTTCGTCGTGAAAAGTGTTGATTACCGAAACCGGTTAAGAAGAGGCCGGATGACGTGATGAGGAGTTCGCCGTTGTTGACAGTAAGTAACCATTTTCGCATGTTTTTCGACAACTCCGAAAAACTTAAAAAACAAATCGCAGCCAAACACCAATATGACCAAATTACTCATTCTCGAAACAGTCAATTTTAAGTCAATAAAGTTTAAAAGTGACCTAGACATTCTATTGCAGTTGGTACCTACATATTTATTATGTCACGAGCTCACGATCACTTGTATGATCCTCCACATCGGTAGCAATGACAGCAAACAGCAGCTGAGCATTACCCTGAAGTCAGAGGGCAAAGGAATGTTTAGCGTTACGTTAATCAGGGCAGTCCAATGTCCAGCAGACTTCAGTCAGGTGATGGAACTACAGGGTGGTCCAAAAGTATGGAAACCCCTGAATAACTCCTCAGGAATTCTTTTTGGAGGAAAATGTTTCGTACAAAAGTTTTCTGATCTTTCCTCGACTAACCGATGATGACCTTGAATTTGACCTCGATCGTAGTTTTGAAGGTCAAATCAAGATCAACTTCATTTTTTCAAATTGTAATCCCTATTTTTTATTCCAGATTCGGAAAGGGCAGAAAATTTTACGTCAAAAACGATCTTGACCCTGACCTTGACCATGACCTTTCAAAACATTTTCCTCCAAAATGCATTCCTGAGGAGTTATTCAGGGGTTTCCATACTTTTGGACCACCCTGTATATTAATGTATGTAGACAAGTATGCTGACGTTAAAGGCAAGTAAACACGAGTTAGTTATTGGTAGGTATACCAGCTGTCCCTAAAAGTTTTTTAAGCACGCGTCCACATTGGTCAGTAGCTGCAATCAAAGGCAACGGTTTGCGTAGTGTACAATTCAGTGGTTTCAGCTCGTAGCGAGTGGACCGACGATCGCGGTACAACAAAGGTTCCGTTTATTGAACTGATACGCTCATCATAACCACTAATTGACCCTCGCCCTCGGTACGTTTCCGTGCAATTGTATTTTTTACCCGACTGCCAGGAAGGGTTATGTTTTTCGCGCGTATCTTGTGTGTATGTATGTTTGTATGAATGCATGTAATATTCTTTATTACCTTGTATCTTCCAAACCGCTGAACGGATTTATATAATTAAGATATCGTTAAATTCGTCGTGAAGTAAAAAAATATATATATGGTGGTGAAAACAAATCAATATGGTGGTGAGATGCTACACTGTTTGTAGTATCAAAAAATACTCGTATAAATAAGTCGAATAATGCAATATGGATATCAAATTAAAGAGCTCAGCATAAGGATTTCAAAAAGGTACATATATATTGTAAGGAATACTATGATTTTAACGTGTGTTTACATGGTATAAACTTTTTATGTTAGGTATTGAATTGACTAAAATGCGATGACAGACTGTCATCGTAGCTGTCAGTCTGTCAGATGTCATTTTGATGGGAGTGAGTGAGTAATTAATTGCTAACAATTCGAGCGGCATTTGCCGTACGAGCCTGGTCGAGTCAAGTACAAGAGAATACCTTTAGAGGATAGTGCCATACTGCTGGAGTGATTACAGGTCAATATATTCTTATATAGTTATTCCTTCTGTAAAATGATTTGGTTTAAACATTCTAAACTAATGTTAATATTAGAGATATGAGATGGGCAGAAAGTTTGATGGTAAAGTTAATAATGTCGTGTACAAATATATTCAAATAAAAGTCAATGTTAATTAAATAGTTTATTATTTATCTTACTGCCTCTTTTATCTCAGAAGTGGGATAGCGAGTTATTCATCTTTTATTTTGTTAAAAAGGAAAGTAACCCGTTTACCACACCCACAAAATATTTCTGTATATATTTTTTGCATACCCTCATAATTTTTCTTTGAATGCTTTCTGCCCATCTTGGACTAGCAATCTAAAATTATGTGAAAAGATTCACTTACAAGCACTTGTAAACGTTGCTGGAATAGTATAAAGATTGAAGGTACGTGAATATAATGTCAGCTTTAGTCCCAAGGAGAAGGAAAGTGATTAAGTATCAACGATTGTTTTTACCACCCTATTTTCATAACAGTGCAAAAAGATCACGATCTCAAATTCAATGTGGCTAAATGGTTACCATGCCAGACCCCGTTCAAATGGCTTTGGGTTCGATTCCCAGCATGACAGAAATTTTAATTAGAATTTATTATTTGTTTTGCTGCGTGTGTGCTAACGACGGGAACCACGACACAGGGAACCCTAATGTGGGGTGATGAGTATGGAGTGTTATTTTTTATTTAATCATTTATGCTATTGCATTTCCTAACACGATATCCATGAACTCGTTTATATTTTTGATTGCTGATAATTTTCATGAACTAATATTATACATACATATTACATCATGCGCTTCAGCCATTATGTATTTTATTTAAGAACCGCCCTAAAATTAAGCATACCAGCATTTCCAGGAAATGGAAAAGGTACATGCCTATTTCTTAATTTATTCTTTTTCTTCAAGTTGAGCAATATTCTGCTCGTAATTAGTCACTACTACAGCTGGGAAATAATTATAAAAGCTGCACATGAACATGCATGGAATGAATGAATAATTGACTTCTATCCCTGCTTTGCTGTTTAGTCTGAAAAGTATCGTGTGCAGTTTGAGTTCCACATATTTTTCTCACTGCTAATCGGCTTGTTATAATGTAATTCCGATAAAAATAAAACAACGCGAGTAATCACTGTTATTAAAAGTTTCAGTGATGGAGGCCCGTAAACCCGACGTGAGAAACGTGGCGCCAAGTGGCAGTGCAAACGATTCAGGTCAAGCGGAGTGGCTTGAACCAGAGTGGCTGAGTTCCGGAAATGAGAGAAACCCACCTGATTTTGCACAGCGGGCAAGAGGTACAATAGATGAGGGAGCGGAAGGGAGCCTTCAAGGTAGGCAAAGCCGTAAGCATCTGTTTAATGAAATTGTACAGACGGAAGGGAGCCTTAGTAGTAGGCAAAGCCGTAAACATTTTATTAATGAAACGACGGAAGGGAGCCTTGGTAGTAGGCAAAGCCGTACACATCTGTTTAATGAAATAAGCGGGTACGCGGAAGGGAGCCTTGGAGATAGGCAAAGCCGCGAGCGTTTCAGTCGTAAACCAAGTGAGGGAGCGGAAGGGAGTCTTAGAGTAAGACAAAGCCGTAAACACTTGTATCGTAAAAGTAATAATTTTAATGGCGAAGAATCACCTGTACGACCAGACAGATCCAGGAGCACGAGCGCCGAGAATAATTTATACACTGGTAATAAGAATACATGTCAAGGTACTGCGTGTTGTGATCGTAACAAACGCCCTGATTTAAGTTCATCCGCCAGAAGGGCTAAGCACTGTCGTGCGAGTAGAAAGTTCTACCGCGATAGCAGTAGTTCAGATGCGGACATGAATAACCTACGAAGTAAGCGAAAACGATTGTACTCCCGTTCTCCGATTGATATTCGCGGAAATAAAATAAGTAATTTTAAGGCAAATCTAAGTACCGATTTGAACTCTTCTCGTGAGGTAATAGATAAACTGTTGAATGTCCTAAAGGATGTTAAAGGCAATCCTAGTTCGAAATTATCTATGGCTAACGTTATACCCGAATTTGACCCAATGACAAATGATCAAACTATTGTAACTTGGCTAACCAAGGTAGAGGAGTGTGCTGAGATCTATGGATGGGATGAAAGGGAAACAATACATTTCGCTCTTCCAAAACTAACTGGCGTCGCAAAATCCTGGTACCAGGGACTTAGCACGGTCCTCTACTCTTGGACAGAGTGGAAGAAAAAACTTGTAGAGTCATTTCCTTGTCGACTTGATTATGCAGAGCTACTAACAACAATGCTAGCGAAAAGAGTTAGATTTGGTGATTCATTTGAAAATTACTATTACGATAAAATAACTTTATTAAATAGATGCGGTATAACTGGGCGAAAGGCCGTTGATTGTCTGCTTCATGGCATTGAGGATCGTGCTGTGCGAGTTGGCGCGCAAGCAGCGCAATTTCAAGAACCTGAATATGTTCTTAAGTATCTGAAAACGGTGAAAGTAGGACTACGTAAGGAAAACTTAAATCGGTAAATAGATTCGTCAACAATCAAATAACCACGCTACGCTATTAACTACTATGATATTTAGTTGTATAACTAAGTGATTAATGTGTAACTAAATGATTATTATTGGAACAATATTTTAAAATTGTGTTTGCATTTTTTTACTCTGCTATTTAAATGGTGTAACGGATTAGATCTTATATTTCATTCGCCTTTATTTATATAATTATAATGATGATGTAAATGAGCCTCACATATCTGAATAGAGTTTATATGGAATTATGATATTTGTTATAGGACTAAATATTAATCTCCAGAGGGATGTTTTTTTTATTTTGATAAATTGTATTATTTTTCCAATTTACATTTGTGTACGTCATCATCCAGATCAACTATAATGTAATAATCAATGGTCAAATCAATAATTAATTAATAATGTTCTGAAATCTAGACTTAATTTTCCTTCTTATCCATTCATTAATATACAGTACTGTACTTTCATGTTTAATTTGTTCCTTGGTTTTTTTTGGTAAAATCAAAATATATGTATCTAAAGTTATTATAATATCCTGTTATATTAAGTTCACAATATTTACCAACTATGTATTTATCTTAATGGTAATTACTTGAAATTAGTTCATGATTTATATAACGATTTTCTTACAAGTATTAAGTAATTTGCTTCATTTATGATGAAGCGACGGGACTCGCTCTAGCAGGATGGCCGAGCTGTAAGGAATACTATGATTTTAACGTGTGTTTACATGGTATAAACTTTTTATGTTAGGTATTGAATTGACTAAAATGCGATGACAGACTGTCATCGTAGCTGTCAGTCTGTCAGATGTCATTTTGATGGGAGTGAGTGAGTAATTAATTGCTAACAATTCGAGCGGCATTTGCCGTACGAGCCTGGTCGAGTCAAGTACAAGAGAATACCTTTAGAGGATAGTGCCATACTGCTGGAGTGATTACAGGTCAATATATTCTTATATAGTTATTCCTTCTGTAAAATGATTTGGTTTAAACATTCTAAACTAATGTTAATATTAGAGATATGAGATGGGCAGAAAGTTTGATGGTAAAGTTAATAATGTCGTGTACAAATATATTCAAATAAAAGTCAATGTTAATTAAATAGTTTATTATTTATCTTACTGCCTCTTTTAATATGGATAGTTTTTTTGACAGCAGGCGGGTTTTTTTTATTTTTAAATTTATACTAGTTACTTTATGAATAACAACACATTAGCAATAGGAATAAATATCAACTACCCGTCTTTATAAATGATGAACAATAAAATAATCGAAACAGAGATGTAAAAAATTTCTGTCAGCTCAATCATGTGTGGTTGTCATTGTCTGATGTATTTTTCGCAAATTTTGAAGATCATTTTGACATGACCCCGTGTTCGCGACGGGGGTCGCACTCGCAAGTCGCAAAAGATCCCGTCAAGATAGTGGCCAAAAAAATACAAAAAGTGATAATTTTTAACTCGCTAATAAAATTAGGTATATACGAGTATACTAATATTATAGAAGAGTTTGTTTGGTTGAACGCGCTAATCTCAGGAACTACTGGTTCGAATTGAAAAATTCTTTTTGTATTTGATAGTCCATTTATAGAGGAAGACTATAGACTATATAACATCATATATTTTAGTAGCAAATTTTTTCCACAAATTAACGCGGGTGTAATCGCGTGGCACAGCTAGTGATATGATATATTTAATACAAATTAGTCTCAGCTGTTACACATTATGTAATTCGCAGTAAGCAGCAGCAACAGCAACAGCACAGCAGCAATATAATTTTATGTAATAACCGACAAGCGAGCAGACTAACCGCCTGATGGTAAGTGGTGTCCACTGCCCTTGGTCTGTTCTTCAGTAGTGGCACCGAGGGAATCACCGATGCTCTGCTGGTTAGGTAAATTCGCTCATAAGGGAACATACCAAAACCACGTGACCCATTTTTTCCAACTTTTTACCCCCCTCCCCCCCCTTCATGACTATCCGACAGTATATGAGGAGACCCCCGCTCCCCCCTAGTTTTCACGTGGCAATTCATAAATACGATTTTCAATACTTTTTTGCAAAACAGAGTTAAAAAATAATAATTTTGCTTATATTTGACGACTTGTGTGGCGCAATGGTTGCTAAAATATTGACTACGTGACAAAAACCTAAACCCTCCCTCCCCTCTGTGACCAATCGTGGTGTTTTGAAGACCCCCCTCCCTCCCCTAAATGGGTCACGTGGTTTTGGTATGTTCCCTAACCGGCATTCCGGCTCTTCAAAACCTCTATCAATTATTAGACCTGTATTTCAGGATTGATCTGGAAGGTCGATGGTGTCTAATCGGGAAACCCAGTTAACTATAAACGCAAGTAGCTTCTGTCGGAATGGAACGTGGTGGTATAAATCCGAGACCCCTACGACAGGGTGCAGCAGGGTGCATTATGTAATTTTACTTAAAATAGATAGTTACAGGTAATAATTGTAATCAAGTACAATATTGCAAATAGCAAAATGTTGAATAATGTTGTTGTTGTTGTTGTAGCAAATTGTTGAATGAATGAATAAATAAATAAATAAATAATAACAGAAAAAAATCGTTTCCCCGCACGAACATAAAAAAACGTTTGCCGTTGGCCGGTGCCTGATACCCAGGATCATGGTATCGCAAAGATCTCATTCTGCAATGCCCATTACCATTCTACTTCGTCATCCTACGCGAATAACTATGGCCACTTGATTGCAGTAAATAACAAATAGTATGTATAAGCTATGTACTGACATTTTGTATAGATTATCGCATACCTGTGCTAAACAAATAGGTACTGGCCGATCCGATTATATCGCCTAAGTGCTCAAGTCCTAACTTTGAGTAGGTAGGTACCTACCTGGCCTTAAATTAATATTATTCGAAATGCCTAAGGTTTTCTGCTGACTTATCTTCGATCAAATTAAATCCAAATCATAATGATATAAAGTAGGATGGTGATGCTTTTTTGTTATTATAGATTTCAAGGCTGTTGGGTCTTGCGTTTGGAGAGAAGTCAAATATACCTAGGATCGCAAAAACTAACAAAAAAACCTGCTGCCATAGTAATAACCTCTTTAGTTTTCCTGTGAGCTGCGTATGGTAAACATATTTTTATCGTAGTAGATTTAATAATGATTATACTATTATTGCTTTTTACTGAGTTAAGGTCGTAGCTGACTTATACGACACCGCTCCCATCCAACCGAAGTATGAGAATTCAAATACACGATTTTAAGTTTATATTTGAATTCTCATACTTCGGTTGGATGGGAGCGGTGTCGTATAAGTCAGCTACGACCTTTAGTCTGTTTTAAATTAGCACGATATGGACGGTCGTTGCAAACAATTGTTGCTTGTACCGTCCTTTAAACCTACATCCGGAAGATTTGTTAGTATAATTGTATTTAAATAATGGATTAGAGCTCTGTAATCGATTCATCTGTTAGAAGTTAGAGCTACACATATAGGTAGGTACGTCCAACATCTTACGTCAGATTAAGATCTTCGTCCCTCGCAACTCACAACACCCGTGCAATGTTCATTGGTGGTAAAATATTATTTTAATGTGCGCAGCTCTGTACCATATGAGATGTAAATAGTCAGTCATAAAATTTTCGTTTAAATTAAACGATCGTCGATAAAATATCTTATAAACAAGTCTTATTAGTTCTGTATTCTGAGTCTTATTAGTTAGACTATTAGTACTGTAGAGATTGAGAAACTATTGTGGGTGCAGAAAATTATCCTACATCTGCATTTTTACACGAGTGGACAACCTGATGGTAAGTGGTCACGTCATCTATGGACATCGGTAGGCTTCACTAATTCATTGTCGTCCCAGAAAGAAAAAAGAGGCACAAAGAGTTAACCGGTTCTCAAACTCTGAAGTCCCAGCCGGAACACGAACGTGTCGTTTGACGATTTCTGGCTGACCCAAGCAATAGGGAGCGAGCCAGGCAGGCTTCTCTGAAAGATCCGCGAAGATCAGTAATTTTTTTTTTGTTTATCTGAATACTTAATGCGTTCTAATACACCATGAACCGGGCCACACTCATTGCCAGTGATTGCCTGTTAATTTCTAACTCAATTACAACTAAACTGCATACTGGATGCTATTCCGACAGATTCTCCCCGGTTCCTGCATTCACTATCAAAAGCAAGTATAGCAAAAGTGTGTGTGTGCGTGTGTGTGTTTGTGTGTGTGTGTGTGTTAGTGTAGTAAGTAAGCATAACAAAAGATCTACAGTACGTATTGGATTCTCTCCCATCGTAAATCCCATAGTCTCGAACTCTCGCATGAAGATTGAACATGACATGGACATTACAGTAGTATGGAGTTGTGGAAGGACGTTCGGTTAGCAATCCGAAAATACCATTGCGATTGGAATAACTCCAAACAGATAGTCGGCTCGCGGCGCGGCCGGCGGCGCGGGCCGTGCGATCCGCTTACACTACACACCCTGATGGCTGATATCAATGCTGATCTATACTATCTATAGCACGGACTCATGTACTCTGAGATACTCATGGTATAAATGTTTCATTATATTCTCCGCCCCCTAAATCTATTCCGTCAGTAAGGGAACATACCAAAACCACGTGCCTCATTTAGGGGGGGAGGGGGGTCTTCAAAACACCACGATTGGTCACAGAGGGGAGGGGGGGTTTAGGTTTTTGTCACGTAGTCAATATTTTAGCAACCATTGCGCCACACAAGTCGTCAAATATAAGCAAAATTATTATTTTTTAACTCTCTTTTTGCAAAAAAGTATTGAAAACCGTATTTATCAATTACCACGTGAAAACTAGGGGGAGGGGGGGGGGTCTTCTCATATACCACGGATGGTCATGAAGGGGGGGAGGGGGGTAAAAATTTGGAAAAAATGGGTTCCGTGGTTTTGGTATGTTCCCTAAGGTGTACAGAAACGTCTATAATTTCAAAATACCTACCCAAAAGCCACGTTTCAACTTATTTTTTTATTTTTCTTCGTGTTTTTAATGCGTAAAATATATTAGTATAAAAATATTAGTTTTCTGCAGCCTGCATTTTTCTCAATATTATAACTTCAACCACAGAACATCTAATAATTAGTAGACTAACTAATATTTATTAGATGTTCTGTAACTTCAACTGTGCCTTCATACTCCTTCGTCTGCGTGATTGTCGTAAAACGTCATGTGGGGGTACTTTTTAGGGTTCCAAAGTAACATCGAAATCGTAATAGTTATAAAGTATAACTCCGAAAACCTTAGTGCTAGAAAGCTGTAATTTGTCATGGATTTTTTTTTTTTAATAATAATAAAACTTTATTTTCATCTCCACACATTACATTTTTGCAAGTTACACTCTTATGAATTAACAATTAGTTGTTTACATTTTTGTGGTACCTAATACATATTTTTATTTGAGAAACTGATAATGTAATATTATTATGTGGGAAATCTGGAATCTATACTAAGCCGAAGCCTGTATCATAGACACCAGGTCCCCCCCTCTCTCGTAATGGCTTATATGTTTTCTTCTTATATACCAACCAATAACTATATATATTCTATATGAAGTTTACTTTCGTTCGTGTTTGTATGTGTAGACGCGTGTTATGTTGTGGAAATTTTTCAAAATAAATTGTTACCCGCAATCTGTATATTGCCTAGAGAATGTTAATGCATTTATTAATTTTTCGTAGTCGCTGCCAATTTTCCAACTAACATAAAGCGACAATCTTTGGCAACTACTACAAAATTACTACAAAACATCACTTATTTATTTTTATGTTGTTCTACTCTGATATTATTATGACTAATAATGCGCCTTGAAACAATTGAAATAATGACGCAAATAATTGGACCTATTGTATAGAAACCAAATAACATTAATATTGTACCTAGAATTGCGGGAGGTGTAAAGTAGATAAATAAACTCTGTGGATAAACCTTAACCACACAATAAATAATTACTTCATACCTCAAATGTTTACTGTTTGCGTGTAGGTATTTGTGTGGAAAATTTTAGGACGCGAGCACACTTGAGTGTCGCATTAACACAGTATAATAATATAGATATTAATACTGTGGCATTAACGACCGATTAACGGAATGCTTATGATTTTGTGCAGGGACCTAAGAATGTAACAGCAACATTGCTTACGATAATTATGCAACAACGCGAAGAGGTAAATTAATTTACTTACAAGACTCGGAAATTCCAAGTTGTGAGGAAAATAGCACATTCACATGTCAGTTTTTTACATGTAATTTTATATTTGATAAAAGGACATTAACTAACTTTTTTATGGACTGGAGAACCCAGAAGTACCCATAGTTTACTAACCAAATATATTATGCAATGAATCCGTTAATTTTTTTATGGAAATAACCGGCAAACGAGCTGACGACCCAACTGATGGTAAGTGGCTATCGTCGCTCATGAACATCAGCAACACCAAAGGCATCACTGATGCGTTGCCGACCAAGAAAGAACACGACGAGTCGTTTGGCGGCTGACTCATGCTCAAGGGTGGTAGCTATCCAGGCGAACCCCATGGAGAAATAATAATAATATAAATTAACAATTAAAATCAATATTACCAATATAATCCCTCGCGGGGCCTTACCACCAGCGGGTCGGATTTAGTTGCCTCTTACGACACCCATCCGGCGTAGGATTGGGGTTAGTATTCTAAGCCGCCCTAATACAGGAATAGTACAATATATAATTTACTGACATACTTAATACCAATTGTGAGTTTTCTGTCCGCGAAGCTGTAAAGTCCGCTAGGGTTAGAAGCAACAGCTGTCTATTCATGAGTGATGAGTGTGTGATTGTGAGTGTAAGTTGAAATAACAGGTTCTAAAACTACATTGACTCGCCCTTTTTACCAGACTGCCTGGAAAAGTTATTACTTGTTTAACGCTGTTTCACGTTCCGCTTAAGACGAAAACATAATAATATGTCAAGCATAATTTCTTTCACCACTCTTGCAGTATCTTTAATGAACACCTTTGTGATTTGTAAATATTTGGCTGCCCAATCAGCGCTTATAAGCGGAAATTGAAACAGACATTGCAGGCGATTGATTAACCCTGTACAAAGGACTTGTTTAGTTTTTATTTAATTAGTTTTTTGTTTCTCTTTTTATTGTTTTCATAAGTATATCTAGTCATGTTAGCTTCTAAATGTATTACTGACAATTGACTGACAAGTGGAAACTTTACTGATTTATGTGTTGTTTATTATGATTATTTTAAGCTTTGTACTATCAACATTTTTTCCCAAATAAAATAAATGAAAATAAGGTTATAGTTACAAAATAAAAAAAGGAATTTATCGTATTAGTAGTTAGTGTAGGTACCTACACTATAGCAAAAAATTGTGACTGTGCTGTTGAGGTGTCCTTTGACTGGAATATGCTACCATGATGGTAGTGACAGATTACGAGCTATCCTTATTTAATGCGTTCATAAAATTTAAGTTCTGCGCAGATAATTGTCAAGGAGCTACCTCGTCTGGTTTGAAGAAGCCTGGATGCAGTACTGTCAGCTCATGCTTCTTAGAAAAATGCATTGTGATCAGAATTAAAGGAGATATGTAGGTAAAATTTAAACTCTCTGGTATGGGGTAACCGGCAAAGTAGTAATAATTCAGCATAATAAATTGGACCCACGCAAACATTGTAAGTTGATTTTGTCAAATAAAATCATTTTTTAATAAAATAAATAAATATTCTATACCTACCTACTAAAGTTTTAATTTTAAAGTTAAGCAAAAGAGAAGGGCCGCACTTCATCTCTCGTGTTATTATCGGAAACCAATAGATATAATTAAAGGGGATCGATTGTTTAAAAATTAAAAGTTGGCCCATGTGGGGATCGAACCCGCGACCTTCGCGTTATTAGCACGACGCTCTAACCGACTGAGCTAATGGGCCGATGGTAATCCTTCCTCAATCATGGTCGAGGCTGGGAAAACCGGAATAATGCGCATGTCTGGAAAGGGGTGGAAGCGGATATGATGTGCTAAAGCCATTTGGGGTTCTACACGTTTAATTTAAGGTATAAAATTGTATATCTATACCACACTTCATGGATAGGACGTTATTCACCTGTTCACCAAGGACTTCAATATTTGAGAACAAAATAAGAAAGTAGCAAGCATGAGGTTTCGGCCCAACAAATTGCCAAAACAGTGGCTTTAACCTTCAACTCCTTATCCCAACTCAAAGCACTCTCCAAGTAAGGACGCGGAGGCCTGCATCATATTCATGCATAACGTTGGTCCAATTCATATTAATAGAGTAAAACAAGTGCAAAAAGTATTTGTTGTAATCTTTTACATGAGAGGGCCAATTATTTATTCTATTGTTTCGTACTACTTAAATCGCTTAATTTCATCTTAATTTTAGTTATTCATTGAATCAGTGATAATATGATTTGAGTTTTGGTCCTAAGGAATCCAACTATAATAAAATTTAGTCCGATTAAGATCACTACATCCATTTGTTGAGAATAGATAAGTGAGTGCGCATACCAAATCGCTACCTACCCCTGTGGGATCATCTATTATTATCTTATGTTAAGAAAAAAATATTCAAAGGAATTTCATCCTACTATATTCGCTTTTGGCAGATGTCAAAACAGAAACAGCTCACAACAAACAAACAACGCAAAGAACAGTTGTTGGAAGACGCGCAAAACACCTTTCAACTGCCACGACATCTGGCAAGTTTTGCATTTCAAATTTAGCATTAGAATTCGTCCAAATATGAATGTTCAAATATGCGAACAAATCCAAGGGGAAACTCAGGGCTGTTTTGCAGAAGAAAATAATAAATCAAAAATACACGGTAAAAGCTTTCTTGTAGCAAATTAGAATCTTCATCTTTACTTATCTTATCGTAACTTATCCTTATTTAGAAAGACAAAGGTAAGTCACAAATCACAATACCACAGAGTAGAAAGAGTCACAGTAAAACTTACGTCGTTGATTTTAACAAAATTTTTAACTTAAAAAAGTAAGTAAGATTACCATAATTCGAAGTTATAATACCAAGTCGGGATTACCATACCACAAATTAATATTTACTCTGTGACCATACTCCTAACTCTTAACCTTGAGACAAGTGTATGACCATTCATTTCATTGTGGAGCATATCGGGGTCACTAAACTTACAATACGTTCTTTTTTTGTAAATAACTTTGATGTATTGAACCTTGGGTAAACAAGAGGTATTTTAGATGTGTGTGTGTCAACCCTGCACACAAACAAGTCATCACATCGGCCGCGCGGCCGCTGTGGGCCTGTGGGCGAAGCTGGCGCTAACTATTAATGTTTCACTGTATGTTATTTTTGATTTAGTTGTTGCTAAATGTTGCCCTTTTGAATACATCCTGAGTAGGAATAAGAATAAACTTAACATCTAGTTTTAATTTGAGACCTACTAAAACTAGGAGTTAGCTTGTTCACGGTACAGAACATCGTCACATTCTAATGTAAACAGCCGACAGACGAGGATCACCTGTGGACATCATGAACATCAAAAGCATCGTAGATGCTGCCACCAAAAAAAGCTATGGAAGATCCGTATTAGCATTTCTGGCTCTCTGATTCTGTTACGTAGGTAGTCATGCAAGAAACTTCATCGAACCATTTTAAAAGGAGCTGGTCGGATAGAATACCCTGACTATGAGTAACTTTGGGACCAGCGATTTCCAATGAGCACCATTCTTACGAGGAAAAGCAAAGCGTGACATATATGTAAAAGATAGCCAACCAGCTATCTTATATTTGTCACTAACGATTCGGATAAAATTGCAGTCTTATTATCGGAAAGCCTTATAGCGGAAAGTCAATTTATCTGTAATATGTCGGAAAATTCTGTTTCTCCATTTTCACCCGAACGGAGCTCAGTTTAATCATCATTCCACGTAAATGTATAATAGGTAAGTACAAAAAATGGAGTCAGAAATTTCTTGCCGATTCTTTCTTTTATCACTAGGAAATCGCCCTCGCTTCGGTTCGGGAAAATTCACGGACCGGTTTAACTCTGGTTATCTGGTACATACCAGAGATAAAACGTAATAATTTAGTAAAACTCTTTAGTTCATACAATTCTTCATACCTACTTATATACTTAAGCATTTTACTAAATTTTAACTAAAAAGTGCCTGTCTAAACGTGTTTATACCAGAGCACTTCAACAAAGACACTGAAAACTGCTAACTGATGGCAGATTTGGCAGGTGGCAGTATCTATCATCAGTCAGATAGGTACGTTTCCGCATCTCTCATGATATCTCTTAAGTACGCAAGTGCGATTAAGCATTGCGCATTTAAAAAAATCCATAACTCTTACAATAGTAAGGAACCAAGTTTATATTAGTATACATATATGTATAATTACATAGAATATATTTAGATTTGCCCTGTATTTATGTCTTTCCCAAGTATAAGTTGTTAGCGCGATTCACAAAGCTGGTGAATGCCATCTATGTTCTCGGCGAGTAACACATGGGGGTAAAAAAGAGGGTGAACCGTGAGGGTAAATTGAACCATAATAATCAATTACAGGACTGGTACCTACTTATGAGTGT
The DNA here is from genome assembly GCA_963932265.1 of Thymelicus lineola. Lineage (NCBI taxonomy): Eukaryota > Metazoa > Arthropoda > Insecta > Lepidoptera > Hesperiidae > Thymelicus > Thymelicus lineola. The sequence goes on from OZ010680.1 coordinate 20,944,129, forward strand.
CGATCAATGCTATTGGGTTGGGACTGGAACTTTGTAAACAAATTAAATAGGGTGCATTGGGGTAATTCCAAAATTGGGTATATTCCGTAAGTTTCGAATAACTACCAAACGCCGTAATATTTTCACTCTGGCAATATTGCTTTAGACGCCATTGTTACCGGCCTTGATCCTTCAGTCGCCGTTTGTCGCTGCTACCGGTAGTGTGTGTGCAACATCCCGTCGCGAGAGACTCGTGGTTTTGACGCCTGTTTGGGTGAATCGCAATAACCCCAACACTCTTTTCTCGGAACCCCGGTAAGTTATTTAAATAAATGTTTGTTAGTATTATAGTTTATTGTTTTTTAATAATGATAGAGGGAAACACGAAGTCCTAGTGATGATCTTAAGCTTTTTTCGGAAATACCCCATTGGGTTTATTCCGTTATAAATATTTCCGTAATAACCCCACCTGTAATTTTTATAGTAATAGGCAGTGGCTCTCAAACTAAGTAGGATAAAATATTATTTAGGTATGATTTTCGGCCCCATTTTATTTTCCCGTATGCAATTTTAGGTAATGGGTAAAAATGGTAAATCAATTCTGTCTATCTGTGTTGTTTTATCTTTAAACCGTTGCTGTACCGATTTACATGAGATTAGATTTTAGTTAGAGTTTTCGAACATCATCGAAGCTCAGCGAGGGAAAAAGGGGGAAATGGGAATTCAACATTTCATTATGAGATCACATAGGCCGAGTCTGGCGCAGAAGCTCTTATTTATTATTATGTAATAATAATAAAAAAATGTCATTCTTTCAGGTTCACTATGCCTCGAACGTACGTTCGAAAAAAGTTAAAAAGTTACACGTCACAAGATCTGGCTACAGCCGTTGAAAAAGTTAGAAGTGGAGAGCTCACCCAATATGCAGCAGCCCAAGCTTATAACATTCCGTTGACAACTATCCACGACCACGTCCAAAATGTTAGAAGCAACACTAATGCTGGAACACCAACTGCTCTATTATTAGAGGATGAAAAAAAATTGGTCGAAACGATCGTCGTTATGGAAAAATGGGGATTTGGACTGTCGAGATCTGAAATCATCGAGCTTGTGGCTGAATACGTGCGGGTAAATAATATTCAGACACCTTTTAAAAATAATACCCCAGGCCCAGATTTGTTCATAAACTTTCGCAAAAGACATCGACTATGAATTAAAAAAGCACAACCGGTAGAATTTGTGCACGACGACGAAGACTGCAATTGTGATTTTTAATTCCTTAGGTTTTTATATTGTGTTTTATGAAAAAATTATATAAGTACCAGAAAATGTTGTACGTAAGCATAAGGGTTTAGTGATTTAATTACAATCCTTGTAGGTTTAGTTTGATGTGTTACAAAAAACTTAAGATGTTATTTAAGTACCTACCTATGTTCCTAAAAATGAGACCAAATTACCACTTAAGCATTGTGATCTTGTTATTATACTTAAGTTTTATGTATAAACAAAAAGAAAATTATATACCTACCTACTTAATTAAATGCGTTTTTACTATCTTAATTTTTTGCGTACCTATCGTACTTTTTTCTTTATCGGAAATGTTGGGAACCACTACCTTTTACCGGGGTAAATCCGAAGTAATAAAGTTGAAATAACTGTTTTAATAAAACTATTAACAAAATTAACAATATCATGAGTAAGGGGTAACTGCGAATAGAAAATAAACATAAGCCTTCAATCCATGTGTAATAAGATCAAATTTTAAAGTACTTCGGAATTATCCAGGCTTATTTCGTATTTCCCCCAATTCCATAAAATACGAATTAATAATTAAAATGTCTTTTTAAATAAACTCCTACAACTTATTTGTATGTGTAATGTACATTAATCATAAATCTATTCATAAATTACGAAGGGAGCAGAAAAAATTGACAATAAATATAAAAATACATTAATTTTTTTACCGGAATACAGTATCTATACTCAACTCATCAAAAATCCTATCGTAATTACCCCAATGCACCCTAGCATAATGTAGTAACCTAAACTACTTTAAAATTTTATACTTACGAGTACTTACATTCTCTATTTAATGTGAGAGAAAACGAATTGGTAATAAGAAAAATGTACCTAATGCATGACGTGCATGAATCATAATTCATACACATAGTTAATACTACAATAAAGATTTTTTATGTAATATGCAGGCAGACGAGCAGACGGGCCACCTGATGGTAAGTAGTCACCGTCGCCCATGGACACTCGCAACACTAGAGGCGCCACCAGTGCGCTGCCGGCTAAGGAAGCGATGGACCTTCTTCTTGAAAGTCCTCATATCATATCGTAGCACTGTGGGAATACCGTCTGTGATAGTTCGTTCCACAGTTTACACGGTAGGATATGTCGTGTAAATCTTACCGTGGACGAATGCTTCGTATCGATATGGTGTTTGTGAAACCTGGCATTGCGGGCGCGTTGACGTTGAACGATGGTGGAAGTTGGCCGATGATATTAAATTAAACAGTTCTTCAGAACATTACCCATTATACAGACGGTAGAACACGCACAGAGAACTCACGTCTCTTCGTAATTCCAGAGATTCCAAACCGTCCGTGAACTTGGGATTATCAACAATACGATTTTATTTTTTTCGTAAAGCTGTTCGTTATTTGATGGATGTATGTAATTATATTCATTGATATTGAAGTGTTGAAGCATTATATTTAACAGACCAAGTGCCTCATAGTCATAATATGGGGAGGAGTTAAAGACCTCTGGTTAACTTAAGTATATTACAGAAGTGATCTTCAAAAAACTTGCAACGTATTGATAAGTTATTTTATTTACGTTAAAAAAATAACTCATACCAGAGGTTTACCACCGGTCTATCTCGCTTGTAATTTACCAGGTAGTTTGTATTTTATTATCAGAATTAATGATTTTATCTCTGAATGCAAAAAATATGAAAAGTGACTTCTTTGTAAATTCTAGTTACGATATTTAGCGTATCAAGAACACTACATCTTTTAACATTATATTAAATGGAACATATCTATACATAGATCACAGGAAACAAAATTTTAAATTATTTAAAGTATTTTTACGCTGCCACTAGCATGGCGTCATACTTAATCTTTGCTCAATGCTCAATGTTTTAAGATCATGTTTGTTTACCACTTGAATTCCATTGCACTCTTCTTGACAGGAGCACTTGTCAATAATATTTAGCCATGAAATAATTCCAACAAACCACTCAGTTCATTTGCAAGGTCCTCGTTGGCAATTGTTTCTTGTTTATTTCATAGGTACCTACTGATGTGCTTGACGTTATCAATATTATCTAGCAATAAAAGAAAATTGTTAAGCAATTGATCATACATACTTGTACAAATATTATTTTGAGATTCTACATTTTTTGGTTGGTTGACTTTAACTTCAACTTCAATTTTATGTTTAGCGATGTTCACAGGATTAATCAACATCTACCTACTTAGACAATTTAGATTAAGTATTTCAAAACTTCTCTCGTAGATTAGTTTCATTTTCATTTGGGTTTTTCAAATAGTACTTACATAGGTGTAAAAAAAGACCACGAAACAATTGCTACACCACTTTTTGCTCTTTTGCAGCTCAGACATGTAAACTTAGCTTTCGGTTTTTTGCGGGTTTTAAATTATAATGATACAGATCTGTTTAGTGTGGTTCAACCAATAAACATGTAGGTAGGTTAGGTAAGGTATTAAATACAGGTACAGGTATCAAACGAACAAAGAAAAAAAATACATGAAAATTCGTATATTTTCCTATAATTAAAATAATGATAATTCAAATAACTTAGTTTTTCAACCACAAGACTCACACTATATTATTACGTTTAGATAGAATATTAACATAGAACACAAGTGTTTTCGATTAACTTATAAGTTGGCATAGTGCCTAGTCTAGTGGCTAACTATTTTAATTCCTATGCTGAAGTGTAGTTGTTGATATTATTAACGTTGTAAGAAATTGCTAAAAATTAGTTATTCAATTACGCAGACCATTAAAAGGTTATAGCTAACTTTTCTAAACTAAAAGTATCTAAAAATCAAAACTACCAGTAGCTACAGTAACTAGGAACTGCGCCGATTGCAGCTTCTCAGTTCTCAGTTCTCCCACCACACGGTCATTTTATGAGTTTTAAACAAGCCATCAATAACTACAAGAGTGCAAGAACTGCAAATACCACCGCGCACGCCCTAAATGCTTTGTTAGGCTTCCACCTGACATGCGGCGTTGATTTGCAAAACCGCTTAAACAGAATCCCACGCACATTATTTTACAATACGATCATGTCAGGATAATGTTTATTTAACGTTAGTTCACATTTTTGCTCACTTTATTTAGGCCTAATGTAATCTTGTGTATTTTATTAACCGACGTCAAAAAAAGGAGGAGGTTCTCAATTCGTCTGTATTTTTTTATGTTTGTTACCCCAGAACTTTCGAATGGGTGAACCTATTTTGATGATTCTTTTTTTAATCGAAAGATGGTTATCCGACTTCAAAAAAAGGAGGAAGTTCTAAATTCGACTATTATGTTTGTTACCTCAAAACTTTCGACTGGGAGAACCGATTTTGACGATTCTTTTTTAATCGAAAGTTGGTGCTTGTCATGTGGTCCCACTTAATTAGATTTGACAATGGGATTCATGAGAAAACCATATAAGTCTTAAAGCATTAAGTATGTATGCGACAAATGGACGAATAACTCAATATCACGCCAACCGATTGCGATGATTCTTTTTTTATTGTTATTGGAAAGGATGTACCTCATTTGAAGTTGGTCTTTTTTTGTTAAAATTTTAGATTATCTTTGATTTAGGTACATCATGATGACGTGACGCGCACTCCGACCGTTTGTATGAAAAGCGATTAGTGTTTTATATTTGTACCGTGACATCGTCATGACACTAATTATTAGATGTCCTGTGGTCATGAGCGTCGTCAAGAGCGGGCGCGCGTCGTTCAAAACGCTCGCAGTGTGAACAGCCTGTTCTTCGAGAACGTCATTCGGAGCAATCCCGCCGCAAGGCGAGGAAAGCAAAAATTTTCCACTGGCCACCACCACGGCAACGGTCGTTCGTAGAGATGTTCGAGTGAAAAATTATATCGATGAATATAGTGTCGATGTATTTATTTAGAAGATGAATCATAATTTTAATTTTATGAATTATAATTTTAAAATAAAATCCCAAAACATGTGTCAAAACGCGAGTAAGTTATACGATAGTTTTGTAAACTGTAATTGCTATTCATCAAATATTAGGAATTAGGAATTAGGAATAGCTGTGCAGATTTAACATTTTACAGTAGATAAGTACTAGGTACTTAACTTTAAAATGTGTCAGGAATAATTTATCGACGTATTAAAACCACCCCTAGTGGCCCGGTCGCCGCCAACCGGTCTGCGGCGGCCGCCAGTGCTCTCACCATCAACTACGCCTCTGGCGGAGTAGTTGCAGCTTATACATTGCTAAGCCTACTTCAAACTTTATAGGCATTGCGTTTAACTCCATTTTACCTGAGCAAAGAACTAAAACGGAGATCTAGTCTAGAATGCAATAACTACGATGAATTATCAAATATTTGTTTACGAGCAGACGAATTACTTATGTGATAGTCAGTGGTCACTACTTCTCTCCAAAGTTCCAATCAAATCATGGTAAAACCAAAACAGTTCTCGTTTAGTTTATGAAAACCAGCAAGACTGTCTTCATCGTCCTCACCACCACGCGCGAATTAGAAAGTAAATTAGTAAAAACGCGTGTGACGTGATGCCTGAAAACTGGGCGATTGTCGTCGAAACTTTTACAATTAATATGACATTTTTGTCCAAAGCGATTTGGTCTGTGACTTTTAAAGATTGAATACCTTCTTTGCTGGCAATAAATTAAAGACGGAGCTGTGTCACGCAAAAAACGGCGTTCTCCTAAGAGGTCCTTGGCTTATTTCACATACGGGTTGGAAAGGGATACACATATTTTTAATGGCCACTCGCAGTCATTACGATAGCTCCGAAAACTTGTTTGCAACACATTCGCTTCAACAAATATGGTAAGCTCTCAACACAAGCCGCCTCCGAATATTGATGTCAACACGATCTGTTGTGTTTAAATATGTGGTGACTGCCACTCGAATCCAAATACTTAATGAGTAATTAAGTTAGGTTCTCCTTTAAAATGATCAGCTGCTCTTGTCTTATATACCTATACTAGCTTTTGCCCGCGGCTTCGCCTTCGGTACTGTGGTTTCGAAAAGAAAATTTTAATTAATTAATTTAGATTTATATTCCCGTGGCTTCACGCGCGTGGATATCGATTTTTTACAAATCCTACGGGAACCCTGAACTTTTCTAGGATAAAAAGTAGCCTATGTGTTGATCCAGGGTATAGGCTATTTCCGTTCCAAATTTTAGCCAAATCATTAAGTAGTTGTGGCGTGATTGAGGAATAAACATCCAAATATCCAAACATCTTCACAAACTTTCATTTTTATAAATTTTATAATATTAACATATTATGTCTTCTGTGATATTAATAGGATAAAACACAAAAAAAATTTGTACGGATGTCCTTTATAGACTCTAAAACCATCCAACCGATATGCCTCCAAATGTTTTCATTTGAAAGGCAATAATCCGAAGGTGGTTTGAGACCACTAAAACAATGCATTAGGCACATCGGGTCCCTTGATCCGAAAAATCTACTTTAGATTTTCCACTTTTCCCGTACAACTATTTCAAGATAATATATGTGAAGTACAGACTGTCAACACTAATCTGTCATTACCATCTGAAATTTTTTTGCGTAGTGGAGCACGCTGGATGGTGGGTATCCACTAGTAACTTATAATAAATCCTACTTCCTACTATCCTACTACTACTAATATTTTAAATGTGAAAGTTTGTGAGAATGTATGTTGTTAATCTTTCATGCAAGAATTACTGAACGAATTTTCATGGTAAGCGCAAAAGTAAACCATGATCTGAAATAAGAGATAGGGTACTTAATATCGTGGAAAATGCAGGCAAAGCGGTAAGAATCTTATAGAGGAGAAATAACTGTCCTATTGCAAAGCCTCATAAGTTCATCTGACGCACGATCGTGAATGAACAATTTGCAGAATGATCACACTTCACACTGACGGAATTCACTAAGCTCACCATTACTTCACGCGCAAATAATCATAATTACCTAAAATAAATGAAGGTACTTATGTACGACATAGTTTTTCTTAGATCCTTTTTAGGGTTCTGAAGTAAAATCGGAATCCTATAGTTTCACCATGTCTGTCCGTTTGTCCGTCTGTCTGTCTGTCCGAACTCTAAGTGCTGGAAAGTTGTAATTTGGAATTGATATATTATTGTGTACATATTTATTAAAACTCCACAACCATAGAATAAAATATTGAAAAAAATTTTTTTTCAGGGTACCTCCCCTACAGATAAAGTGGGGATATTTTTTTTTCGTCGCGTAAGTGTGGGGTATCGTTGTAAAGATCTTTCAAAAATATTATGGGTCTTCTAAGACTATTTTTGAAATTAGGGGTCCGTTTGTGTTAGAGTCAAGTGTCCCCCCTGCTGGCTCAGAGTTGGACAAGTGAAAAAATTCTCAAATAAGTTGAATCCAAAAAAATTTTTTTTTTAAACGCTTTTATTTCAATTTTTTTTTGATTTTCGTGTATTGTCATCGGAAATACACATGTCTGCCAAATTTCATCAATTTTCATTAAAGGGAAGTCATTCAAATTAACGTTACAAGATTTGATCCTCCGAAGTGAAGCTAAATATAAACCTTATTGCCGTGTAAATAGAGTAGCATTTTGATCGATTTGATGCGTTGATCCACCGAAGTGAAGCTAAATAAAAGCGTTTAAAAAAATAGGTTATATTATCATGTAAATTCATCAATTTACAAGGAAAATTATCACGGCTATGTTAGCATAAGTAGGTAGGTATTTAATGACACTTGCCCGGTTTTGAAGGAAAACTTTATTAGGCGCGACTTGAGAGTAACTCATTGTAAAATTATTTTTACTTCAGTCTTACGTAAAGATTACACGCACACACTTTTTTTTTTCGACCCGTGCAAGCAATCATCAAAAATTGTTTCCATTAATCTGTGAGTAGTGTACATAATTACATATTCGTATCAATTTAAATTGTTTTAAGGCTAACCTAACTTGAAGTTGTTTTGTAAGTGCCAAGTGCCACCACGAGAGTCAATGAACTTACGAATCTGTACGACGACTACAGATAAATCAAAATAAATACACGTCAAGTCCTTTTAAAGGCAGGTAGGTGAGGTAGGTATTAATTAATATTAAATTTAAACAAGATAAATGTGTACGTGTACATAAATACATATTATTATGAAGTGGAACTTTCTAAAGACAAGCTATTTTTTGTATTACATACGTAAAAACCATTGTTATTTGGGTTCATATTGAATATTATATTGAATAATATATATTATATATTATATTTAATTGAACTGTCAGTTGAATTCAGATACTATTTATTTTATTATATTATACCATTTTTTTAAAGTGAAACTTTTATTACATCGTCTCAAACTTTTTGGTCTGTGTGTCGCATGTCGCGTGACGGTCGGCCGCGGAGTGGGGGTAAAGTGAAAGGCGCTCGACAGAGCAGCCGAGGCCAATATGTTGGCGCCACGCCGATGGTTCGCAGCTGACCGTGTAGTGTGTATATAGTCTATACAAATAGTCTATACTATAGAGTATAGACTATTACTCATTTGTGTCAGTGCTCCACGCTATTTGTTTGTTTTTATCAGTGTTTAATGTAAATGTTGCTATTTCTTTCTTTTCATAAACAACGACAAAGCTAGTCAGTCCGAAAAACTAATCAACGAGCACAGAGTACTTAATCACTATGTCAACGAGGATGATGCCATTTTAATACCCTAAATCAATATAATATCATTGCCCTAAATCGAATATTTATCCAAAAATTTTTAGTTAAATGTCTACAATACGAAAAAATGATTGTGTGGTTTTATGAAACCACGGTAGGTATAAGTGAAACTTTTTTTACAAACTTAGTATGGCAACTTCGTCAGATTTGAAGTAAAAAGGGTGAAAATTGTAGAGATGGTGGGCGTATTGTTCCCTTCATCAGGCAGCTAAGTATTCGGGATGAGCGGTAATATATAAACATAGGACCACATACATACCTACACATTTTAAGTACCTACTTGCAGTCTTGCAAGATCATTGTGCAACATGTTCAAGCTGTCAACAATCAAGCTAATGAAACTACCACAGACATAGATGAAACTACACACTACAACGCAACGCCAGTGGCAGAATAAACAATGCGCGAAAGAAACAACAGGTTTAAATGGTATGCAAAATTATGTAAATAATGTATCTACTTTTGCATAATCATGTTTTCCGCACACGACAAAACAAATTAGGTATAATGGCTTAATTTTAAGAGACCGGAAAAAAAAATAAGAAAAGCTTTGTGAATCTCAAGCGGAAAACTTTTTTTAGACTACAATCTACTTTATAAGAAGTGCATTATATTTTTACACTAAAATATTGTTTAGTCTCGATTTCCTTGTACTCGTATATAAAACAATGAAGTCATTATTGCAGGAGGTAATCGAAGGTTGTTTGTAATGTCGTATACTTACTATGTATTTTTAATTTTTTTAAACCCCGACGAAAAAAGAGGGATGTTATTTTCATAATAGTTTTGTAGAAAAATCGATCGCTGAAATTTTTCATACGTTTAACTAATTTTTATCTTTTAAAACACATTCCAATTGTACTTAATTGTATATCATTCTTTGTTATATTTAATCAGGCAAAAATCTAGTTTTTTTGGAGGTATTATGGTTTCTGTAATGAACAATGAAGCTGGCCCCATTTTGGCGATTTCCTTCATCTTAATATATAGTTATTTCTGCAAGAAAATAACATAGTATTTCAATATAAATCCAAAAATTGGCAAAAGTTAAAAAAATGTCAATAATTTTTGCGAGGTACAATTTTTGGCGAAAACGTCCATATAAATTAACGTGCCACTGTTATTTTGGAAGCAGTTAGACTAACAACAGCATAATAATAATATATTTATGCGGTGTGTGCTATACCTGTATGATTTCCTTGAGGCGTGACGGTCGCCGGATGCTGTGGGAAAGTCAAGAGCGCTCCTTTATTAGAATTTATATTCAACGGACTAGTTTGACAACACTTTGTTTGTTAATTTAGCCTGTAGAATTATGGATTCTACTCTACGTATTAACGGTTATTCCCCGCTTAATTTATATTCATACGAGTACAATGTTGAATGAAAATAAATAGGTAGCCTTTCCTTAAACGCAAAAATAATGCCTTTGTTTGTGCAAAGTAATTGTATTAAAATGTGATCCTTAGAGCTGATATAGGTAAGAAATAATTTTGGCCTATTAATTGGTAATCTCAGCTGCAGATATTGAGGCAGTCATTGTATTATATCTATTTTATGGAAATAGCCAGCAAACGAGGTGATAGTCCACTTAATGGTAAGTGGCTATCGTTGTCCATGGACATTAGCCACACCAAAGGCAGAGGCGTAGCCGGCCAAGAAAAAAAATCGTATCACAATCGATGATGGGTGATAAATAAAATAGTAGTAAACATAAATGATGAAGGCCGCCTTTTGTGTAGACAGGTTTACAATGTAATGCTAATAATTTCTGTTGCGTTGATTTGCTCCATCAAAACAATGTATGACATCCGTTACAGTAGTCAGAATAGTAATTGTGCTTATTTCAGTAACATATTTATTCCAGTCATTTTTATTATAGCTCAATGACGCAACATTAATAATATAATACATTTTTTGTCTTATTGTATGAACACTACAAGAGCCACAAACATACATATTTCAACAAAGCAGTTGGTACTACCACAAAAAAATCTTAGCAACTGACGGAGGTATACGTAAATGGTTTCGGTCTTGGTTTTAAATTGTGTATAAGTAATTATGTAATCTTAATATATATAAATTACGTGTCACGTTGTTTATCCGCGATGGACTTCTACACTACTTAACCGATTTTAATCAAATTTGCACACCGTGTGCAGTTTGATCCAACTTAAAAAATAGGATAGCTTACATCTCAGTTTATATTCGCAATATTATACATAATTTCCGCGTGCGAAGCTGCGGGCAACAGCTAGTATTAATATATAAAAATAATAATATGTGATTTGTGGTCGTATTGATTTGTTAGGCGGTACAAAATTCGCCGGGACAGCCAATTTGTACAATATTAGTAGGAAGTATCAAGTGAACGGCCGTGTTGATAGCTCCCCGTTGACCCCCAATATGCACCTTATCAAAGTCTCTGTACGCTGTAGTTTTCAAGGACCGGTGTGCATGTGCACGCATGCCACATGGTCATGATGAAACCGGTTTCTCGATCTGAATTCGTAATCAAGGGCATTCAGTTTGCTGACGTATCACTAATTGCCTGTGCTGGCTGCTAGCTGCTGTGTGAGTAAACATCAGACAGAACAAGAATGACGTTGCCTGATATTTGGTGTGATTTATAGGCATTAGGTAGCCACCAATTCCTGTTTCTATTCATAAAATCACAATGATTAAATGTACCTATACAATATTTATTTATTCTTATATTCCAACATCATAAAAAAGCACACGCAAAGGATATTCCAATTTTTTTCCGCGTATAGGTACAACTTTTCTGAAAATTGAACGTATAATAAAATTGTTCGTGGTTCTATAAAAACACCTCAGACCATTATTACCTCAGAGTAGTGAAAAAACATTATCATAACAAAATAATTGTATTTTATCTACCTATCCTCTGTAAGTAATGCATGTAATGTAAGTTATATTATAAGGTCAAGTAGCGTTTGTTTTATTTGCAAAACCGCTATTTTTTATGTAAGTACCACAATTTATTATTTTGATTAAATATAAAGAAATATAGGTACTTATGTGTAGTTTTTGGAAAATCAACCGCTTAAAGAGTTCAATAGAGGTAAAAAATTTGTTAGAAAATCCTCTGAATTTGGAAAATCACTCAAGCCTGTGATTTCTTTCCAAATGAATTAATGTGAGATTTCTAAAATCTCATTCAATACAAATAAGAACTTAAATTATATGGTGGATATCTTTTGAAAATAAGGAAACAAAATGTAGGTCCTGTATTTCCGCGTGAGCAACGCCGTGAGCAACAGCTAGTATTATAGTGGTATCATGATACCAGAGCTGCAGAATCCAGAGATACCAGTTTGGAGCGTTAACAAAACCCACTGTTCGCGTGTTCGTCGGTAACGCGGAACGAAGCGATTATTTTTCGCAGTGCGCAGCGGCCATTGATTAAGTACTCGTTTATGTTGTGCGGCAAAACACAGTTTACCGAACAAAACAGACGTCAAAACTAAATAAAATACTCCGTTTTAAGTACAATACAATAATGGCTGTAGTGCGTATTTAGTCTACAAAGCGAGTTCAGTTTGCTATTACTTGAATCTATGTATATTACTATAATAAAACTCAGTGTCTGATTGTCTGTCCGGGCATCAAATAAAAACCCTTGAACGGATTCCGATGAAAATTGGTAAAGTTGTTACTGATACCCTGGGTCATATTTTAGACAAATTTTCATCCCGGAAAATTAAAAGGTCCCGGGAAAACAGGATAAAAGTTTGAATAAATTAAAACATAATTTCCGTATGCAAAGCTGCGGGCAACAGCTAGTAATTTATAAAATTATAAATTTTATGAATGACAGAACGGATAATTTAGTCTTATTGTAAAATTTTACATTTTTTCGGTCTAGACTTGATTTCGATTGGACAATACAAATTTTAGACTTTTCATCCATTACACGCATAGATGATAGTCATAATTAAATTATTTGAAAATAATTATTTGTAATTATTAAATTATTTTAATTTGACACTTAAATTACAAATTTTGAAAAAAAATGAGTTTATTGTCAAAATAAATAATAACGCGGCTATTATTTGTGAAGAAAATCATGTAAAAATGTGTTCTTAGTTTTTAGGGCTCCAAAGGAAAATCGGAAAAAATAGTTTCGTCATGTTCGTCCATCCGTCAGTCTGTAAGTTAGCGCGTGTGAGACCCTTAGTGCTAGAAAGCTGTAATTTGGCATGGATATACATATTTTGTTAAAACTCCAAAATCGTACAATAAAATATTGAAAAACATTTTTTTTTCTTTTTTTTACCTCCCCTACAGGTATTGGATGAATTTTTATTTCGTCGCATACCCTGTAGTGTGAGATATCGTTCAAAAAGTCTTTCAAAAATACATATTAAGTATAGATCTTCATTTTTGGATTCAGGAGTCCTTTTGCGAAATATTTGGCTTTAGTGCTAATTTTGGTAAGAGTCAAGTGTTCCCCCATACCGGCTAACGGTTGGAGTTGGACAAGTGAAAATGTCTCAAAAATAGGATATTATCATGAAAATCTACCTCTTTTTTATTTATAATATCATTTTTTTCACGTAAGGGTTCTCCTAGCCTAGCTACCAAACAATTAGTTTACTATGACAGCGAAAGGAACTCTTACGTGAAACAAGTTCAATATCGACGTTGTACTCGAATGTCGTCTACTTTCCTCATAGTTCACATCGTTCGTTTTTACATCGCTGAGCAATTAGTTCGCAGTGCTGTTGCGTAGCCCTGCCTGCTGCATTGTACAATATTATATACGTACATTCGCAAATAGCATTGCTATACACATACAGGTGGAATAAGGCGCACGTCAGTGTATAGCCAAGTTCGGCCTAAGTTCGTCGGTCACTTGTAATTATGTCTTTTTTTATGTGTTAGTCAAAAATACTATAAAAACGTACATATCAAATGCCAAATTAAATATTCGTTACAGAATGTTGAAAATAAATACAATAAATTCAATTATTAAGGAGCAATGAAGCTCTTATGTAAATAAATAATAAAAAGGGTGTTTTTTCATTATTTATTTACAGTTCCGTAGATTGTGTTAAATATCTTCGAATGGCCTTCATCATGCGCCCGTCCTTGCTATCACTCGCGTCATATAAGCCTTAGCAAATTTATAGGTTCTAATGATATTCTATAATAATATCATATGGACAATTTGATATAATCTACAAGCACCTACCTAAGTAATTTTCATTGCGTTGTCACCGAGTCGCAATTACTCTGAATTCTACGAGGGTAGGGCAGAAATTTCACACGTGTTCATATACATAGACGGCATGTGATAACTATAGATGGTCTGTCTCCATTTGCTTATTTATAAAAAATTTCGATTGCCTTATATTAATAAAAAAGCAATCAGTCACTTTCTAGTTTCTAATATAGATTATGGCCGAATATAATTATAAGTATTGGTTCCTAATCCGGGTAAGATCTCGTAAAACTTCTAACGACATCTTCGCATTAAATAATGAAATTTATGTCCTTGGGAATAAAGAACAGACGAGAATCTTACAATATAAGTAAAATTTACGTATACTATCCAAGACAGTAATAGGATGGCCCTCATTGTAACCTGAGCCTACTACGTAGAACATACTTGTGTATATAGTGATGTGATGTGTATATAAAGCGAGTGATCTTATTAATATGACAGTATTGTATATTTGAAAGTAAACCGCAACAGAATTGAATCATTAAACCACTACTACGACGCGCGACGCGGTTTGTCTCGTGACGCGCCACGCGAGCTCTCAGCAGCTGAACTAATGAAGACTCAGGTATAGTAAATCCCGCATAGTATAGTATATTGTACGGTATAGTAAATTTGCGGTCGAAATTCAACCGTAATTATTCATCTAGTCAAACAATTTGCTTTACATTGACGCTAATAAATGATTTATTTAATTGTCAAAAACATTTCAACTGATTTGGCTAGTTTTCGTGATAGTCCAAAGATAAATTGTTATTTTATGTTATGGAAAGAAAAATTAAGTAAAGATCAGATGATGCCCTTAGCAAAAGTTTATCAATGTTATGTGCATTTACTAAAGGTACATTAAAACTGAAGGTCTGAAGTACCGGATGTGGGGGTCCATATAAACTGTTAGAAAAAAAAAAAACAATACTTACTTTATTTCTTTCAGGTTAACATTACATTTTTAGTAATACACAGTGGGGGGCATCCTTTTAAGTAAATATATACCTGTGTCAGGATGCCCCGAGAGAGATATTATTGGAATACCGTCATAGAACTACGCGTTTCAACAGGTAGGTACTTTTATATTTCGTGCCACCTTTATCACACCTAATTCGTGCATAAGATTGGCATTTTGATGTTTGGAAATAAAAATTTCAATTTTGGATTGGAAATTACCTTGACTCGTGTTTTGGCGTAAATAATAATATGACAGGGCATATAACTTTATTACGTACCACCTAGTTTTGAAGCAAAGAAGTGTAATCAGTAATAATCTAACGAATCAAAGATCATCAAAATCGATTCAGCCGTTCTTGAGTTATAAGTGTTTTAACTAACACAACTATATATGTTTTATATACAGGTTGAATTTTTCAAGTTTGCGTGGATGGCCAAATTCAAAACTATGAGGAACAGCTAAAAATGGTGAAAGGAGTCTCGGGGCCGATTTTGATGAAAACTGCATCATTCGATTTCTGAAAAATTAATATTCCTGGCCAGGAATCGAACCTGTTGATTTTGAAAAAAAAACAACCTGTATTATTACACCATTCGAGACTGATGTACAACTACTTTCATAGATTCAAGCAACAAGTTCTCCAGTGTCCCAGGGTGCCACATTTGGGGGGAGGAGCAAAGAAAAAGAAAAATAAAGTTTTTAAACATTGACATTGATGCAATAAAAAATTTTTCGAGCAAAAAAGGTTTTCTTATGTGGGCGCCACAATATTCTTGCCCGTGTCAGTGGATCTAACGCCGACACTGGTTTTTATTTTATTTTATTTATTGCACCAACAAAGTATACACTAACACAATCATATCAAAATCAACAATACAAAATACATTTAAAGTGTTACTCCAAATTATAGGCGCAAACAGCATTCTCCAAGAGACGCGTACATTAACATAAGTAATTAAATTAAATCAAATCAAAATAAATTAAATTAAATTTGTATAAATTATTTTGGGTAGGAAATTAATTTATTAATATTACAATGTATATAAAATGAAAATCGTTATTCAATCGTGGTTCTTGGCACACGACGCTACCGCGGCGAAATGTCGTGTGATTCTATCAAATTAATCACATACTATAAGAATTGCTCACCTAAATCTTTGAATTGATTTGTCATGTCTGTAAATACTTGTACATACGATCCAAATCGGAATCTCAATGTTAAAATTAAAATACTTCCGACTGGCGCATGGCGGACGTATTTCTCTTGGCATTCTATGTGAATTTGTAATAAGTAGTAGGTGAAGGTATAAGAAGGTGGAACGTGATAATGATGATATTATTACCTATTTAAAAACGTAATTGTCTTTCGGTATTATTTTCAGGCGACGCGGTTAGGAAAGCAAATTCATTTCAGTACTTGTAATAAATTCGTAGGATTAAATTATAAAAAGAACAGACAGAGTAGCCAGCCTCTCGGTAATCTACAGGAGACATTTCGGAGAGTGTGCACAGGAATTGTTTGAGATAATTTCCCCATCTTCGTTTCTCCATTGA
Source organism: Thymelicus lineola (assembly GCA_963932265.1). Taxonomy (NCBI): domain Eukaryota; kingdom Metazoa; phylum Arthropoda; class Insecta; order Lepidoptera; family Hesperiidae; genus Thymelicus; species Thymelicus lineola. The sequence goes on from OZ010680.1 coordinate 20,960,835, forward strand.
ACGACAAGACGCATGGCGCGTATCCATCCATATATCGTGAACATCCCGCAGGTACGGACGGCGCAGTTTGCTTCGTCATTCGTTATACGCACCGCGAAGGACTGGAGTAACTTGCCTGGGTCGGCGTTCCCACCTGCCTATGACGTAGATGCTACTACTACTACTAGTTAATAATGGTCACCATCATGGACCACATCTCCCTTTGCCATCCTTCAGAAATCTGGTTTCAATAATTCCAAGACACTTTAACTATTAAGACGAATAAGACGTGTACACGTTAATATGTTGTCTTAAAATTGTTGAAGTTTGTTCTTAATATAAATAAACGTAAGGTGGAAACATCTTTGTTCTAGAGTTCTAGACTCTACTTTGTAACTTAACACACTATAAAGTTAACTGTTGAGTTAGGAGATGTTGTGTTGACTACCAAGATCTTGGTAGCCTGAATTTAGATCAGTTAGGTCAGTACAAAATATTGCTCCTCCAACAGTTCACAGTTTATAATAAGTTGACGAATAAGTTGTGGTCTATCAGCAGCAGATTAGGTTATTAAGCCCTTGGACCTGTATCTAGATTTGTAGACCTACACGACACGACAGTTTTCCCGGCGTTTTCTAGTTATATCTTTGTTGTTAATGAATAGCGCGACATGCGGTCATTTCTTATTAGCATTATATTATGGTAATCGAGCTGCTGTGCGCTCGGTACTCGTTAACTCGTTATACATAGATTTTATATCGAATCACTCGCCTGCCGCGTGGTCCCCTTGAACCAAGATCGTGGACGAGGAAAGATGGGACATTTCTCTTGGCATGGGTATTCGTTGGCGCGTCGGGAAATAGACGTAAATAATAATATATTGTTATTTCTGCTATCGAAGTCTTGTCATATTTTAATTAGTGTACCTAGTAGTTAATCGACGCGCCACCGTCCGAAACATACTGGTTTGACTTATAGAATGGTTGAAGGTAAACATCATGCAGTAGCCTTCACGCGTGTGTTATTCATAACGTATTAATGCTCTGTTCCGAATTCCTACCGAGAATACGAATCCAAGAATACAGACAAGGAAAATCGCGGAAAAGAACAGGAAATTGGGTAGTCTCCCTGTTTGTCAGTAGAAATAGCGCGGCCTGGAGGCAGTGTTGCCAACTCGGTATCAGGTTTTCGGGCTAAACACAGTTCAACAAAGGGCTAGATTCGTCCAATACATTGAAAATAGGGGCTATCGAAAAAAAAAGGTCGTCAGACGCTCTACAAGTATGATAATGGTAATTTTCTCGACATCTTTCACTACGTTTTATCAAAAAGTTCGTGGAAAACCTGAATTTATCCCTTTTTTTCAAGACGCCGGAAAATGATTTTGGGGCTAGAAATTGGGCTAGGTGCTAAAAAATTATTTGAGGGGCTGAAAACCCGTAAAAAGGGCTAGATCTAGCCCCGAAATTGGCAACACTGCCTGGAGGGTACCTACTACATTGTCCTGAAGCGTAGCAGACGATTCGAATTGATTATTTTAGTATTATCTTCTACTTGAAAATGTTCAGATAACTGACATGGTCTGGCTTATCTAGAGACGGACAAGGTGAACGACGTATGAGTTGAGGACAACGACATTTAGATGCAGGAAAACCTCGAAAACAAAAAAACAACATAGTCGGTATTTTACTAAACTATGCTGTGGGCGTGTGGGCTGAGGATATCCGGCCTGATTGCATCCTTTAAACCTTTCCAAGAGAATGGATACTGAGGAGGATTTAATAAATATTATAGAAAAGTCCAGAATATAATATTTATGGCTAGAACAATGCTATCTACTTGCAACACTCCATAATGTTTGTTTTGAAACATAATAAAGTTATCGGGTTGTTGTTAGTGTGTTACGTGCCTTCGGGATATTTGAAAAAATATAGAAAGACATAGGTATTTGTTCAATTCATAATAATGCCAGCGCCATTTTCTCGGAAATATAATTTTCTGATTCCTGCCATAATTTATATGAGGCCAATTAGACCGTTTTCAAATTTTACACACTTATACACAAGTCATGGATATAGTTCTTAGGTTTCCTAATCATGTCGACCTTCACCGAAATGGAGTGATAATTCGTTTGAAACACGCTGCTTTCAATTACAACGGGATAATGGAACTGGAAACTTACTTTATATTAAAATCAATAATTAATCTCTAGGATTCCGTAGTAATTATGGGTCAATTTCAACAAACTCGAATTTTGCCTAATTACAGTGGCGAATTTAAATTTGCTGTTTCTGATAAATTTTTTTGGCCTTAATAATAGATAAAGAGTAGTACTAATTAATTATATACTAGAGATCGAAAAAAAATGATTAGTTCATGAGATATTTCCATTTGAAATTATCAAATGCCACCGAAATTATTAAAGGACCACCGGAATTAAAATTCAAGCCACTGAAATTGATTACATTTAAACTTGATGTTTCTAATACACTTTATTTGGCATAAATAATATGTAAATAGTAGTGATAATTAGTCATATAGTAGAGATTGAAAAAAAAATTATTTGTTCCGGAGATATTATCAAATTACACTATCAAATGCCACCGAAATTAGGACCACTGGAATTAGAATTTGATCCACCGAAATTGATTTATGCCCATGAGAAATCATAAAGGCAGGATCATTTAATACTTTAAAGATATTATGTACATTTTGAAGAATAGAAGTCTAGATGAACGGAATCCTTTTAGCGGTAATTAGACAGGCCCATTGCACTTCTGAGCCACGTTTATAAGCTGTTTTCGAAGGTCCTCACAAATCGCATTGCACGCAGGCTTGACGACTTCCAGCCTCCCGAACAAGCAGGATTCCGAAAAGGCTACAGCACCATAGACCATATACACACATTGCGGCAGATTATACAAAAGACCGAGGACTATAACTTGCCGTTATGTATAGCCTATGTGGACCATGAGAAGGCCTTTGATTCTATCGAGATCTGGGTGGTACTAGATTCTCTCCAGCGGTGGCGGATCGACTACCGGTATATCGAGGTGTTGAAGTGTTTGTACTCATCCGCCATCATGTCCGTCAGAGTACACGACACAGCAACGAACCCCATCCAACTGCAGAGAAGTGTCAGACAAGGATGTCATATCCCCAAAACTGTTCACCGCTGTGTTAGTAGACGTGTTCAACTAACATCAATGGCGAATACATCACACACCTACGATATGCCGATGATATAGTCATCCTGGCGGGTTCCCTGGAAGAACTTGGAACAATGCTCGGGGGACTTGAACAGCGCCTCACAACGGGTGGGTCTTAAATCATGTCGAATGTCCATGTCACACCCGTATCGGTTGTTGTTGACGGCGCTGCTCTCGAAGTTCTAGACGAATACAATTACCTGGGACAAGTGATCCAGATGGGTAAGTCCAACTTCGAGAAAGAAGTCACTTGTAGAATCCAACTCGGATGAGCTGCGTTCGGGAAACTCCGTCATATATTGTCGTACAAAACACTACCTCAATGCCTGAAGTTTAAGGTGTTCGAGCAGTTTGTGTTGCCGGTGATCACATACGAATCCGAGACGTGGTGCTTTACTATTGGCCTAATCCACAACCTCACAGAAGCGCAGCGGGCTATGGAGAAGGCTATGCTTGATATTTCTCTACATGATCGCATCAGAAATGAGGAGATCCGTAGACGAACAAGGGTAACCGACATAGCTCGGAGAATTAGCTGGCTGAAGTGGCAATGGGCGGGCCACATAGTGCAAAGGACTGATAACCATTGGGTAAGAAAGGTCCTCAAATGGCGCCCACGTCTCGGAAAAAGGAGCATAGGATGATAGGATGCCCCCCGACCAGGTGGACTGACGACCAGAAGAAGACAGCGGGCATCCGCTGGATTCAGAAGGCTCAGGACCGGTCAGAGTGGTATAAGTTAGGGGATGCCTATGTCCAACAGTGGACCTCCAAGGGCTGATGGATAGATGGAGACACGCTTGTATTTCTATGGCCTATACTTCCCTATATGCTTTGATTTGCCACCGGAGCCACCGAGATTGCGCCACCGGACTTAGAATCAGAGACAAAACTTGAATTTTAAAGAAAACTTTTAGTCACAGGTTAACTTTTATTTTACAGTTGTAGCTGAAAACCGTTAATAGAACCCTCCATAAAATTTCTAGATAATCTGCTTTGTACTTTTACTAATATACATGACATCGGAATTGGATGATTTTGTATTCCTGCGCCACCGCAGTTAGTACTTACGTGTTTGGCAGGAAAATTACGCAACCAGGCGGTCATCCTAACACGCAGTTTGCAAGAGCACAACTGAACGATGCGGGGAGAACCAGTAAGGTGTCTTCCAAATCGTGAAGTAACAAGTAATGAAGTATACAAAATGCGCCACCGGTATTGCTTTTTTTTGTAGGACATTTTTAAAAGATGTTTTAAGAGCTGTTGTTTAATCTTAAATTACTCCATAAATATATATTAGTTGTGTTATTTAATGTATTTCTAAAAAACATTCCCTTTCAATGAAATTTATTTACCAAAAAAAATTAAATTAATAAAATATGTAAATAAACGCAGTTTGGACAGTACACCGGAATTAGATTTTAGGTCTTAGATATTTTTTTATTAAGAATCTACGTATTAAATACCTCTGAATACTTCACTATCATGTAGATCACTACTTAAACTACCTATATAAAATTATGCATAATTGTAGTTTACCTCCATACATTAATTTTCAACCTCGCCGTCTCAAAAATGCACTTGGGAAATTCACCCTTATCACCTTTCAATGTATTATTATTTATTTTTGGGAATCATTGAAAATCGAGATCTAGCCACTACGAAGCAAAATGAATTGGTATAATAATATGTATGTAGTTGCCATATCTGGTTCAGTAAGCAATAAAATAAGAACAATTACTTTACGTAAGTAGAGTAGGTCAATATGTTTTAAAATATTTTATCAAGAACTAAATTACGAAATATAACGATGGGTAAATATATTTACGCTGACTTTTAGATTCTACTTGATAAGCATTACACTTATCGGACGGTCTATTGTTGTGGGGTTTTATTATCTACGACTACGAAAATCTATAACATTTCTATTAAAAGGAGTCACTACGTTTAAAGTCCCTATTATACATATTAAGTAGTTAAGTAGATAACTAAATTTTAACCAAATTAGTGAATAATTTTAGTGCACGTCCAAACGTAATAATTAAGTAAAGCTCTTTAGTTCATACAATTCTTCATAAGCTATTATAGTATTTTACTAAATTTTAACCAAAAAGTGCCTACAAACGTGATAAGCCCCGTCCACCTACTTAACAAAAAGTAGAAAAATTTCTGAATTGTTTACTTGCGTACCAACTAAATTTTAACTACTAAATTGTCCGTTTACACGTATATTACTTAAAATTTAGTTAACTACTTAATACGTGTAAACGGAACATTAAAGATTATTTCATTTCTCATTAAAATACCTTACAAAAATACCACTTGCTTGAAAACTATTTAAAGCATAAAATAAATATTTAACCCTGTGTGGGTAGTTTTACATTTGATAATTTAATTGTACGAGACTCAGTTATAAATATAACGCAAAGTTTAGTCCAAATAAAACCAATGGCTCTGTGATGGGTGGATGTAAAAATGTATATCAATCTGTCCGAGGTAACGGAACTTTCGCATTGTAAATTCAAAGCTCGCGACAAAGACATCTTATGAGACGAAATGCTATAAACTGGATGATTACTTCAATCAAAGACCAGAATTCGTAAACGAATAGCTACAGGCATTTGAAATTTGAATGATTCAATTTAACTCTATGCTTTTTTATCATGTTGAGTATAGTTTTTCTCTGAAATGTTTTAAATCAGAAATTCAATGATAAGTAACAAGAACTTGCGCAACTGTTTGTAGAGATATTTTCCTTAGTATTTTGCCGTTTGTTATTGAAAGCCTGCTTGAGCAATGAAAATGTTTCAGTATATTCTTAAGTTATTTTTGTTTTAAGATTTATTTCCATGATAAGAAATATTCATTCCATTAATTTCAGTACAATTTGCGTTTACACAGTTGCATCTTTAAGCAGGAAGGTCAAAGTAATAAATGTTAATAAAAATATAGAATTATTTAATTATTTCATTCATTCATTTCATTTATTTGCCATAAATGTGGTACATTGCGAGTTGGTAGTTATTCATATATTACACGTTTCTCACATTTAGCTTCTTAAAAGCATGCAAATATTATACATAAGTCAAGCACAGAAAAAAAAATTAATTGACCTAAAACTCATCCGAAATCAGTAGGTATTCTTATTTTTGAGTAAAATTACTAATTAGTCAATGGATTAATTTGCAATGATGATGACAAGGATAAACTTAGGTAAAGCTAAGTAAAGTATACGTTTGGAATCGGCCAACATACTGGTTTTATATTTTGACCTCAATCATAGTAACTTTATCGAGCGTACGCATATTAACACCACATACTTACATATTATTAAGTATCAAAATATAATATTAATAGTTATTAGCCGTATACAATACAACACAAATATTTTTTACTTGTACACCAGAAATAAATATATCTTACATGTCGTACTTGTATACAGTAAACATAACCTCAATAAAAAAAAAGCTGAGCATTGTCGCAAGATCCATTGGATACTATACTATGGTATGTTTCCGCATGCCACTAGTCTTCACTCGTCAGTACACTGGTCACTACCAATACGAGTCAATAGTACCAATACGAGTACCGTGCACTAACTATAAGACGCCGATGTGAATGACGGCGTGTTTAGCACGACATATTTAGCTCTTTGGTCTTTGAAACGCTAATTACCTACTCGACTAATATTGAGTATTCATAAATTGTTGAAACACTGAAAAACAGTAAAAAATTGGCCAAGTTAGTGTCAGGCCACGCGCAATGTAGAGTTTCGTAGATGTATGTTCATCGACTATTTGGTACTCATAATCCAAGAATATTTATATATCCAAGAAATGAATATTCATTCTAATAAATATGTAGGTATATTCTTACCAAATTACAGCTTTTAAGAAAGGGTCTCTCCGTTATGCTGCGGACAGACGGCCGGACGCCCGGACGCATATTTGTATATACCCGAGCGCATCAGCCACCCGAAGTTGCTGCGTAAATAGCAGACGTGTCGGACTGAATCGTCTACTATTTACAAGACCCTTAAATTCCTTGTAAACGGGCTAACGTGTCAGTTATCTTTTTAACGTACCTAATAATAAAAAAACCAAATAGCGAAGCCCCCACAATGAAAAAAAACCTCTGAACTAAAATGGAATTGGTTACGTTAGATTAGGTTGAATGATTTTATTTTACGAGAAATAGTTAAAGGTATTCCGCGAAGTGGACTTCTGTCGACAACTATGACGTAGTCAAATTAAATATAATATATTATGAGAAATTTTGAATATGATGTGAGTTGTCAAATGGTCAATATAATAGTATTTCAACCTAATCTGAATGAAACTTTGCGTACCAAATGATTCTATTATGCGTGAGGTAAATAGCAAACGCCTCGTCAAGACACGCGACGTATTTACGAGTACCCGAACGGCAGCCGAAACGTCCCGAGTGGCTGAAGCGTCGCCTCGGGTATTTACAAATATGCCGCCCGGACGGACGGACATGACGAAATTATATGGGTGGAACCCTTGCTTTTTGGCTACGGAACTACGGAATTCTGGTTCATGTCTTAAATATTTGCCTGGTTATTACAAGAAGTAACGATACCTCAAATTAACCGAACAAGATGTTATTTCTGCGATTATTATAATTATATTTATAAACGTACCTAGTGCCTACTACTCATTACTACGCTATAAATTGTCAGCACATTCCGCGGACACTGGAATTTTCCGCGTGTAATGTGTGTGAGTTGATGTTGAACATAATTATGGTAAATGCGGGCCAACATTGCTGATTGCGCTGACTCACTCGCGTGTGTTACTTACTTCGAATCAACTTCAGTCACCACAGAAACCCTCCAAAAGGAAATTCCATTGAACTGCTTAAATGACGAGGAGGTTAATGACTATGCTAATTTGACTATAATCTGATAGATCATTATGTCCGTTTGGGGTTTCGAACCCCTGACTGACTATTTAGGTACTAGTGAACTAGTGACCCGCCTCAGCTTCGCCTGGGATAAACATTGACCTATGTGAGTGCCACCGGCACCGTATCGCTATTTAATTTCAATTATATAATTCAAGACTCTTTCTCTTTTATTATCTCGAATAAATTGTGGTAAATCCTTTTTAACCAGACTCACTTAAAACGCAGGTTGCTAATGCGACCGTTCGCCAAAAGTAGCGTTCACGATTCGCGCTGCTGTTTTCTCGCAAAAAGTAGCTGTACGGTGTCTCGTATAGGTACGATGTCTCGAAGATGGTAGTAGATACTTAGTAACAATGTGACCACAACTTGTAGCTTGGAGTGCGTCACTTGCGGCCCCTGCGGCGCGGCAATGCGGTGCGGTGCTGCGGCGGTGCGGCCGGGTGTCCGTGACACGCCGCCTCCGGTTTTCGCATAATGTGCTTTCAGTCTAACTGCACCAATTAGTATAATATAGACGACAGCTGGTTATAGTCACAGTTTTGATTAGATGCATATCTATATATGTATTTTATCATAACTATCACAAGGATTTTCCTTGAATTAAAGCTACAGAACTACGAAGTATAGGTCGATTGCTCTAATGGAGGCCATACACGATCAAGTACGTATCAAGTTTGCAGTTTGACTTGATGCGTCATCCAGTGTGCAATAGATAGTTATATGGCCAGAAAGCCATACCATGGCCATACACCGTCAAATTTACTGAATGCGGCGTCTAGTCCGCTGAAACTTGACAAGTATACTTGATCGTGTATGGCCAGCTTTACCTATCTAAGTTGAGGAAAATGACATATTAACATTAAGTTTATTTAATATCTTTACGAGTCATTAATAACACTAAATAACATAACTATGTACCTATATTGAAATCGGTCACGTCACGTATCGCGATATTTCGTGACGGATGGCATAGTAAGCTTTGTGTTGCTGGCAATTATATGTATAGTTGCTGATAATACTTAGAGGGGGGTCCAATAATTACGTGAGGGATTTAAGAGGGGAGGGGGTCGAACCGAATCTCATCTAATCTTACGTTGGAGAGAAGGGGGGTCTCGGCAAATCTCACGTAATTTTTTTTCGCAAGAAACAATAAAATTGAGTAAAAATTGTGTTCAATCAAGTAAGACCTTCCTTCACTAAATATCACAGCAACTTTCCTTTTGATCTTTTGAAACATCTATGTAGACATTCTGTAACATATTGGTGAATAACAATTACAGTAAAAAAGCAAAATATTTTACCGGTATAGCCTAAGAATTAGAACCATTAACCACCCTATCTAAATTGTCCTTCAGAACAAATAAACCCATTCACGGATTAAATCCTCTCCCCTACGACCGGCTACGACGTAGAACCACCGAATAGATACCACGTATAGTAGAACATAATGGGAATGGAATGGCCACGACATTGCCTCACTGTCACATCAGTGGACAATGTAATGCTCCGGTCACATATTGGATAATAATTCTGCCAATTTATTTTTACTATGTTAGTGTGCTTCACCATCCACGACTTCATTTCTGCTTACCATCAAGTGGTTTTGTGGTCAAACATTAACTTATTCTGAGTAAAATATAATAATAATACGCAATTTTTACATAAAATAAAAATAATAATATAAAATTTTTAATGTACTGTAAACTCAGAGAAAACTACATTTAGACATCAGCATACAAACAGTATTAATCGACATTTATAAAAGACAAAGGATAAGTAGAGCAGTTAGGATCAATATCTAAGTCAAGAGTACTGGTATGATCGTCAGGGGTACCTACTGGCAAGTGCGAGAAATTGCAATCACACCGTACAGGCTATCTAATCGCTAAATAGTTGTTATAAAGCAGATGTTACGTCGATTGTGTGAACGTAGCAGTGGAACATTTGGGAACATTATAAATAGAATCACCTTAGCATTGCGTCCGACGCGACGCAACGCCACGCCTGTCCCGTATCCGCCGTCCGCGTCGTCCCACAATATCGTAATCTTACATTTTGGGTCAAATGTAAGACGTGAAGGACGTGTAAAATTTAATAGAATATTATACACATTTTAAACTGAATCCATAGAACTTGTAGACCTGTAGCCTAGTTCCCGGGATTCCCGGCCGGGCAAATATTTATGTCCCAGACAAATTTTTGTACTCGGTCATGGGTGTTAAAGTGATGTCTTATTTATGTTGTCTATTTCACCCGTATTTAATTAACGATTAAGACTTAAGGCCAACCTAAACTAAAGGACGTATCTAAAGAAATTTATTTTATACGCAACGTTGTAGCATTACAAATAAAATCCGTTTAATGGTTCATACGATCACATAAATTATTGTGTTCGCGGATTGATACTAAAATATTCTATAGTAACTACATTATAAATAATCTGCTGCTTTATGTTTATTTAGGTGTACATTTATTAACATCTGTTTAAAGCTGAATATTAATTATTTTTTTGTATACATTAGCCGCTTCTTGATTGGTAATTGATAACAATCTATATTATTACAATAAGATACACGTATTTTATAGAGTAAAAAGCCAAATTAGCCCGGAAAATTTTAGTTTAAATTATTGTAATTCTAATTCCCTTCAATTTCGTTATATAGAGGTTGCAATGTATTATGGTCATCTGAACATTTTATTTCGGAGGTTTATTGCATGAAGCATGTGAGCACTCTTGGCTCTAACCTCCCGTCAGCCTGTGGTAGATTTATATACAGTGGTAGTGTTTGACCGTCTGACGATCAGTCAATGACGGTACGCGTCCGACGTCAGCGTTACTACTTCCAGACTGGAAGTTCCAGTCCTACGTCAGCAGGAACAGCAATCGGCACGGACCTTAACGGTAATAAAAATGTAGTGTAAACAATGAAACGGAGATAAGACAAAAGCTTTAGTTTAAATTCTAATAACAAAATTTACTGAGGAAATTAGCGTAACGTCCAAATACGACGTTATGAATCACTTCGTCTCAATAACTGAACTGATGACGATTCCGAAACGATCGCCCTTTGGCAAACAATTTATTTAGTTTCTGGTAAAAATAGCTTGGCTCGTCACCAATCTGTTGAATGAAATTCTAAAATAAATTTCTAGCATTGTATCCAATTCCTGTTTGTTATCTTTTGTGTAACTTCACGTTATTATTTTGGATTTTCTTTGTCGATACAAATACCGACAACTATTTATGTAAGTGTAACCATTATTTACGTAACGATATTATAGTAACTGAATTGACACTTCAAATCTATCCTGTAATATTTTACTCATCCCCAAAGTCTCGTTAATACAGAGCAAAGCAAAAAGCAAAGCAACAACCCATAATTGTCCCACTGCTGGGCTCGGGGTCTCCTCTCACAATGTGAGGGGTACAGGCCATAGTCTACCACGCTGGCCAAGTGCGGATTGGTAGACTTCACACACCTTTGAGAACATTATGGAGAACTCTCAGGTGTGCAGGTTTCCTCACGATATTTTCCTTCACCGAAGCAAGTGATAATTAACTTGTAATACGCACATAATATTCGAAAATTAGAGCTGCGTGCCAGGATTTGAACCCGGGCCCCTTGGTTCGGGAGACCAACGTTCTAACCACTAGGCTATCACTGCTGTTACTGTAACGTTACTGTAACGTTAATACAGAGACAAAGCTTTAATTCAGTAAACATAATACCGGAACGCAGTTTATGAATGAAACAAACAAAACAAGTAATAAGTACTAAGTATAAGTAACATATTATTATATTAACTAACAAGTTCTCGCTTCGCTCGCGTGGAAGGAAGTGGATATAACTTTTATATTTCTTATCCCGTGAGTATAAAAACCTTATAAACCTTATAAACTTGCAGCTCCTATTTTACGCCCTCAAGTGATGAGTTTTAATTAGTGCTGATACGTACGTTTCTCTATCTCTAATAAAGTCTGATGTGGTCTATTTACAATATTTAAAGACAAAAGACATTGTTTTTTTAACAGACTTCAAAAAGGAGGAGGTTCTCAATATGACTGTATCTACTTTTTTATGTGTGTTACTTCATAAATTTATTACTGGGTGTACCGATTTTGATGATTCTTTTTATATTCGAAAGCTGGTGCTTGTCACGTGGTGGTGTGGTTTTTGAATCTTCCCTAATAATGCATATTTAATTGAGTTTGACTACTTTGATGATATTCTCATTTTATTACTCGTGCCAAGAATGTTTTGAAGTCGGTTTTTTTTTAATGTGTAGATTATCATCCGTTTCATATACACTTTCAACCTCTATTTTCCACCCTTACAGATTGAATTTTTCCAATTCTTTATTATTGCTTGTTTAAGCTATAAGAGGAACAAGCTGAACAAATTTCGTATTTCCACAGAAGAAATAATAGTACGTACATAATAGTAGTATGTGTTTCTAAAATCTTCGTACCTATATCAATAATATGAATCATACGAAAAGCCTTCCTCTTTATAACAAATACTGATAGTGATACTAAGATAGGTAATTAAGAGTAAAAATCTTGTAGGATTGAATTGCAACAGGCTAATTCGTGAAGCAAGTTTCTTCAGGGAAACTTGTGACGAGAATGCTACATGTGCATAGGAGTTAATAAATTGACATGACATGTGAATGATTGTCGTCATCGTCACTAATATTTACTTATAACAACAACACTTTGGAGCACTAACGAAGGCTTATTACAATTCATGATAATGATATACCTACATCCAGTAGTAATTTCTTAGTATGTATTTGTACCTAATTGGATACCTTGTTATGTCCACGACCACACTATTAGGACAGCATGTCGTTAAATCATCAATCTGAATAGGCATACCCTACTGGTACTTACCTAATAATATTATGGACAAATTTAAATATTCGCTGTTCTCAAATTAGTATCTTCACTTCACAGTCTTAAGTAAATTAACAGTTTCATTAACAACCAATTGCAAGGACAAATGAATACTACGGAGGCCGTGATGTTGTATGAGCTGACACGAGTTGCCTACCACAAGTTGATTCAATACACTTTTTTGAAGTAAAAACTTCTTTAGCATCGTTGTGATTTGAGAGTTGATGAAACGAAAAAGAGACAGACACATCTAATATATAAAATTCTCGTGTCACAGTTTTCGTTGCCATACTCCTCCGAAACGGCTTGATCGATTTTGATGAAATTTTTTGTGCTTATCCGGTATCTATGAGAATCGGCCTACATCTATTTTTCATCCCCCTAAATGTTAGGGGTAGTCCACCCCTAAATTTTTTTATTTATTTTTTAGACAAAATTTTTAATTTCTATTTTTTTATGATACAACATACAAAAATACATACACTCCTCAATTTTCACCCTTCTACGATCAACCCTTATTTTTTAATATGATTGTTAAGTGATACGAAGTTCGCCGGGTCAGCTATTCTATTCTATTCTATTCTAAATTCATAAGATTTAACGTGGGAGAAAATGAGATAAAAAGCATTATACAGTGTTTCTTATATTCGTGGTTCTCTTTGTGTTACTTTAAAAAGTGCTAAGTTGTATTCATAGATGGCGCGAGTAACAAGATTGAAGATTCGTTTTATTGCTGGATAGATGGCGCTAGCTGCTCATTTTACTCTTCATATTATGTTAAGAGATGGCTTTAGTTACCACTGTTTTCTTTTCATCACTATGACCATTACTAATTCCCGAAATTTTACATTGGTCTCATTATCTTGAAACCAAAATTTTTTGAAGGTGTGTCTTCTACCACGTGTGAATTGCACACATTGTTTTCTTTTAGATAATGCATAACATGCGACACGATTCGGTTTAGGTACCCACTTACATGGGATTTGTATTCTACAGAGAGCATTTAGGATCTTGCAAGAACACATCGGTGCCTTCTCTGGGCATTATCTGATGGCTTGCGTATGGAAATAGATCCTATCAGACAAGGTAGCTTCATTAAATAAAAATTATGAGCAAGCCAATGGTTATACGACAGTGACATGCACGGCAAAGACTGTGTTTTCCTAATAAGAGTTGAGATCTATTAAACCCCACAAAATACCACAAAATACTTATAAAGTCACTCAATAAAGGCTTAAAGTTCTATTGAAAATCGCAGAGCAATAAAATAAAATATTCAGCAATGAAAGTGCTGCTAACTTGATACGAATCTCGTGCTTTTAAAAATGAAATATACGAGGCAAATAAAATATTGTCATTTTATGTACACTTATAAAATATGTTATTTGGGGCCGTTCCAGCGCATGCATTCTCTGAATCTGCAACAAGTCGCTTGCGCCCTCTACTCACAATTTTTGGCAATGTAAAATGTCGGTAGAAGACGTTTTAGTTAGGTACCAAACCAAGATTATGATGGTTTTATCACTAATAAAATAAATAATTAAAGTGGCAAATTGTGTTTTGTCTTTTTCAGTTGTTGACTTTGATTGTTAATTTATTTGAAAATGTAAGCGAGGTGCTTACCTACATACGAAACCAGTACAATCAGTCAAAAAAAATATTATTTCTTAGAAAAGATATTTGCTTAGGAATCTCAATACCGTGTATATTTACGTCAGAATACAAAGCTTCAGTTGTGAGAGTGCAATAACCTGGCTGAAAGCTGTTCTGTATCGTTGTTATCACTTGTAATACGTATACAAATACAAATTAGAAGATAAGAACAAAGCGCCTAGATCGGCGATAAACATTAAAACACGTAAACACGTAGTTTTGGAAGTGCTATAATGTATAGTTAATCCTTATGAAAATATGCAAGGGGCGTTAATAAAGATAAAAACAAAGTTATACATATTTCCCGGATATTTTAAGGTATTACGGATACAATCTTTTCTTCTCTTGTTACTGAAGTCTTCTACTGGTATGAAATGTATGAATGATTCATTCGTTCATTTTAATGTGACTTCTTTATGGAAATCGCATGAAAAATGGGCACCGAGGTACCAACCTACCTGATTAATATAAACACGCACAGTTAACGATCACAAAAGTAAATATGAAATACCATTGAAGAATACTGTACACTAGTTTACAGCTTGGCAATTACAAGTGGTATTTTCCTGTCATTAGTATAATTTTCATTAAAGGCTGGTTTAATTATTTTTTTATTTCCTATACTTAGATCTCTCGAAGAAAATCCATATAAAAAACTTATACCTACAATAATTTGCATGATTTAAACCTTCAATTGAAATGAAGTTATATTTAATTCTTTCGGAATATTTTCTAGTCAAAAGATACCCTCTATGTAAATAGTGTTATTACGGTTTCGCCAATAAAACGCCTGGTGGGAAGGTACCTACATAACATACATAAATTAATAGCGGCATCGCTAGCAATATAGCAGATTCACTTCAGAACGCGATAAATATCGCGTTTAATAAATATTGACGTTGCATATTGGTTTGTACCGTGCCGGAAGATTTATTTACGTCTGGCCATGAGACCGGCCAGCCCACAGCCGCTCACTCCATCACTCCACGGTGCCCGACCATCCGACCACTGGCTCAAAATACTAATCATACCCACCAACCACTTCGCACTTTATACTAATTACCTGCCGCACAACTGTTAGCTTCGATATAAATTACTTTGATTTAACAAAAACGTATCAACTTATTGCGGCAAATTCGCTCACATCACACATGCACGTGCTAAATTAGCTAATCCGCTCGTAATTGGCACTTTCCTTCCAGATGCAATGTCTCCTTAGACTAAAATTGCAAAAGAAATTCACTAACCTTCTTGTTCTGCCTGGCGGGCGTCAAGCCCACCTGGGAGCCCATCTCCGCTAATATATTCTTCGGCATTTTGACGCACCGAATTCACTTTGTTTTAACCAGTTCGTAGTACACTTTTTGCGGAACGAGTAACGCGGTGCGTGGTGGGCGCGCGAACTAGCGAATGGTCGCGGGGCTGCGCGCGCGCACTTATAATGTGGAGTGCGCGCGTGACGTCAGCGCCGGCTACTACCCTGCCCACTCGAACCTCTACCCTCATCCTTAACAACTACCTCATAGTCGCCTCGTGCACCTCGTATGACCCAAGGGTCATACAGGACTCAAGAGTCCTGATGACCACAAAAAATTCACGAGTTCAGTCTTTAAACACGGGGTCGTTTCGTTTGTAATTTCAAGAAACACCGATTTGGTCCTAATTTATATATTTATACACGCATTTTGCATACTCGTCTGTGAATATTGACGTACTCCGAGCTAACGTGCGTCCTACGTATAATAGATAGGTACATAGATATTTTTCCTGTTTTAATATAAACCAGTACAAACCAGCGTTTAATAAATAGCTTCAAGAAGAACTGGTTTAGTTGTCGCGAGCTCATGTGAAACCGCTCAGCCCTTGTAAACAACTCGGCGACGTACGCAACTGTGGCAGTACTTACACCGCTTGTGCCTTGGACGAGGCGAATAAAATGTCATTAGGTTCTTGAGTTATTGGTGTTGTTACCATAGACTTCTTCGTCAGTATACTATGTACTTCTTCTCGAAAAGTCGAAAATCGAAAATGTGCCTGCATTACTTTATTCATCTCAAACCATCTTCGCATTACATTCGCATACGCACGCACGCACGCACACACACACATACACGCTCACACACACACAACACACACAAAGAGAGACACAGGCACACACCCGCTTATTATGTGGAATAGTTCGTGTATTAATTATGACAATCGAGTAATTTATTTCTTTAACCCTAGGTCGGTCGCATGGGGTCTTTGAAAGCACGGGGTTTGGGAAGACTGCCATATTTTTTTAAATTGTTAAGGTAAAAACTTGTACTTTATGGTAGCTTCCTAAAATATACTTAAGTTAAAAATAGTGCAGTTACCACTCAGTTAGCGCGTTGCGCTTGTGCATGATAGATGTTTGTTTTGTGCATGGGCTTCGAAAGACCCCACGCGACCGATCGTGTAAGCTTTTTCTTGTTTGATGGCAGACACTTATATTTGTTATATTTAGCTTAAAATGGATTCTTATAAAGAACAGCAGATAGTCCGATGGTTACAAGAAGAGTTAGAAAATTTAAAATTAAAAAAATCTTAAAACATTGTCTTTTCAACTTTTTATGATTATTTCAAGTACAGAAGCACAATAAACATCCTCCCAAGAACGCTTCGACAGCACAAAGCGCTTTGTTTGTCCTGGCTTCAACCCATTAATGGCCCACTACTGGGCACGGGTCCTCTCCTCTTGAGGAGGCCTAGAGCATACTCCACCACGCTGCTCCAGTGCGGAATGGTGGAGAGGTTAGTGGCCAACCCGAGTGTCGGAAGTTTTCAAACCGCCCGAGGGCCTCCGACATGGCTTAACGACTGTTATCATATGATAACAACCGGGACCGACGGCTTTACGTGCCCTCCGAAGCACGGAAACGCTCAAGAATGTTTTGCCACTAGCGGTCACCCATCCAACTACCGACCACGCCCGCTGTTGCTTAACTTTGTCGATCACTTAGGATCGACGTACGCCGCAGGGCTATGAGCGGTTGTTGGTCCTGATGTCCTGCAAAATCGATCGGAAATTCAGCCTCAGATGACGGGAAGGAGGTGTGGGTATTTCTCGCGACAAATTGTCAGAAAATATTCTACAGTATGCTGTTCATGTCGCCAAAACATATATTCAACGTTCGGACGAGTGAAATGAGGTGTAAAAATTAACTTATATATTTTAATATTTTTATGTTTTTTTTTGTAATCTCGGTAAAATAAGTCTTTGTTTTGATATCTTGTGTTGATTTTAAAAAGAAAAGATAATATGTATTTATTGTTTTAATATTAATTTAAAGTAAAGTTACCAAAAATGAGCCAAAAACGTCTTTCTTTAGTTTGATTAAGACTGCTGTAATCTAATAAATATTAAAAGGATTATTATGCTTTTGTTTTAAAGTACACCTTATTATCTTGTTAATATATAAATAAAAAAGGGCCTGAAAGTTTTTGAATTTTAAATTTACATTGTAATTTTACAGAATACACAAAAAACATATCTTTCTTTTCTTTTTGGGCAGCAGCAAATCAGTGATTCCTTTAGCGTTGCTAATGTTCATTGGCGAAAGTGACCACTTACCATGAGGTGACTCATCTGTTCGTTTTACAACTTCTTACTCCAAAGTTACTCTAAACTTACAACCTTTAGTTTTAGCCCTTAGGGAATGTATTACCAAACAATCATGTTACAGTTATTTTTGTTTTATGTAAGATTACATACTAACTACCAACTTAACAGTTTTAACTTAAAAAACCGGGCAAGTGCGTGTCAGGCCACGTGCAATATAGGGTTCCAAAGTAGTAAGTTTATTGACTATTACTCATTAGTAGTAGTAGCCTTGATAGTTTTCCTTATAAATTCATCGTATAACCTATTTTTGAGAATTTTTTCACTTGTCCAACTCCAACCGTTTAGCCGTTGGTGGGACACTTGACTTGACTTGGGTAACCAAAATTAGCACTTTCAAGCCAAATATACGTATTTCGCAAACGGAGCCCTACATCCAAAAATGGTCTCAAAAGACCCATAATATTTTTGAAAAAAACGATACCCCACACTATAGAGATAAATAAAAAATTAATCCTCACGTTACCTGTAGTGGAGGGTACCCCGAAAAAAATTTATTTTCAGTAGTTTATTCTACAATTTTGGAGTTTTAATAAAATAGATATGTATATCCATGCCAAATTATAGCTTTCTAGCACTAAGGGTCTCGGCGCTTTGCTTTGGACAGACGGACAGACTGACGGACGGATATGACGAAGCTATTAGGGTCACGATTTTACTTCAGAACCCTAAAAATGACGAAGTTTCGTATAAACATTCCCTGAATTAACCCTTTAAAGATTGATTTTTTCAAATTATGTTAAAGTTAATTTTTGTTTATAACAGTCGAACTGAGAACCTGTTACTTTTTTGAAGTTGTTAAAAAACCGGCTAATAGCGTGTCAGGTCACTGGTAATATAGGGTTCCGAGCTCTAAGTTTATAGAACTCAATAACTACGTATGTTAATAATATAGCCATGATAGTTTTCCTTTTGAATTCATCTTAATGGTATTGCCATGAATTTTTTTACGTGTCCAACACTTACGCATATTTCCCAAACAGACCCCTCAATCGAAAAATGGACTTAGCAGACCCATATTATTTTTGAGAGACCTTTTTCACGATACCCCGCACGTGCGTGACGGAAAAAAAAAATATCCCCATATTACTTCTAGGAGAGGTAGGTATCCTAAAAACATATTTTTAAAAATGTTATTCTACCAGTTTAAAGTTTAAATAAATATGTATATCCTTGCTAAATTACAGCTTTCTAGCACTAAGGGCCTCTGCGCTATGCTACGGATGGACGGATGGACGGAAGGACGGACGGGCATGATGAAACTATGACAATTCTGTTTTGACTTCGGACCCTAAAAAAGAGTCATAAAAATCGCTTCATAAATAACGAATCTATCAACTACATATAACAAAATTTGACCTTATCCCTCAGGAACAGTCTGTTTTCCGTGATAAAAAAGTATCCTATGTCCTTCCCGAGCTCAATTCTATATCTGTACAAACATCAAAATCGGTTCAGTTGTTTAGGCGAGAAGAGTTATCCCTCAGGAATAGGTCTATTTTCCGGGATAAAAAGTATCCATGTCCTTTCCCGAGCTCAATTCTATATCTGTACCAAATTTCATCAAAATCGGCTTAGTGGCTTGAAAGAGTTATCCTTCAGGAACAGGTCTGTTTCCGGGATAAAAAAGTATCCTTTGTCCTTTCCCGAGCTCAATTCTATATCTGTACTAAATTCATCCAAATCGGTTTAGTGGCTTGAAAGAGTTATCCCTCAGGAACAGGTCTTTTTTCCGGGATAAAAAAATATCCTTTGTCCTTCCCGAGCTCATTCTATATCTGTACCAAATTTCATCAAAATCGGCTTAGTGGCTTGAAAGAGTTATCCCTCAGGAACCGGTCTATTTCCGGGATAAAGAGTATCCTATGTCCCTTTCCCGAGCTCAATTCTATATCTGTACCAAATTTTATCAAATCGGCTTAGTGGCTTGAAAGAGTTATCCCTCAGGAATAGGTCTATTTTCCGGGATAAAAAGTATGCTATGTCCTTTCCCGAGCTCATTCTATAATCTGTACCAAATTTTTATCAAAATCGGTTTAGTGGCTTGAAAGAGTTATCCCACAGGAACAGGCCTATTTTCCGGGATAAAAAGTAGCCTTTGTCCATTCCGAGCTCAATTCTATATCTGTACCAAATTTCATCAAAATCGGTTTAGTGGCTTGAAAGAGTTATCCCACAGGAACAGGTCCATTTTCCGGGATAAAAAGTATCCTTTGTCCATTCCCGAGCTCAATTCTATATCTGTACCAAATTTTATCAAAATCGGTCAGTGGTTTTGGCTTGAAAGAGTTATCCCTCAGGAACAGGTCTATTTTCCGGGATAAAAAGTATCCTATGTTCTTTCGCAAGCTCAATTCTATATCTGTACCAAATTTCATCAAAATCGGTTCAGTGGTTTTGGCGTGGAAGAGTTATCCCTCAGGAACAGGTCTATTTTCCGGGATAAAAAGTATTCTATGTTCATTCCCGAGCTCAATTATATGTCTGTACCAAATTTCGTCAAATTCGGTTCAGTGGTTTAGGCGTTATTGAGTAGCAGACAGAGTTACTTTCGCATTTATAATATTAGTATAGATTAGATGATTTGTGCCAATTTTTGTAAGTGATCTATTGAAACAAATTCAGACGAGGAACGAGTTGGGTAATTGGATGGGTGACCGGTCGACCGCTACTGCCAAAACGTTTCCGTGCCTCGATCCCAGTTCCCAGTTGTTCATAACAATTTAAATATTTGATGGATTTTTGACACTGATGAATTGGATATAAAAATAAAACACCATAAGTAGGTAGGTATACGTATATCTATACTAATACTAGCTGACCGGGCGAACTTCGTATCGCCTAACAATCTTATCAAAAAATAGGGGTTGGTGTTAGAAGAGTGAAAATTTAGGGTTGCATGTATTTTTTAATGCCAGGGTTATAAATAAATAAAAAAAAAAAGGGTGCGTGTACTTTTGTACGCGCGTGAGAAGTTATACTTCTTTGACATGAAAAAAAAATCAAAAAACAATATTAAAAAACATTGTTCAAAATACAATATTCAAAAACAGCAATACTAAAAATAAAAATGAAATAATATTTTGAAATAATTTAATTTACGAATCTCTATAGCCAAACTATATGTGTTAAGCGCCATCTGTGATTAATTTTGTAGTATATTCTAATATTACTTTGCTACGTATCGTAATAGTTCTCGTAATAGAACATAGATGGTGTTTTTACAATTGCAAAAACAAATCAATTGTAAATCTTTTTTTTTTCTGTTTTTACAATTGTAAAAACACCATCTATGTTCTATTACGAGAACTATTACGATACCATGCTGTAAAACCAGTTTTTGTGGGGGGGGAGGGAATGAAAGATTTTATTCAGTTCAGTTGAAGAATAATTTATTTTCCGACAGGCATTAAACTTTAATACAGATTAAGGAGAGAAAAAGAATGTGCTCCTAGTCCCAAAGACAAGTATCGATTACTATTTACTACTACAGTCCGTTCACAGTTATTTTACCTCTGACAAGCTGTCATTACCTTCCCATTAGATTAGCATTACTTGCTGTCAAGTGACGAGTGTTGTAAAAGTTCCCGATTTATCGGGAGATCTACTGATTTTGGTTATCGTCTCCCGATATCCCGTTTTAGCGACCGTTTCTCCCGATTTTTTGCATTTTCTACCAATGTAATTAATTAAATTAATTAAATTAAAAAAAATTAAAATAGAAAATAGTGTTATAAATACAAAAAACAAAAGAAACTGAGTCGCTCAATGAAAATACAGAAGAATTTTGGGCAAACGTAGGTACATATTATAGCATAAAACGTGGTCATGGCTCACGAAATCGTGTTCTAATATTTTTTCCAACTGAATCAATGATAGGTCTATTACACACAAAAAAATTAAAAAATACAAAAACCCGACTGCGTATAAA
This sequence comes from Thymelicus lineola, assembly GCA_963932265.1. Lineage (NCBI taxonomy): Eukaryota > Metazoa > Arthropoda > Insecta > Lepidoptera > Hesperiidae > Thymelicus > Thymelicus lineola. Next base: position 20,983,076 of record OZ010680.1, read on the forward strand.
ACATGTGCGACATATTGAGGATAAGTTTTGTAAAATGGATGGAAGCTTAGACGCGGAAATTGATAAATTTATTATAGAATTGAAAGACGAGTGTGATACGGAATCTGAGAGCAGTTTTGATGATTCATGTTCGTCCGATAGTGATTATTTATCATTAGGCGTGCGTTTGGATCATTCGTATGCCAACCCAATTTAAAGCAATTCAATTTGTTGTAATTTTAATATAACTACCGAGAATGTGAACTGATTAGTTAGGAGACTGTAAAATAATACATTATTTTATTTGAACGTGTATCATTTTTACTATCGTTACTTTTGGATCAACCTAGTAAATAATATTTATATACATCAGAAGAAACATGTAATATTTCATGTTAGGGAATCGTACAAACTAAACATTACACCACACAGTTAAGGTTAACCAACTTAATAAATTAATAATGTAGTTTTTATAAGGAAGAATATAAACGCGTATAAACAAAATTTTGATATTAATAATCGCCAAACAAAAAGAATGTATCAATTAATTACGCCTTCGTTCCGCCAAAGTAAAGTGCAACGATCTTTCATAGGGCTTGGTGTACATTTCTATAATAAAATCCCAAAATTAATACGTGACTTGCCAATAGAATCTACGAGTTTAATGGTTAAAACTAAGTTGGCGGGTGTCTATTATACTATCTACTACTTAAATGGTTTTTACCCAAAACGAATGTCATAAAATGTTGTATAATAAAAGCTATTGCATATTTCAAGAGATTTTATTAGTTATCATTTATATTAATATTTCGTCTAGTTGTGCAGGATGCGCTATATTTCGTTGGTACCTTGCCCAATCAAGATATCATAACATACTCATTGTAAGTATGGCCACAGCAAACTACTGATCTTCTAAAGATGTATAGGGTACGTTATCCAGTGTTCAGGACTTATTCTGAACCTTTGTCAGTCACAAAACAGGCGATTAAGTAGTCCATATTCATATAGTATTGGTTTGCCAGAAATTGTATCGAAACTGTGAAAACACATTCACCAAAACACAAGTACGAAATCGAATACAACAGTAAATTAAAATAACTGTGTGCGTGTCGATGAGTTTCAATAGTAAATAGGACTCCAAATAGGTACGCTGAAAATATTTAGTAGAAAAATACAAAAAACCACGCGTAGAAACATGAAAGATCGATGACAAATATGACAGTACAGTGGTGTTATTTATAAATACTATGGTTACCAAAATGACATTATTAGGGATTACATCATCTTTGTTGTCAATCGATTAATCGATGTCAAAATATTCGAAATGTAATTTAATAAAATTAGCGTAACGATTGAATGGTAATTCTAAATATTATATTACATAGTTTTAATATGTATGGAATACGAAAACATGTAAGAAATAAATTAATATTATAATTATAATTAACAAATAATACATAAAATATATTATTATATTCCATCAGTCGATTATTATGAATCAATTCAATCGATTATAAAATCGTTTGTAATGAGGTAAATACTGTGAAAACTTTTTTGCATACAGAAAAAATACAGAATTGAGCTAACTTCACGATGCAGAATTTAGGTGTCGGTGTGCGCGCGCATCGTAGAAATTCACTCTCATCATTTTTCACCATCGCGCCAAAAGAAGTATAACTTCAATAAAAATTTTGTCCAAAAAATAAAAATAAATGTTAGTGGTGGACAACCCTTATTACTTAGAGGTATGAAAAATAGATAGTAGCCGATTCTCAGACCTACTGAATATGCATAGGTATAAAATTTCATAAAAATCGGTCAAGTCGTTTCGGAGGAGTATGGTAACTAACATTGTGACAGGAGAATTTTATCTAATATATAAAATTCTCGTGTCACAGTTTTCGTTGCCATACTCCTCCGAAACGGCTTGACCGATTTTGATGAAATTTTTTGTGCTTATCCGGTATCTATGAGAATCGGCCAACATCTATTTTTCATCCCCCTAAATGTTGGGGGTAGTCCACCCCTAAATTTTATTTTTTATTTTTTAGACAAAATTTTTAATTTCTATTTTTTTATGATACAACATACAAAAATACATACAATCCTCAATTTTCACCCTTCTACGATCAACCCTTATTTTTTAATAGCCATTTTAGTAATTTAATCATTTTTCCTCTCCGGTCGAAAACTGATCAATTGTTAGGCGATACGAAGTTCACTGGGTCAGCTAGTATATGATTATAAAGAGGAAAAATTTGATTGTTTGTTTGTATTAAATAGGCTCCGAAACTACTGAACCGATTTGAAAAATTCTTTCACTGTTGGGAAGCTACACTATCCCCGGGTGACCTAGGCTGTATTATATATATTTTTTCACTATTTTTCCCGAAGCAAAGTGAGGCCGATTTCCTAGTCCAATTATAAACAAAAAAATATGTTCAGCAGGACAATTGCAAGCAAGGGGACAGAGTTGCTTAGTGAGGCGCAAGGATAGATGGAAACCGTTTGAAAAATGAACTGTAAGACCACGAAAAACCCCAGTAATTATACCTACCCAAAAAATAGTTAGGTACAGTGATACACTTCTAATCAACCAAGGAGATGTAATTTTATTACGAGATCTTCCCTAAAGGTATGGGTAACAAAAGGGCAAGGTGTAAGGGGTGTTCCTGTGTTCAAACCTTCAAACCTAGGCGGATATAGTTGCCGCTACTAACTTTGGGTATCGAAACTTGATTCTTTCGCCCGTCTAATCCCGCTGTTTCGCTCCCTGCAATGGAACCTGTTTTGCAAAGCAATCGAAAAGTTACCGCTTACCAGATGGTATCGCGCGTTTCGCAACAGTGATATCGTGCGAATGGGTATCTGATTAGGTTCTATCTACTTGTTTCCTTATGTTGACTTTGGAAAAGGCCCGAACCAAAGCAAGGTCTTACTCGTAATGCGAAAAATACTTAGGTATATTATCATGTCTGTAGGTACACGAACTGCTGAGTGCCTGCTCCATGAATGGCGCGACTCATAATGTCTAATGTCCGTCCTGTTCATAAATACTTATTCCGGACAAAAATAGCACATTGTAAGTGTGCGTGGTACAGCGTATTTAAAGTCCTCTGTGCGCTTTAGTAGAACAATCAGGTCTGCGCTAATAGCAGAAACCAGAAGTGTCAAGTTGCAACAGAGATGACTCCTAGTTTACCAGGGGACTAGGAATAATTCTATCGATTTCTTTGTTTACATCACATTTAGAAAATATAAGCTCATTGCTATAACCGAAACATCTACACAGGAGTGAGATGCTGAGGTAGATATAACTGAGAGTTCTGGATCGTAACGATAGATAGAGAGAGGTCCCTCCACAGAAGCTTCGAATAGTAGTAGTACCTATACACAAAATAAACAGCCTGTGTACATAATTATTTGGGTTCTTACTCGCACTTAATAAAAGGTGCGCGACGGCAGTGATTTGAGTCAAGGTGAGGTCCCGGACGGCACTACAGGAAGGCGACGATTGCACGCACCGGCTCGGAACAGAATAGGTGATACCCATCGATATTTGGGCACTTAAACCCTGTGCTTATTTGCATGTGATTATTCCCACTAGTGGGGATTTTAGGAATTAATCTTATAAAGGTTTTACCTAGAGAGTCTAGTTTGTGTACTGCAGTGTCGCCACACCCTTATGAATCTGTAGCCCACATCAGTCTGTATATAGTACACCTATATAAATGAATATGAATTCAGTTGTATCTGTGATACTATTTTTGTAATGATTTGAAGTGTCCTTATATAGATTGTAATTGAGAATTTCTAGATTGAACATCCTTTGTATTATTGCCTTTTATAGTTGCCTGTGCACTATTGTTCACTAAACGATAGCCTTGGGGCAAAATATTATGTGGTAACCAAGTATTCATTGGTATTCAATCCCAGATTAGCTGTAGATAGATGGGCCGTCACTTTCTGTATGATAAAATATTGGAAAGTTGTTTTTACCATATTTAGTGCTCAAATCGCACCGATTAAGTAGTAGCTAGAAATGATAGGTATTATTGGAAATTGTTAAATTATCAATATCCAATGCTGGAAGAGCAGTAAGGGTGGCATTGTTGTACTATTATATTAATTATAATAATGTAATGATAATAGTATTATTGTGTATTGAGAGCTTTTGTCATCGTGCCGTAATGCCGTTAATGGTCCAAGAACCCAGGGCCGCCAGACACACTTATTTTCTAATGGACAAAATATATAGAATAGAGTAGCATTAGTGTGTACAATGAATTTATTTATTTAGAACACTAACATAAAAAAAGCGAATACAAGCACAAGATAGGTTACTGTCATCATACATAAAGGTGTGCTTAGACTGCCTGCATGCATAAAAAAAAGCTTTAGGTAAAAAGAAAGCATCTTTAGGACCTAATATCTGAAAATTGGCCCAGTGTACCCGGAACACGGAGTAAGTTAGCTGATATTTTTACGTTCACTGTACACAAAAATAATATTTTGTCCATTAAAAAATAAGCAAGTTGTAGCAGCCCTGGGCACTCGGAATATAGGTGATACACAATTGTCACACTTGCAAATCCATGATGAGGCCATGCTCCTAACGGGTGAAAAACTGTAAATTGGCTAAGTTGAAGATACAATTTATCAATTGCGGGCGATGTCTCGACACTTGCCCCTTATCCTTTGTCCCTTAATTGGAAACCAGTTGGCTTATAACAATCAATTGCCACCCGACTTCCATCTTCTCCTGATGTCAATCATATTTAAGATGATTATTTGATTTTGTGGTACCTTCACTCCCTTTTTAGGCTCTAAGTATATGTATATTTCAATATGTATGAATTTCAAATACATACTTACATGCATTCTGATTTTTGCTTTGATTATCATACACTTTTCATTCTTACTTAATGAAGTTGTAGGTAATACGTGGTAATAACGTACTTACAACTTCATTTCCCAATTGGAATTTCCGCAAGAATAGTGATTTACAGTCATGTGCTTCGGATAGTATGACACAATGTACAGGAAAAAAATTAAAATAAAACACACTATTTTTTGACACATATATTTGACTTTGAAAGTTTGTTAATTTTCGAAACGTCAATTAAAATTATCAGTCAGCCTGAGGTTTGGACACTGTTTATAGGTACATGATATAATTATTTAAGTCGTTTTATTTATTATAAGTACGCCATGATTTACTGCAATTCCAATAAGTTCTATACTTGTATTGATTTGTGTATTTCAAGCTGACTGTTTAATTGACGTTTAAAAAATCAGAGATAATTTAATAGACATCAATACTTAAAATGTACTAGTGACCTCTATTATACACAAAGAAGACACTAGTATGTGTTTTTGTGTTGTGTGTGTATTTGTGTGTGTGATGTGTTTCGAGTAGGTAACCTATCGCTAATACTGTCATATACATATCTAACGGGAAAGGAAACGGTAATCAATCATTGTTCAGACATTTTTGGAAACATCATTACGAAACTTATACTATTTCTAAAGAGGACGAAACAAGCAGCTCTTCTGTGTTACAACCTCGAGTTACATATCCGTATTCGGTAGGTGTTTAGGCGTTTACCGGCCGCATACCCGCGCACAAGCGGCTCCTACACAGATTGAGGCACACGAAGAAACGAATAAGAAGCGCTAACGCACATACATATTTAACTTGCCGCTTGCGTCTGTAACGTATCCTGCAAGTTATGAGGATTGCGTGATTTGCGTGGCAAGTTTACGGGGATTATACGCTATGGTCAAATTTCAATCACGCATATTGTCAAACTCGTAAATTAAAAAGGAGGCCAATTGTCAAAAACGTAAAAAGTCAAAATAGAACTAAGACCAAGACGCTTTGGGACGTTTCTACATTGGTTGACATGATGTGTGTGATATGTTTCGGTTGCCATGTTGGCTGGCTCCCAGAGAAAAACAAAATCTCCCCGATTCTACAAGAATGGTGGTAGTTAGCAAGGCGAATAAAACCGCAACCTTTAGATCGGAATTAAATCTGATGCAGTAACCTCCATTGTTCAGCAGGATGCACCGCGAGCAGAGGAGGTTGGCTTAGCATTACTCTTTAAATCCTGTAAGACTTTGAGAGTGTTTGACATTATGCATGTACGTGTTTGACTTAGTATCTGTTTGTTTAAGGGTGTTTGACCTTATGCGTTTTTGACATTAAGCGTATAATCCGTTTACGGCACTATCAATAGATATCGATATTATAGCTACTTACATATGCGTACGTTAGCGCTTATTTATACGCAAGGGAGACAGGGGGAATCAGAGCCACTGGGTAATGAGGTTCAAACTATATAAGTTAAACAATACTTTTTTGAAAAACTAATACTGGTGTGTCCTATTTCAATTTACTAATAAAGGAGTTATGTTTAATGATAGTCAATTAGTTAGAGAACATTAAAAACTAGTTCCGTAACAGGTTAACAGGAATCAGTTTTTGCATTGGATATTTTTGCTTAAGTGGTGCCAATTCCCCCGTTTCCCCCTACTCCATGTTGAGATCAAATAATTGCTAATATGGAATGTTTTTGTCGCATACCTACATATACATTCACTTGAACATCGATATAAACACCAATTGAAACCTACCGTACCTATTCGTAACCTAAGAAACTGACAAAAAGCGAAACTACAGAGCACTAGTTGCTACATCGAGTTACACATTTATATTGAGAGAGTAAGTATTGTGTGATTAAATATTAAAAATTAAGTAATCTCGCGTCTAAATGCACTTAGATATGTTCGAATCGGGGTGCATTGCCACTAATATCGTCGCGTCGTAAAGAAGACAACGCCGTTGTAGCCATAAGCATGTTTGGTGTCAATCGTCAGCCGGTACGTCTGTCGAGTGTCGGGTGCTCGTGTCTGCTCTCGAGATGTTTCCTGCTATTCCACAATGTACCTAGTGTCGGGGTATGCGTCATTTTATTAAGAAACTCTCGCTACACCAACGGAGTAACGAAAGTAATTCGTACGTGTACGTTTTGCCTCTTCCTAACCCTGTTAGTTTCCGCCCTCACAGGACGAACGCGATATACTCTACGGAGTGTTGTGGGGTCCGGAGGTGGTAGGGGGACCGGCGGGATCGCGGAAGCCGCCATCTTAAATCTAAATTCTTATGACTATCCGTTATACAATTCATAACTTAAGAGCTAATAGGACGACTCGATCACCGATGATCTTTGTATGCGCGCTTGCTAACTTTGAGCTAACTTTATTTATGGTCTCTGCGACGATTCGATTTATCAACGATTTGCTGGGAGTCGCGACGCTTCCTCACAGATAATATTCGGACGTGTTTCGGGAAGCTGAATCGTGACATACTTTAGGACCGTTTAATGTCGCGTTTATAATCTAGGACGTACATTACGTACAGCGTGCGTATTGTACGTCGGCACAATGGCAAAGTTCATCGGCGAGCTTAATTTGGGAATTTACAATAAATTAATAAAAAATAAATACTATAAAATATACTTATAAACTAGTCTTTGAGACCGTCAATAACGCTAGCACGGTGCCGGTTCGTAAGACGACCGTTGCGGGTCGAGACGAGGACGGGGCCGGACTGGCGAGCCCCGCCCTCCTCACCTGACCGACATCACAAAATATAGGCCTCGTAACTAAACGTCGAATTATACGCGATGTAAACCAGTCGATATATGTATGTTCAAGTATAAAAAAGTCTTTAAAGTTAGTCTCGAATATGTTTACAAACAAGTAGACATGACGTAGAAAGTTTAATAGAATTTCAAAATAGTGAGTATAAAAGGCGAAGTATAAAAATACAAATAGATATGAGTCGCGTATAATTCGGGTCAAAAGGGACTTGGCCGCGGGTCTTTTAGCGTTATGTCTGTTTTTTTGCCTGTGTATGTTAGTGTGCAAGAATATTTGTGCGTGATTAGCGGTAACCGGATGATCTATGCCCCCAAACGCGTGCTCAAGTACTTTTATGCGTTATTCCCACCGACTAATACATCAAGCAAATTTTCCCTAACTTGTATGAAAAATTTAAGTTGTATTTGGTTAACACATTCGCATGACTACAAGGTAAATGTATCGTGACGTGTGTATTACATATAACAATAGCTCGCAAGGGGACACAAAGCGCTGAGGGAAGGGAATGGCGACATGATGCGATGCCTTCATTTTCATCAATATATAATACAGTCATTTTAGCTATGGACAACAGGACCAACAAAAATTCCGCTACCAAACGCTAATTCGAAGGATTTTATTAAAATAAAATATAGAATTGAATTTTATTAAAATAAAATATAGATAAGAAAGTTGTAATAAATACCGGTCAGAGTGGCGCAAGTTAGGGGAGGGAAGCTATGTCCAGAAGTGGACCTCCAAGGGCTGATGAGCACTTCAAGTTCATTTCACGTCACGTCAGTCACAAACGGGACGCTACGCACTTGAATTGAGAGAGGAAATCATGTCATGTAATATTTATTTATCATTCGTGTTTGATTTTCAGAGAGCATATGTGTCATTGACGCAGTGTAAACAGTGAAACAATGTAAAGCGCTAACGCATCACAACACTGGCATCGTCGTCGAGTCAGCTGCAACGCGATGACCTACTTAACATCGTGTAATACTGTAACTCACGGCGATTACTTACTTAACTTATGGATAAATCACAAAGGCCTTCAGTCTCAATAACTGTCTTTGGCACTGGAATGAAAATAAACAAGAGCGGCCAATACTCTTATTAGCCGTGACTCTTCATGGCAAAGCAACCTCCCTCCACTTGTAAGCCAGAAAGAATTATTGAAGACCTCAAGAACATAGACTTCACCATCATGTGAATGTCGAGGCTATCCAGCTTCTCGACCACACGTATCTAGTGAGAAGAATTTTTAAAATTAGGATTATTGGGATTATTTTTTTTTATTTTAATTTTTATAACATTGAAGAATTATTAAATAGTAATTGTATAATATAATGAAATATTAGGTAATTAAGATAATAAGTTAATAAATAAAAATAAATGTAAATTTGACATTATGCAATTATGAAAATAAATAATCTAATAAATAAATGTAAATTCGACATTATATTATAATTTAGATAATATTAATTTAATAAATAAATGTAAATTTGACATTGCACGCTGCATCCAGCCAAATATGCTGACCTCTAAAATGTTGTTGTTACCACCATATTACATATTATGTATCATGCTTAGGGCTTACTATCCGGATATTCGGATATTCGAAATAACCGGATATCCGCCGAATTTCAAATCCGGATAATGGGCTTGTTACTATCCGGATAATTCGAATAAAACAGATACTAAATTTTTAGTTTTTTTATATGTTTTTTTTAATTGAAATATGTTTAAAGGACCAAGATGTAATATTTTAAACTTTATAATCACAAAATAGATAGTCTATTAGCCTCCAATCTATCTAATACCTCTAAACGAGCAATTCTTGTATATATATAATTGGAATCTCGGAATCGGCTCCAACGATTTTCATGAAATTTAGTATATAGGGGGTTTCGGGGGCGATAAATCGATCTAGCTAGGATTCATTTTTAAAAAATGTCGTTTTATCCGTATTTTCAGGCAATGAAAAACGGCTACAATAGACTCTTCCTGACATCTATTGGCGATTAGCTACACTAAAGCTTAAGCAGATGGCGTTGTTAAGCAATACTAAACCGAGCTAAGCTCGGTCATCTGGGTACTAATATGTAATACGACCAAATGCCAAAAAACAAATTAGTTAAAAACCCGCTTATTAACCCGCTATTTTTATGAGATAGCTTACAAAATACAAATAATGGCAGCTCGATATTTCTACAGAATACATGCAAGAAGCGTCCAAACCATGTTCTAGTAATTTCCGCAATTTCAATAAAATATTGGTAGGACCTCAAGAAAAATGGGGAGGCACTTGCTATCTCTCTTGATGTCTCGAAGGCCTTCAATATGGTTTGGCACGCTAGCCTTCTAAGCAAGCTTCCAGCTTACGGCATATTCCATGGCCTTATCCACTGGGTAAAGGACTTCCTGAGCGACCGGTCTCTCCGCGTTGTAGTCGATGGTTGTTCATCGAGAACGATGGCTACAAATGCCGGAGTTCCTCAGGGGTCCATTCTCTCCGCCACTCTTTTTCTGCTGCATATAAATGACCTGCTTATGCCCGGTATTTATGGGTACGCGGACGATAGCACATTGGAAGAGAGATACCTACCAAGTTCCAGAGCCAGTCGAGACGAAATTCAATCTGAAAAAGAGGCCATGGTTGATCGTATGAATCTCACACTTCGGGCTGTGTCCGTGTGGGGCGAAGCCAATCTTGTGAGATTCAACGCCACTAAAACGCAGACGTATCTATTCACCGCCAAGAGGAGCCCGCTTACCTTGGCTCCTACTTTTCGGAATGTATCCTTGGATTATACCAACTGCCTTCAGTTGTTAGGAGTATATATATCCTTGAAACTCAAGTGTGGGCGTTTCATTGAAACCAAGGCTAAGGCTGCTGCAAAGAAACTTGGTGTCCTAGCAAAGATGCGGCGGTACTTCACACCAAGGCAACTCTTAACCTTGTATAAAGCTCAGGTTCGGCCGTGTGTGGAGTACTGTTCGCACATTTGGGCAGATGCAGCCAAATGTCACCTTTCTGCCTTGGACTCGATGAAAAGGCGTGCGGAGAGGCTGACTGGTAACCCAGATTTGGTTGAGACCAATCTGCAAAGCCTCGAGCACAGGCGCAGAGAAGCCAGCCTCTCGGTTTTCTACAGGGGAAATTTCGGAGAGTGTGCACAGGAATTGTTTGATATAATTCCTCCATCTCCATTTCTCCATTGAACGACGTGACGCACGGCGGCTATACATCCTTTCGTCGTGGACATCCCGCCAATAAGGACGAGGTGGTTTGCCTCGTCATACACACCGCCAAAGACTGAAATAACTTGCCTGCGACGGCGTTCCCGCCTGTTTATGACTGACTATAATGAAAGAGTGATTAGGCTTTTACTAAGTTAACGTGCTCACCACATCTCCACTTACCATGAGGTGGGATTGTGGTCAAGCATTAACTTATTTGTTTAAAAAAAAGTAACATTTCTACGACGGATTTAATAGAAAAAAATTTACAAAAAGACCGACTTCAAATGAAGTACATCCTTTCCAATAATAATAATAATAATAAAAGAATCATCGAAATCGGTTGGCATGATATTGAGATATTCAACCATTTGTCGCGCACCAAATGAAAAGCACCAGCTTTTGATTTAAAAAAAAATCTTCAAAATCGGTTCACCCAGTCGAAAGTTCCGAGGTAACAAACATAAAAAAATACAGTTGAATTGAGAACCTCCTCCTTTTTTTGAAGTCGGTTAAAAAGGGATCGTTTGGGCACTCGCTCGCGGTGCTCAGCCTAGCCCCTAAAGGAGAAATGGTTCTGGAGAATCCACATGCCGCTCTACAAGCTCACTGTATTTACAACATAGCTTAAAAATTTAGCTCAGAAATCGAGCAGTTCTATAGCAATCCTCCTTGCGTCGATGTTCACAGTGCTGAGGGTCATGACCTCCTCAATGGATCACTTTATCCTTCCAGCACTATCTTGCACCAATGGATCCTATGCCCTGCAGTCAAGAGTGGTGTGGATTTGATCCGACCAGCGTATCGGAATTCGGACTGTGACCTCGTGTTCTGGTCCCCTGGACTTTGCCGGTGATGACTAACTTCTCAAGATTGTCACCGTTCTCCCGGGCGATGTGGCCTAAAATACTCCAGTACTCATTGATGGCAGATGGATGGAAAGCCTCTTGGTCTCCTAGGTTTCCTGCTTTTGGGCTTTTCTATGACAATAGACTACGGAAATTGAACAGCTTTGCAGATAGGGACGCTACCAACTAGGCTGCAGGGTCGTCCTTGAGGATTCCTCCTTGAGGGTTCGCCATGATGCTGGTACCCAGGTCGAAAACCTTGAAGTGTGTTAGCTTTCAGGAGAAGACGGTATTAGCTCGATGTGATGTGTGGTGTGGTTGAAAAACATACGTGTAGAAATTACCCTAAGAACATTGCTAATTAATTTATGACTAGATGCCACTCTAGGATGAAGCTTAGCAGCGTGCTGATACATCTCACAAAAAGTATTGGGTTTTGAATTAAATTTTGAACGAGTTTCGTAATAAAAATATTGATTGTATTCATAAATTATTTGTATTTTACCTTCTAAAAGTATTATTCGAATTATTCGTATTATCCGAATATATCCGGATAATGATTAGGAACTATTCGAAATATCCGGATACCAAAATTGAGCGGATAATTGCATGCCCTAATCATGCTTAACGAAATATAGAATAATAATAATACCGACCTATTTAATACTAAAACTGCAATTCTTCCCTACAGGGACTAAAATGCGAGCATCGCAACCACGCGCGTCGTATGGACAACGGAACTATGGTACGGATATATCTAAAATTCTTCGAGTGGTGAGAAGGGTAGTTATTTTGCTCGCAAGCTGCAGGAATCGCTCTTCTGATGCCGCCATATCTGAAAGTTAAGTAGAGAGGTGAACAAAGAAACAAAGGATATCACCATAAATTGACGTCTCTACGACCCTGCCCTAGTTCAATCTGATACTAATATCCAAATAACTGATATTCCTTTTGCGACCATGCACAGATTACCCCCAATAGATACCGCATAAGTGAAATTTTCTTAGAGTTTGAACTCACAAAATTTGGCGGAAGGCACGGCCTGCGGGGGACATCAAAATGCGCTGTGATTGGCTATTTCTAATTCATACTTGAACTTGACGGATCAGCATTGGTCGAAATTAATGTCGTGAACATGCAAATGCACGTACGTGTTGGCGCGCATCAGTTGCCTTGTATGCGGTATCTATTGGGGGTGATCTGTGCGACGATTTAGGAATGGGACATTTTGCTAGTAAACCTCGCGTACCTGTTGGGTACCGCTCAGAGGAATGCGAAGTGCGTGGGCTGGTTTTGTCGCACGGCGACGGCGATGGCAGCGGCGAGCGCGGGCCCGTCGCGCGCCGTACGCAGGCGCAGGCCACGCCCCTCGCTCGCCTCGCGCGCGCCCGTGTAGCGCGCCACGCGGGCCATCGCCGCTGAGTTCACCTGAACCAATGATATTATATACAAGATATGCCAAGACGGCGCTGAAATTATGTCTTTCAAATTTAGACAAGTGTAGCGATTTCAATTCAGACAGTTGATAGTTGCCTCTAAGTGAGGCCGTCTAGCTGTCTTTTTCACTATTATGGTTTTAGTAGTGCCATCCCTTTTACATAATTTACCAATGTAATAATGATTAGTGAAGTGAAACAAAAGATAAACGTGTGTAGCTCGGTCGGAACAGATTTTTTGGTTGATTTGTAAGGGCATAACGTATCTATAGTTTAATATCATTGACCTGAACCAACATATCGTACGTATTCAACCACCGAGGAATACAACCCCATTACAAAATTGTACTCGTATTAGTGGATATGAAGAGAATTAAACATATTTTCTTTGTTTATATTTACGCTGTTGATACAACAGTTTTAATTTTTTGTTTTAGAAATATTTAACGTAAACAAAAAACGTTGATCTATTTAAACCAGGTGTTTTAACAATCTTAAGGATACATAACACACAAAATTCATTAAAAACATCTTACGCGGTAGGCGTTTTCTTCTCCACTTGACTCGCGGGCATCTTGCGGGCCATTCTGTGTTACACGTAACTGCAAAAACGTAAAAAAAAACAAAGGGATAAGGATGACTTCAAACATACCAGATAAATATCTTAATTATACCTATATTTTCTTCAACAAATCATAATAAATAACTTTTGTGAGAACTAAATTAAGACCGTAGTGTGTTATTAGGTACGCACCTCGACGTCCCGTGCGTCGTTCGATATCAGTTTACAGAAACGGAAGTCAACCATCTCCACGATGCGCTCAGTGCTCGGCTCGGCTACCACCAGGAACTGGGAACAACCACCCAGTCAATGAAAATTCATAACTACGGATTCGTATTATTATAACGTAACGTGTGATTACGGCCATAAGAATAAAAATTATATGCATCCGTAAATTAACCACGGTTTGCTAACATTTTAAGCCACAATCCAGTCAAAACGTCGATTCATACATAGTTATGAGCCCTTACCTTATCGGTGACGACGAGTCGCACCGTGGCACCATCCAGGTCGGCGTCCACGCCATACAGCACGCGCAGGGTCTGCAGCCGGAACGCCCAGCGCACGGCGTCGCGGCGCCACGCGGCCGGCGCGGGCGGCGGCGGCACGGGACGTTGCTGCGACCACACGCACGTTACTCGACACACGCTCGAACGAACTTACGGACCGAATGGGCGGGAGATGGTGGAAGTACAGTAGCATTTTAATTGAATCTGAATTTAAATTTGTTCTCGATAGAGTTGTGGGTAATGTTTGGATTTAATGTTCCTGTGAGACAACGACAGATGCAACGGCACTCGCACTGACTAGTGATGTACTCGTACCTGTGGGTCGGGATCCCAGCCGGTCTGCGAGAGCAGCCCCTGTCCCGCGAAGGCGACGAGGTCGGCAGTGGCGCTGAGTGGCTTGGCGAATGCGCCCACCAGTCCGCGCCGCAGCGCCGCCGCGCCGCTCGCCTCACCCACCGCCAGCCCCACCACAGGGTGGTGCGCTATACCGCCTACCGCACCTGCCGCACCCATACAACGTTGGTTGAAATCTGGCTCGAAGAACCAACAAAAATACGTTTATTCATAAGGTATAGGAAAAGGTTATCTTACCAAGAATATTGACGGCGAAATGTTGCATGCCGGCGAACAGGCCGGCCATCAGAGTGGGCGGAATCTCTCGCCTACCGGGGAAGAATAGTTTTTCATTATTTTATAATCATTACGATTTCAGTGATTCTCAAATGAGAAAATCTCTTCAACGACATTTTCTTTTTGAAATATTTATCTCGATATCATTATCTTAAGTTTTGGAATTCAAAAGTGAGCTAAGTCGTTGCGTACTTTCGTATCGTAGTCTGAGGCTCAATAAATGAATTGTGATTGTCTGAAATGGTCGGGCTAACTAGAATACAGACCTAACTAACTAGGATACTGAGAAACTGAGCTAACTAGGATATGAGTGCAGCCGGATTGCAATATTGAATATCTCGAAATGTATATTGGTACATTGGTACCCTCGACTGAAGAGGAAGAAATCAGCCGTCATTTCGCCGGCCGACAAGAACAAGTAAGGCGGCCGTACCGAGCTATAGCAGCGCGCTGCGTGTGTTCATCGTCCCCAGCGAGCAGGTCGAGGTTGCGTGCGAGCGAGCCGGCGCACGAGCTGAGCGAGCGGAGCACGGCCGCGCCCGCGGTGGTGGCCACGTCGCGCACGCCGCCGCGCGCCCCCGACAGCCGCGCCGCCAGCGAGCCCGGCGCCCCTAGCAACTCCAGCCCGCCCACCACCCAACCTGGACGCGGTCATGTCTATACAGTTAGCTGATACACCGATCTGAGATGATCACTGCACTGGCTGCGACGGGACCACAGAACATATAAAAAGAGTGTGGCATGGTGTTAGAAAGGAGTCATTATTATGTAGAATCAACATTACCTCAATTTTGTACACCAATAATTGGTAGAGTAAGCGAGCTATGTATCAATGTTACCATCCTTATGTACCTTATCTCACAAATAAAATATTTGATTGATTGATTGATTGAGTTGTGGGCGGGGCAGGCGCGTCAAGGATATGAACAACGCTCATATCTCTACAGAACAAACTCAAACTCACACATAAGCTATAAAAATGTACATCGCTATGCGTGCATGCATATGATTCGTTCCATTTGAAATCGCGTGATTGAGCAGCGGTAAGATTGGCTAGATTTGGAATTGCAGATATGTGCGTAAGCTTTATATTTATTTAAGTACAGATTTAGTGGAGGTGAAAGGTGGGGCGGAATCGGCGACACCGGTTTTTATACGAACGGCGCATTATCGCCATTCTAACCTCTTTTTATATGTTCTGTGGACGGGACCCCTACGTGGTGGCAGTTATTAGAAGTTGATAGTAAATGATGGTTAATACTGGAAAGTTGATAATTGATAGTTTATTGATAGACCCAACTGAATCTAATTAAATGATAGATGAGAAATGATAGAGCGAGCACACGAGACCGGTATTGCTAGGCTCAATTAGCGCACTGACTCAAAATGCATCAATGTAGCGTAACAGCTGATGTTAAAAATATATACTTGCTGTAAACCGTACAATCACTCTTATACGATCCTTAAAAGGATTTAGTAATAATTTGCCTAGAATTCATATAACATAGGTACATGGAGATGGCTTTAATTTTTAGAACCAAACACGAAACTCGTCGTCTAACCCGTGATGTTAAAAAGCCTAGCGCCATAGCAAAAAATGTTTTCTATTGTTACTGTGCATAGCAGTGATAGCCTAGTGGTTAGAACGTTGGTCTCCCGAACGCGGGGGCCCGGGTTCAAATCCTGGCACGCACCTCTAATTTTCAAATATTATGTGCGTATTACAAGTTAATTATCACTTGCTTCGGTGAAGGAAAACATCGTGAGGAAACCTGCACACCGGAGAGTTCTCCATAAAGTTCTCAAAGGTGTGTGAAGTCTACCAATCCGCACTTGGCCAGCGTGGTAGACTATGGCCTATACCCCTCACATTGTGAGAGGAGACCCCGAGCCCAGCAGTGGGACAATTATGGGTTGTTGCTTTGCTTTGCTTTGCTTTTATTGTTACTGTTGAGACCGTTTATATTTAAGTGCATCTTATAGTGTTACGTAGCATCCTTATAAGCTTGATTAAAAGGATCTCATGATTATAGCATACCGGCGCCAAGTATTGCTCCTGATAAATAGTGCACGGTGAGCTCGTGCGTGAGGAGTTCGGACGTGGTGACCTCGTTCTCCATCTTGAAGGCCGACATGCGCAGAGGGCTCTTGTCTACTCCTATGTAGAGCCGCATCTGCGTACACAAACAGACGTTACAACGCCGTCAATCATAATTATCTCCTAGCCCTGTCTGTATGTGTGTGATGTCACTTGCCATCTGCTTAAGTGTAATAAAAGAAACGTAGTATTGTTGACGTCGTTAGACATTAAGGATAACTCGGGTGGCGGATTTCAACACATCCAAGGATTTTCTCTTTATATTACACTGTAATTGATGTTGGACGCCAGCTCATTAACATTAACCACAGATTACCCCCAATAGATACCGCATAAGTGAAATTTTCTTAGAGTTTGAACTCACAATATTTGGCTGGGCACGGCTTGCGGGGGACATCAAAATGCGCTGTGATTGGCTATTTCTAATTCATACTTGAACTTGACGGGTTAGTATTGGTCGAAATTAATGTCGTGAACATGCAAATGCACGTACGTGTCAAGCCTACATGCGTCAGTTGCCTTGTATGCGGTATCTTGGGGGTGATCTGTGACATTTTCGTTATAAGACGTACCGCGGTGTGCAGGGTGAGCGTGAGGTCGAGCGGGTGCACGTGCAGCCGGTGCACGCGCAGCGGCCGGCGGAGCGCCAGCGCCTCCTCCGCGGACAGGTCGGCGGCGGGCGGCGGCGACAGGAGCCGCGCCAGCGCTGACACGCGCTTCACGTACACGTCCTCGATGTACAAAGATATAGGACCCAGGTACACGTCCAGGTCGCACAGCTCCTTCTGCTTGGTCGGCCTCGTGCTTCCTGTTGGATGCCAATTTTGACTTTGTAAAAAGGTAACGTTAATAAATAACTGTTTTTATAGTACGTCGGCTTTATGTAGCCCAGATTGTAAATTTTATAGAAGTTATGGGGATGATAAATAAAATTATTTACTTCTGATACTACAATATACACGTCAGCATACTAATGTTTAAGCGCTGCACTTTTGTTCACTAGTACGTAAGTAAACACAAGCGCGCAGAGCGAGTTACCAGTGCAGTGTTAGCACTCACCGCAATAGGCCTCCCCGCCGACGGACCACTTGACGTGCTTGGTTCTTACGACGATATTGGAGGCTCGCGGGCGGCTGTCGAAGTATGCGTCGGCGACGAGCGTGCCCCACAGCGGGGGGAAGGGGACGGGTGCGCGCGGCGCTGCGCTCGTAGTGGCCACCACCGCGAAATCGAACTGTCGGGTCGAGTGCTGCGGATTGTCTATCTGCACGTCCCCCACGGTGATCATTGCGTGCTCGTGCTGGAGGATATGTAGATTGGGACATATAATTTTTTTGGACACGGAAACGGATTTGTAAATGATACGTAGTATTTCGACCGGTATATCATTTGGATGGTTTCAGAGTCTTTAAAGGATATTCGTACAAACATTTTGTGTTTTATAGCAGCGTATCAGTCAGTACCTTCTCATCGGATATGAGCACGAGCGCGACTCGCTCGGCGACAGCGCGCACGAGCGGCGCGTGCGACCCGCTGTGCGCGAGCTCCAGTGTCACGCTGTCCGCCACGCACCGCATCCAGTCACTCAGCGGTTCCGCGCCGCACATGTCTGAACACACACACATCTACAATACGCACGTAATGCACCACAAACATAATATACCGATGGTTAAGAATCAATAGTGTCAAAAAAAACTTTAGAGGAGATGAACAAAAAATATCTTTACTGTTCTAATGATCAGGTAAGTCTCTATTTTTTATTTATTTATTTTGTACACACAAAAACATTTACAGGATACACAATTCAAGAGATAGTTTACACAAAGGCACTACTTGTTCCTATTAAGAAATCTCTTCCAGTATTAGTAGCAGTATTAGTATTAGTTTTTCAGAAGGCCTATTCCAGTAGGACTATTATTTATACATATATTACAATTTTTATAGTACCTCTTTATTTATGTATTGTAAACTTTTTCAGTAACCTTATCAATGAACAGTAAATATGTATTTTTATCATCTCCTGTGTTGCCTGTGAAGTTGACTTTTTTAAGATAGTCATTATTGATCCTTGTCAATCGATATACAGAACTGGACACTTCTGATTATATATGGACGTTAATCGTTACATCACTGGCCGGCGCAACAACGGCGTAGCTTTGTGTTTTACCGGTGATTCGCGCTACTCGCACGCACACATTGCAGTGTTTATGTGTGTACACAATAGATACATAATAATAGCACTTCATGAAATAATTACCGCTTCGTAGAGATCTCCAACAATATTAGGTTAAGCATTAATTTATGAGTTAGTGACCCACATAATAGTCATGTGCCTATGTGGAATTGCACACAAATTTTGTTTACCGTGTACTATTAAAACACAGTTGATTCCAATTCAACATAATGGACGAATTAGCTATAACATAATACATTGCCTAGGTTCATGTTTACGATTCAAGTAAAAAATATATATATTCAACAAACAACAACAAATTCACATAAAGTCTACACTACAATAAAATATAACCGTACATATACGCACACCTAATTAGTTCTATCTACAACATAGTATAAATTTTAAACAATGCTAGACGGTTATAATAAATAAGTTGAATCCTAAAAAAATTTTTTTTTTAAACGCTTTTATTTCAATAATGTTTAGTTTATAAAATTAGCTACAAGTTGTGAAAATTTCAAGTCTCTACGTAAAATAGAACATAGAGAATTATGCGTCTAAAGTCTGAAAATCGTTTTTTTTAATTTAATTTTTTTTTATTTTTTTTTATTTTCGTGTATTGTCATCGGAAATACACATGTCTGCCAAATTTCATCAATTTTCATTAAAGGGAAGTCATTCAAATTAACGTTACAAGATTTGATCCTTTGATGCTTTGATGCTCCGAAGTGAAGCTAAATAAAAGCGTTTAAAAAGATGTTAGCAATAACGACAAACTTACTTGGTTCAGAGTCGACGAGAGGTAGTGACGTTTCAGAGTCGTAGTCCATTTGCGCGAGCGTTACAGTACTATGTTGTTCCGGCACATGTTCTTCTACAAACATCGAATACAGTACAAAACAAACAGAAGCATTCAACAACACAAGCGCATGCTGACCACACATACACGAGTGCAGGCAGCTCATGGGGATAGTGAGGCAGCTACACATTAAAATAACCATCAACTATAGTCCGTCCAATCGTTTAATTTACTTTTGACAGCATTAATTAGTAACGTCGAAATGCTTCAGACTTTATAACAATCGATTTTATTAATTAATAAGTTTTAATCGATTTCCTGACACAATCGATGGAATCAATAAAATCAATAAACATAACTCATCTGGGTTCATCATGTTTAATTGACTACATTTTATAAAACAATATAATACAATGCATCTGAATGTACTTATGCACTTTGGTCAAATCTTTCTTTTACCGAAACACAATGCCTGATTTAATAAAAAAAAACTCAAGAGTTAATTTGACGCCTAGAACATGGCGAATGATGATTCTAGTTCATTATGAAGAAAATAAGTAAAATAAAGGAATGGACGGAGTATAATGTCGCAACCATGAGTTACATTTAAAGATCTTTAGATGTAGTAACCACTATACTACGTATTCCCGGATTTCTGCGAAAGGACTTTGTAAAATTAATATATATTAATAATATAATGTTGCTACTTTGAATATAATCAGCATGGAAGTGTGAAACTTTTGAAGTTGTAGTCAACAATAATTACTTAAAAATTTAAGAGATGTCGTCTTTAATTTTTTCTAGTGCTAATTGAATAATAAACATAGCTTAAGTTCGAAATTTAAAAGATTTCACTTCCAAATTTATTATATTTGACCTCAATAAAGAAGACATTAAGCTATGCATGGTAATCGTAAAAAATAAAAAATAAAGCAACAGGTACTATAAAATTATACTACAAGCTAACTACATTATTTTAATTTACTATTCTGTGTATAGAGAAATCACACCGAATGTGTATTAAGTAATTGGGTACTGTAACTCTTACCTGACTCGGGTAATTCGTCGGATGACTTCTTTTTATCCTCCTGTGAAAAAAAATTATGTACACTCGTTAAAAAAATAAGTACTAGTTATGACGTTTGTTCAATGATATACTTGTTTATTAATAAAAACATTAAAATTGATGTTAAAAAAGCAAAGTAGCTAACCTCTTCTTTAGTTTTGTCATCTACCATGCTCGATGAGGTGCTGGGCTCTCGGTCAGACCACTCCAAGTCTGAACGGAAAAAATATTTTAATAAAACAAAAATAAGTACCAAAAATACCATTTATTAGTCGCATCACCCGTAACAGATGTCTGTCATCTTGGTATTTTTGGTGAAAGGTGTTATGGTGAAAGGGATACATTTGGAAACATAAAATAAGGAAGACAATACGCCAGGGGGGCTATATATCAGTTTATTATTAATACAATAAAATGTTAATTCAATACTCACATCTGTTATCCGGCACATTTCGCTGTTCGAGGGGATACTGAAAGTGTTTTTTTAATTAATAATATAATGTAAATGACATAACTCTAAATTTCTATAGGCATAGTTTTGTTCTAAGGCAGGTTGAATGTTCATTATTTTCATTAGATCTGTAATAAGTGAGGCAAAACTGCATAACATTTTGCTCAAGATCCACAAGTTTAGATCAACTTAGTGTATGAAGTACGTCCTAATTCTTAGTCTTAAATGTAGCCAATAAACGTTTAATTTATAGGAGGGATAAAGTACTTTGGATACTTACATCATGAATCGGGCGGAGAATGCGAGTGGCGAGGCGATGACGTATATCGCTGGCCGACAGGTCGCTCTAAAAAAAAACAATGACGTGAAGTCCCTATTGCAATAATGAGTATTGTTCGATTAACTAGAGCTTACACAATTCACAGTTTTTATGAAAATAGCTGGAATAAAAATGGAAATAGCAAAGGAACTTTTCCAAAAAAAACGCACTACTATTAAATTTTGTTTCTAATCTTGAATTAAAATCAATTTTCATGTTATTAACTTCAAAAATTACGAAGTTGTGTACTAAGTTCCATCCCCTAAATTAACCCTTGAAGGGATGATTTCCCAAAAAATGTGTTAAAATTAATTTTTGTTCTCACATTGTGAAAGGAAACCTCGAGCCCAGCAGTGGGACAATTATGGCTTGTTGCTTTGTTTTGCTATACCTAATATTTACTGTCGAGAGTGCACAGGGTGAGACTAGCAGGAAGTCACGGCACCTACCTCGTCTACGTAGAGTAGGTCAATGTTGGTGGAGTGCGGGAACACTTCGATGCGGACTTTGAGCTTGAGGTCTCGTTGCAGCTGCACCAACTGCTCGCCCTCCTTCACCACGAACGGGTTGCCCCACTCCGGCGTCATCTCGCCTGTCATCACCATCATCCAAACATTACTCACACACCAACAACATCACGGAAAAACAGCTCTCAATTATTATTAATTATTTATTTATTAAAAGCCAATGTTTGACTACACCCCTAGTGGCGATGTAGTAAAAGCTTAAATGGTAAAGAGCAGTAATTAATTAAAAGCCTGATCATTCTTGATTTGACACAGTGTATAATCTTTAACTATTCTCTGTACATCCTGAAGGTTGACTGTTACAGAATGCTATTTAGCATTAAGTCCGCCAATTCTTCAACTCTTAAATAAATAAGTATCCTTATTTGTTTGAACACGCTAATGTTTGGTATGATCAGTTGCGTTTAATAAATAATAAGCAATAACATAATTAGTCGTCAAGTACCGAGTATCCGTCCGGCGACGAGGTACGCGGCGGGCCCACTCGCCGGATGCGTAGGCGTCGAGTAGTACGCGTGCTGCCCCGCCTCCACCACCGCCCACCACTTGCACGCCGGACATTCTTGCAGTACCTGCGACCATTCAATGCATTCATACTTATACCACAGAATACATAATAGTACCTATTGTTACAGAAGAGTCACTCCGTAAAATCATTTTAATAAATAGCGACTCTTGCTCTTACACAATAAAGTGTTTAGGTCGCACAGCGCTAATCGTCAACAGACGTTGACATGTAGACGTTGCCTTTCTTTCTAATTATAACTCTTATCCTCTCTGACAATGTCAGGGTTGTCTTTTTTGTGATGACATTTGTGATAGATTACGAATGTATGACACGGTGTGGCAGCCCTTCTTAAATTGGCCCGATACATCGAAAGCGGCACGAACTTGTAAGATCATACCAAAGGAACGGAGTGCGCCAGGCCCAGTGAACGAATATACTACTATATTAGTTCATTGGCCAGGCCTGCTTATACTATAAAGTTCATTTGAATCCAGTAAGGTTTTGTTAACCATGTAGAAGACAGTTTCTTTTTACTTTTGTCGATTTGTCACTGAAATCAATGATAAGGATAATATTTGTAATTATTTCAGGATACTCACCCAAAATAAAACTACTCGGCAAGCGATATGCTTGCTTTAACTCTGTATACGCCTAGCCTAACGGCGATAATAACGTATCCATATGTGAATTGATGTGCGTGTAAATACGCATGCATGTGCGTGTGTGTATGTGTGTCAAAATTGTTTACCAAATAAGACTAAAGAAACAGAATACAAGATGTTATAGTTGGGTAGTAAGTAGTAACCAGCAAGTTGTCAGCGCCGGGCTCGTGTACGGTCCGCAGCGGCAGTGCGAGCGCGAGCGGTTCGTGCGCCAGGTTGCGCACCAGGTACTGCGGGCTGGGGTCCGCCTCCACCGACACCAGCCAGCGACCCTCGTGCTGCACTTGATTCACCACCACCGGGACCTGAACAAGTCTCTGAATTTAGAATAGTGCAATAAGCTCTTAAATCACAACGAAGTTCGCCGCCTTTTTGCCGTCTTTGACGTTCTGTAACCTTACTAATTTTGAGACATTTACCACATACAGTTCGTTCGTTGAATGGTGTGCCGATCACAAAGTAATATACTCGTAGTCCCTGAAGACCTTGAAGTTAATTCTGTGATGTAGATGTACTTACAGACAGATGTAACTGATCACGCAACGCGATGGAGCGTCGCATCGCGGCCCCGCCCACTTGTACGGGCACGGCGGGGTGCATGGGCTCACACTGGCGCTCGGCGTCCGGCATCGCAATACACAGGAACGCACGGACATTCTTCAAGTCATCGCTCCAAGGCCCGCCCAGCCAGAAGTATGTTATGCGCTCTCCGAACATTCTAGATCGACAACATTGAAGTATTATAATATTACTAGCGTATAGAACCAACACCGCGTACATGGTGTATGTCCCAAAGAATTGGCGCCAATAGGCTTCAATTTTCAATGGAATCTTTCCATCCTGAAAGGAGAACGGGGGCTCTATTTTGAAAACAAAACCTCCCGAAGGGACACACATTTTGTTTGAGATGTCTGTTCTATAACATTATATACTTCAATGATCGACAATCAATCAGACATTGAACAGCTGAGCAGGATGCATAAACACTGACTTTCAAAAAACGTGTAGCATCAAAATACACATCATTAGAAACAACATCTTCATTCAGGGGCGACATCTCAATTCGACAAACTCAACTCAATACGACATCATAATTATAATTATGTGATTCTTAGTCATCAAACCATTTTCCTGGCATTAACGCTCTTAGTACACCTACGCGTTCGTATGCGGCAGCGAAACGACGAAAAAACTGTAAGTTGTATGGCAACGTTTCGCATGTGTTATGTCTCGCTCTACTATATAGCTAGATGAAATAGTTGCGTCCTTGTCGGTATTGTTTCGCAAGTAACTGCGAAATGGCCGTTACACAGACGCAGCCGTTTCGCTAGTGGTGTTTCGCATCGCAAGGCGTCACCACGCGTTCTGTCAGTGAGGACAAAATTTCGCACAATGGAAGCCGAAAATATTGAAATATTATTGAATTTGATTCGAAATTATCCCGAATTATATTTAGTTGGGCATGAAATACGTATAGAAACGATCTTCATGTGATTTAAGTTCTAAGCATAGCTTATTTTCTCCGAGTTTTCTTCGCTTCTGATTTATTTCATGCACCCAGATTCTACGCTTTCTCTTTAATACCGACGCCAGCAACAACAATTCTTCCTCTTCAGAATCTGAAAGCGACGACTGGACGACCCACGAAAGCTACAATGACATTTCCTTGCGAAAGAACTGCAGTGTAATAACGTTCCGCAGATGTTTCGCTACCGCAATTATTTCGCAAAGACTCGCAGCCGCATACGAACGCGTAGGTGTACTAAGAGCGTAAAGTATTGTAAAAATATGACAATATTGTAATCTTAATATTAAACTTACATTCCACCTGACGTGGGTTTTATACGTGTATATACTTCTGGTCTCAAAATCGGAGGTTCTTGTGGATTGTCGATTATTACTATTGGTGCAATCTAAAAAAAATATTAATTAAATAAATTTTATTACAATGATAATATTTTAAAATAAGAAAATTGTTATAACATGACTATTTTTGCTACATGAGGCATATAGGGACTGAAACAAAGGCCGTCACACTAACAGACTTACTTAGAAAATTTATAATGTATTCATATTAAATTCAATACCTACCAGAATGTCGTAGGGTAACTTGTTTATCAATATGTATGTGGAAGTAACTCCAAACACGCTTATGTCCCTATGCAGGGTATAGTACATGGTCATTAACGCCACCTGGAAAAACGTTTTAATAGACATTTAACTTAAAATGTTATTTCAAACAAATATAAATAATATTGTTTCCAAAAAATCTAGTATTTATTTTATTAATTTTTATTTTTTTATTTTATTTTATTTATTCCGACGGGCCTATCTTTAATTATGACATTAGTGAGTACAGTCAGCAAAAGAGTTAGGTGTCATGCCCTGCACAGTGCACACCTAAATGTTTTGGTGTGTGTAGTGCGTAGAGTGTAGTGTCAACTCTCACCCGGTCGTTGCAGTGCACCGCGAAGTGCGTGGGCCGGTCGGGCGCGAGCAGGCCGGCGCCGAGCGTGCCGTACACGCCGAGCTCTTGCTCGCACACGCACAGCTGCGTGCTCAAGTACGACTCGTGCCGCTCTTGGATCGTTATGTAGAATGGTTTCTGGACAGAACGAAGATCGCTCAGTCACGTCTTGCGCAAAACGTGTATGAACTTTAAAAGTAATGTCTGACTACGTAAATATGTATAGATACGTAGTGATATGTACGAAATGTGCTACTTTTTGTATCATACAACATGGCACCTTAAATTTTTTATTATTTATAACTGCATTCTCTAGATACTCCAGTACACTGTGGCTGTTATTTTTAAATAAAATACGATTAAACGAGGTGAATTGTTGGTTCTGTTCATATAGAAAAAAAACATGAGAGGTGTCAAGGGACACCCGGATGGAACGAAGTTCCTTTCGATTTAAGTATTGTTTTGTTGTACAGCGCCATCTCTGTAAAACTCTGTGAATCACTTCAAAAAAAGTGTCGTCATTCGTAAAATCAAAAAGTGTCGTAATTTTCCCCCTTTCACAACGCGCGATAAGGAACTTCGTTCCAAAAAACTTTATGCCATGCCACCATTACACCCACACGCACCCTCCACTAACGCCTAGCAACAGTCACCTGAGCGATGGGCGCCGGCAGCGCGATGACGGCGCCGGGGTCGACGCGACAGAGGGGCGTGGCCTCAGCGGCACGCACGATGACCGTCACGTCCGTGGCGTTGGCGAGCAGCGCGTGTGGCATCAGGTGCACCACCAGCCCGCACCCGCCGCCGCCGACCACCACTGCCTCGTACTTCACCTATACAGACCGACATTAATATACTTTGTGACCCACAGTTTCAGCATTCTCAGCGAATGCTTAGGTCTTTTATAAAACCTTCTGTAATTATTGATATTACAGATTGTTTGTGTTATTATCAATGTTAAATTATACCTATATAAGTAAGGTTGATAATAACTATAACAATTTTTAAAATTAAATGTTACATAGGGTTTTAGAATCATGCGCTGCATACCTAGTTATTTGGTCGACTGTACTAACAGTTTTCTTCTGTTTCAACTTTCTAGTTGGCACAATTTTTATCAAACCTGATTCTGATGATGGGACTCAAAAAGGCTTATAGGCTTATACACTGTAATGCAACTGACCATTTCGGGTTCAGATGTCGTGTCTAGGAAACAATAAATGTAGCTGATCAACGGTTATATTCATTCTACCGTGTTTTCAGATATTACAATTACACAGAAATGGCAGGAAGACTGACCATGACGTCACAGCGCGGCTGAAGGGCAGCGGCCTTCCACGGGCTGGGCCAATGCGTGCGGACCACAGAGTAAGGCCACTTGTTCTCGCCAATGTCATTCAATAACCTAAGCAGGAAATCAAGCCGTTATAAAAGGTAAAAATAAAGTTAGAAGGTGTTGTTTGCTTATCTCACCAAGAAACCAGATAAGTAGGAATATGAATTCACTTCTTTTTTTATCGGCGACGCTTCTACATCGCTCCTGGTATTACATATGGCACAGGGCGGTGGTGACTACTTACTATCACGTGGCCCATTTGCTTGTTTGCCAGTTCTCATTAAGGAAAAATGGACCTCCAGAGAAGAAACAAATCGCTTCACGTATTTTTACTACATTTTAACGACATGTTAAATTCTACGAAGCTTCTTTTTGAGTAACTGTAATTGTACTGTACTGTGTTGCACTTGCCTAAAAATCCAATTAAAAATAATTCCATTTTTGAAAAAAGAAAAAGTAACGCACTGCCGTGCAAATGTCATGGCCTTTTGCCAATGCCTTTTGCCTACAGAAGTGGAACTATGACGTGACGTATCTTCTGTTATGAAGAAGAAGAAGAAGAACAGATGATATGGACATTATATTCACCAGCGAAGCGCGTCGTCACCGACGTCGTCGGCGTTGGCGGAGGGCGAGTAGTGGTCAAACACTGACTTCTCCACCATGCCGTAGTGCAGCGGGACCGACTCTCGGGTCACCTGGCAGTCGGCCATCCTGACGCAACACACATACATCAGAAACATCGACGGGAGGGGCGTAGATATATAGAAAAATTTTTCTAAAGGGAGGTGGAGGATGAATTTTGATAAGATTATAGTTTATTATAATTTAGCAGATTGAAAAAAATATAACAAAGGAGAACGCCCATAGCCAGTACTCTTAAAAAATTAATTGTGTCACAATGATTTTTGGACAAAAAATTTAATTAAAATATTTGAAGTATTTTACCCACGGAACACAGAGACAAGAGGTGGAAGTGCGAAGTAGGCGGGGCACAGCGACTAACAGTAAGCGTAGCTCCGCTTACTTGCCCGCATAACATATCTGTCACTGAGCTGCGTCGGTTGTGCATTACATAAATTAAAATTTGACTTAAATTATAATAATATGACTTATTGTGCAATTTTGGGTGCAAAAATGATAGCAGAGCTAAGAATTTATTTAATGGCAGTGTTTCATACCACAGCCACCCACAGCTAAGCCTAGTTTTATATTTATTTTGTATTAATTCAAATTCAAAACATAAAATTAAAGGAAATAATACATTTTTATGATCAAAAAGCTACTCTATTTACACGGCAATAAGGTTATTTTTATGTTTTAAATGGTACTGCTACTCGACTATTGTTTTCCAGAACATTCTTTGAAAACATTCTTTGCTACTCGGGAAGGGATGGGATAAATTTATCGATATCGGTGTGTTGTAATTTTATTTACGATGTAATATTATACGACCAAGACCCGACTGAT
This sequence comes from Thymelicus lineola, assembly GCA_963932265.1. NCBI lineage: Eukaryota > Metazoa > Arthropoda > Insecta > Lepidoptera > Hesperiidae > Thymelicus > Thymelicus lineola. The sequence continues at coordinate 21,011,815 of OZ010680.1, forward strand.
TAGGGTTTAAATGGCTATTTATAGAGAAAATATGTTCGTAACCTATAGTTAATACATATAAATAGTTAAAGCCAGTTGGCAATCTCTAAGAGTGAACTTGGTCAATATTATAATATTATTATGAATAATTATAATAATTATTTGAATATTATGCTTATTTTGGTTTCTATAGTTACTTCTTAGATTTCCTTAAGACGCATAGAGAAAAGAAGACTGGCTTAAAATTACTGGGCGGATCAATTGGTTCCCAATAAAATCTAGTACCATGCTCAGAGCATTTTTTACAAGAAGAATTCATAGTTTCAGTGACCGTCAATACGGTTTCCGCCACGGCAGATCAGCTGGTGATCTTTTAGTATATCTTACTCATTGCTGGGCAGAAGTAAAAAGGTTGTAAGTTTGGATGTTGCAAAGGCGCTCAAAAAATTTTTGGACTAGCGGTCACCCATCCAACTACCGACCGCGCCCGCTGTTGCTTAACTTCTTCGATCGCTTAGGATCGACGCAATCCGCCGGGCTATGAGAGCTTCAAAGCTAGGAAATATAATTCCACGAAAATAAAGGTGTTTAAACTATTCCTTGGCGACACTAGATGGCGCAATTGGTTCTACTACTAAACGTTGCAGGTCGAACAAAAGGAGAATGCCCATTTAGTATGGAGAAATGACTGTACTGACTTTAACATTTTTGTGTCTTGATAAAAATACCTTTATTTGATTATGTTATCTTTATAAATTACACATACTAACTTTAGTCAGTGTTTATTAACCTACTATTGTAGGAAATACGAGATTTTCAACAAAATTAGTTTGAATTTAGGTTATAGTAAACTCACAGTAATATGGAGCCTATGCCGGCGTATTAAAGTCGATTGCGTATGTAATGTCGATCTTTTAAGTTTCAAATTCATTTGACAGTCCCAAAACGCCATGTAGTTTATAATGTATTATAATCACAGAACACTATTACTCCTGGCTGATTATAATAATTTTCTAATTCATTTGACAGTCCCCTTAAGTCATCTAGTTTGTTGTATCATAATCATAATGGAATCAATGCAACCTATTGACCCAAAGGATCTTAAAATATTTCTGATTGGCCCTTATCCAAACATAAATGGCCCAATGGTTTTCTTTTGTAAAGTTACTTATTAATTTTTAGAAAATACGGTATATACTTGAAATATTTTAATTAAATTTTTTGTCCAAAAATCATTGTGACACAATAATTTTTTTGAGAGTACTGGCTATGGGCATTCTTTTTTACCTTTTTTGTATAACGTTAAGGTTGAAATTCATCCTAATTCACATCATTGTTTTTATAGCTAAGCTACGTTGAGCTACATTGAAATTTCACTTATCGACATACTGGTTAGTTAGCTAACGTTAATATAAAAAAGCTACGGCCACGTCTACGCCTTGTAATAGATATAAGCTTTCAAAATTTTGAGCACGTTTTCACATACACACACAAGTTGTACAAGAACAAGTACCAACATTACCTTGTAGTATACCAGTTTCGATAAATATCGATAATTGTCGATAACGCGGTAAAAGCACCACGCACATCCCTAGGCCTAATTAACCAAAAATATAACTTACCGCTATACATTTAAGGTTGATATTAGATTCCAGTCACGACATCTAGCGTTCAGAAGACGGTATTATTTAATCATTTTCCAATAAGATTGACATTGTAATACAACCAACTGCAATTCAATGTCAACCTTATTACTATATATTAAGTATAGAATTATTTATTACGCTGACGTTTTGTGTACGTAGAATATTGCCATCTAGCGGTGTATAGCTGTGGTATAGCAGAACTTGAAAAGTATTATGATCTTAATTGATAAAGGTACTAAGTTCACTGAATATGACATTGAAAAATAAGAATTAACATCAAATATTAAAGTGAATTTTCAAACATAAATAGCAGGTTTCTCGGACTATTCGTAGTTGACAACTAACAACCAATCAAAATGTAAGTTTGTTAGTTGTAAGTAATACGATTATCCATTTACTTGTGTTTTTTTGGCTAGAACGGTTCCCATACTAATCAACACTTATACCATTTCCACCTCTTGTCTCTGTGTTCCGTGATTTTACCCTATTTCCTAAAAAACCCTTATTGGGAATAATTTTCTGAAATTAATAAGTAACTTTACTTCCGTTTTACAAAAGAAAACCATTGGGCCATTTATGTTTGGATAAGGGCCAATCAGGAATCTTTTAAGATCCTTCGGGCCAATAGGTAGCATTGATTCGATTATAATTATGATACAACAGTTATAGTATAATATATCCATGACAACAAACTAGATGACGTAAGGGGACTGTCAAATGAATTATTTTTTTATAGAAAATTATTATAATCAGCCAGGAGTAATAGTGTTCTGTGATTATAATACATTACAAACTTCATGGTGTTTGGGGACTGTCAAATGAATTTGAAACTTAAAAGATCGACATTACATACGCAATCGACTTTAATACGCCCGCATAGAGTCCATATTACTGTGAGTTTACTATAACCTAAATACAAATTAGTTTTGTTTAAAATCTCTTATTTCCTAATATTATCATTGACTAAAGTTAGTACGTATAATTTATTAAGATAACATAATCAAATAAAGGTATTTTTATCAAGACATAAAAATGTTAAAGTCAGTACATTTCTCCATACTAAATGGGCATTCTCCTTTAAAAACATGAGGATATGATATAGTAATACTGCAACAGCCAGTAAGTAAGAGTAACGTACCTGTATCTAAAAATGAGCGTGTGTTTGACTGTGGTGGTCCCGTGCGCGAGCAGCTGCGTGACGGCGCCGCGGCCGGCCGCCTGCTGCGTCAGCGGGCCCATGCTCTCCTCCGGCTCCGAGTCACCCTCCATCTGCTCTGTCGTCATCGATACCTGACGACCATACATGGAAGCCGTTAAGATACGCAGCAATGTCGGAAGTAAACACAAGTATTAAGAAATTACGATAAACTACTTACAATATCTGTTTACATTTGTAAATTAACGGTAAGTTGCTAACGTGAATACGACTTACAAATGTAAATGCGGCCATAGATGACGGCTGCTTTGAAACTTATTTATTTATTTATGTACACTTTATTGACCACAATATAACAATATTAACGGACAAATGGCGAGCTTAATGCTAATGCATTCTCTACTAGCTAACCATTAGGCCAAACAGAAAAAACCACGATGAGCGGTAAAAAGAAAAAGGAAAAGAAAAAAAGAAAAAAAAAATTGCTAATTGAATTCAATAATATATCGTTCTACCGTATCGTATCGTTCTACTACTTGAAAACAAAGACAACCTCTGTACTCACGTTAACATCGAGCGGCAGATGCGAGCGCATCAGGAACATGGGGAAGAAGAGCACGGTGACGCGCTCGTCCTTGCGCGTGCGCTCCACGCGGCACCACACCGACACGCACGGCACCTCGCCCGTCGTCAGCGGCACTGCGCGCAGGAACGTACACTCACCAAACGAGTTAAGTCCGATTTACACGTATTAAGTAGTTAAGTAGATAACTAAACTTTAAGTAAATTAATACGTGTAAATAGATACTTAAGTAACTTTTTAGGTAAAATTTAGTTAAAATTTACTTATCTACTTAACTACTTAATACGTGTAAATCGGACTTTAGGCATACAGGGAATACTAAAACGTGCCGTCTTAACACATCCATTAATGGTCATAGCACAAAATAGAGATGTTGACACTAACTGTAAATTAATATAAATTTATAATAATTCTTTATTTTCAGGTATACACCCATAATCACATAAATAGTGGTTACATAGGCTATATTATATTTTTTTAAACTTTTTTTCACTATTTTTCCCGAAGCGAAGCGAGGGTGATTTTGTAGTATTACCGATAGTATTGAATATAGTTTAATGACGTCACTTGACGTTTTTGGTGGTTGGTTTGATAATGATTTTTATTTATCAATTTTTTTGAAGTAAACTTCTTTAGCATCGTTATGATTTGAAAGTCGATGAAACGAAAAAGTGACAGTAAAAAGAAACAGACACATAAATTCATAAGATTTAACGTAGGAGAAAATGAGATAGGAAGCATTATACAGTGTTCCTTATGTTCGTGGTTCTCTTTGTGTTACTTTAAAAAGTGCTATGTTGGATTCATAGATGGCGCGAGGAACAAGATAGAAGATTCGTTTTATTGCTGGATAGATGTCGCTAGCTGATCATTTTACTCTTCATATTATATTAAGAGATGGCGTTAGTTACCACTGTTTCATCACTAAAACCTACAATTATCATCTTCCTGAAATTTTACATTCGTCTCATTATCTTAAAAACAGAATTTTTGAAGGTTTCACTTCTACCACGTGTGAATTGCACACATTGTTTTTATTGAAGACTAGGAAATTGCCCTCGCTTCGCTTCAGGAAAAATAGTAAAAAAAAATATAGCCTATGTCACCCAGGGATAGTGCAGCTTCTCAACACTGAAAGAATTTTTCAAATCGGTTCGGTAGTTTTGGAGCCTATTCAATGCAAACAATCAAATCTTTCCTCTTTATAATATTAGTATAGATTATTATATTTATAATATTTTTTTCGTGAATATTAAGGTTCTATCTATGAAATAAAATTGAATCCTAAAATTAGTCAACATCCCAATAACGATCAAATTTATTGTCCTTTTGGTCACTTTATATGCAGTAGTGGAAATCTAACTTTTTACTCGTTTGAGCAGAATTAACCATTATTGTGAATATCACCACTAACCTTTGACCAGCCACGGGACGTGTGCCTTCGGACATGGTTTGAGCGGAATGTCACCGGTCCAACCATACTCTTGAGAAGAAAATTTAATTCTGCATAAATAGAAAAAAAAATATTAGAAAATCTTAATTAATTTAAAACTGTTTTTATAAATCATTTGACCAAACATCATGTTTTATCAGAGTAGGTCCGTTTATAATGCACTACTTAAAGTGTTACGTGGATTAAGACTGCCTAATGATGTCTACCGTCGTTACCATGACAACCGTCGTTAACATTCGACCAAAGGAACAATCCTATTAGACATTTTAATCACAGTATAATACAAAACACAAAAATTTTGTCGAAGTACATATATTACTTGACATCGCTACAAGCGTCATATCAAAGCCAATTTGCGAACAAACTCAAACAGGACCGCTACAATTTGCAGCTCAATTTAGCGGAATTATACTTTACAGCCAATGAAGTATTATCACTAGCGTATAAAACCGATACCGCGAACACCATGTATGTGTCAATGAATTGGTGCCACGTGGCTTCAATCTTCAATGGATTCGTTCGATTTTGAAAGGAGAACGGGGGCTCAATTTTGAAAATCGAGGCTCCTGGGCGGGACACACATTTTGTTCGAGATGTCTGTTCTATGACATTATACTTCAATGTGTACAACAACACATTTAACGCTTGAGCGAATTTGCTATTATTATCGCGGTCTCCTTACTTAATGTATGTGTCGGTGGCGCAGTTGGCGTCGAGCACGGTGTGTCCGACGCTGTCGGGCGGCAGCTCCCCGCGCGACACCGTGCGCATGCCGTCCGCCGCCTCGCCGCCCGGCTCGCGGACACGCACCTACACACACGTACAATACATACATACACACGTACCGTTAACGTACGTTACGTTAAGTATGGCCATACACGATACTTGCAATCTAAGTACATATACTTGTCAAGTTTGCAGCGGACTTGACGCGGCATCCAGTAAACTTGACGGTGTATGGCCCCGGTATGGCTGTGTGACCATATAGCTATCTCATGCAAACTGGATGCCGCATCAAGCCAAACTGCAAACTTGACTAGTATACTTGGTCGTGTATGGCCAGCTTTATAACAATAACAACAATAGATGCGCAAGGTTGCGCTTTTGAAAAAAAGCCAAAGGACTGATTTCCTGTCGCCGAAACAAATAAACTCCGTTTGAATTTAGAATTTGGTGTTAAATGAAAAATTGTTCATCAAAATTATAGAGAGACTGAAGATACAATAATGTGTCTTTATAATATGAAGACATTAAATTATAATAAAAAAAATGTTTGTACACAATTTATTGTACACAAATATTATGCCGATATTCCATATATTATATATATATATATATTACCTCAATGATTCTCACCTTATATGACAGTTCATCTTTCAGCATGTTGCCAAGCAGCACTTTCCCGCTGAGAGTCATGTTCTTCCTGCCCCCGAGGTCCTCCACCCGCACGTATAGGTAGGTCGCGGTGTGCCGACTGCACTCCCCGGCCTCCTCTAGCCTCACCTTGTGGCTCCCCTCCGTGAATGGAACACCTTTCAATGTATTTTTTTCAATATTAGTCACAAACATAACTTTAATATACATATATACAGTGCGTTTCTATAACGCAGTGAATAAACGTTAGACATTTGATCCCTGAATATGCACCGACAGATGTGAATACTTATCAGGCAGTATTTAAGCGTGGCCGTTAAAATATAACTTCTGGCCGACTCCCTTTGTGTTTTAATGAAAGACGTTTTTGACTTGATGATTCGGTATTGATCACGTAAAAATGTCCGAATAAAGAAAACTGGCCAGATTTTCTTAGCTTTGTATATTTTAAAAGCTTAGCACAAAGAAATACTCACTGTTTGACCAGTGCCAGTCAGCACTGACATTCGTGCTGCTGAATCGTAGTTTCTTTGGGGCGAGTGGAGAGTTCCACCTGCGACATTAAAACCGAATTAATACCGATGGTAATAGTATTTTGCGTTACCTTAAAACACACCTTCGTGGTGACACAACACCTTTCCATAATGGCAAAACCAAAAAACTGCTAATAATTTTCAATTGTTAACCGACTTCAAAAAAGGAGGAGGTTCTCAATTCGACTGTATTTTTTTTATGTTTGTTACCTCAGAACTTTGGACCGGGTGAACCGATTTTGATGATTCTTGTTTTAATCGAAAGCTGGTGCTTGTCGTGTGGTTCCACATAAATTTGAGCGAGATCTGACAATGGCATCCATGTCAAAAGCATATAAGTCTTAAATTTGCATTAAATATATGCGTGATAAATGGACGAATAACTCAATATCCAACCGATTTCGACGACTCTTTTTTATTGGATATACTTCATTTGAAGTCGGTTATTTTTTTGTTAAAATTTTAGATTATTTTTGTTTTCAATTGTTTTTTACCTGTAAGCGAGCGTGGTATTAGCCGTGATCGTGAGCAGCTCATCAGTCCCCTCTTGGCCGAGCCGCAGCGGCACGTCGCACGTGTTGACGACGTACAGGTACACGCGGCCCTCGAGCGCGCGACAGGCGTCCGTCAGTCGCGCGCGCGCCCGCTTGAACTGCGTCGCCGTCGGGTCCGCCCGCTCGCCCACACACACCGGATCCGCGTAGCTTAGGTGCGGCTCACTATTGGTCAACTAGTGCAAATAAACATTTTTATTACGTTAGATTTTTATCACACAAAAATCCAAAAATCTTTATTTGTCTATTAAAGTTACAGTTACATATTCAAACAGTGGTTGAGAACACTTATTAAACATACAAAAAAATATATTTGTGGCAAGTGGTCCCGCTCTTCTTTAATACAGCATTCTTCTAATAGACGCAAGTGATAGACACAATCTCACCTAATTGAAATGAATATATTACGATAGTGTACTCACTTGTTCAAACACCTGCTTCCAATCGTCAATCATAGTTGACAAGGTGCGCATGCGAGGTCCGTTCAGATAGACGCGTATGTCGCCAGCGCATACACGAACGCGTAGTTTTCTTACTTGGGACACCACAGCTTGCAGTCTGAAGTCTCCTACGAGAGGCTCCATTGTTCCAGTTTCAGATTCATAGATGTCAACACTGAGAAAGGAAATACAACACAATAGAATACATGTTAAGTTCCTTATTCCTTACACGAAATCGGATTTAATAAAAAAAATAACAAATATACGTGTCGAACTGAGAACCTCCTCCTTTTTTTGTCGGTTAAAAATGTTTATTAAATCCGGTAGCGAACCTAGTAATTAATATTAGGTATGTCCTGAAACGAGTTACAATCATGTATAAAAAATCCAATTAGCGTTAGTGAATATAATAAAAAATTGGTCTTAAAACATCAGATAATATCTTTAGAATTCAACGTCGCACCAAAAAAATTTACAATTTTAAAACTATTCTACACTAACCTACTACTTTACATATTAACCTCTATTCGTGTACTAATACTAGTGCACTAATAATAGCTCAAGGCTACATGAACATAACTCACCCGACAAGTCCCTCTAACGACAGCATGTTGTGTACGTCGGACGTGGTGAGGTTGAGGACAGCGTTCTGCGCCGTCGCCGAGAGCACGCGGTGCGCGCGTCGCTGCCCGCTCGATACGTACACACCCTCCCAGCCCGACATACCCGGTGTGACTTCCATTACACTGCAACGGCATCAATACACACGATTGTAATTATATTACAACTCCATAGTATCTATAATACTGATCATAGATTAACAAAGTTATCGAAAAGGTCTGCGTAAACGAAACCTTTTCGGAACTGATACTAACACCTGTTAGAATTTGCGCCAAGTAAAGTTGTGTATTGCCAGTTGCTACTCATTGGACCCCAACGCCAAAAGAAGGGTGTTGTAACATTGACTTATATTATAAGGACTTGTTATAATATAATATAGATACGTAGTTATGGAATAGTTTAAAAGACGAAATAATAAACATAGTGGCGTCCTTGTCTAACGTATGAAATAAAAACAATCCGACTCTATACGCAACAGTTTTGCTATACTGTCAAATTTTTCATGACGTCAGACGTGTGCCGTGTTCGCCATTTTGTTTTATCTCTTTACTACAGTGTACATTGTGACTTATTACCAAAGCACTAAGGTACTAACTACTAAAACCCACTTTGACAAAGGAATGTCAAAGTCACGTCAAACTGGACATTAGTAGGAACAAAACCGCCATGTTTTGTTGCGTAGGTATGCACGTTTTTTTCGTAGGTAGGGCAGCTCCTGTATCTGTCTGTGTATCTCTGTGGCATCGTAACTCCTAAGCGAATAGACCGATTTTAATGCGGTTTTTTTAGTTTGAAATTTGACGTAATGGTATCTCCATTTCCAGTCCTTAGCCATGTTTAGCGTAAATAAAGATTTTTTAATTTAAAAATTTATAGTTATACTATAAAAAAGTTACACTTATACGACTTACACCCCAACTCAGAGTCACTAACGGTTATTCAAATCGCTCCTTAGTACAGAATTTCTATGGCGATTCTTGCCTAAGGAGCGATTTAAGAAAACGTTTGTGACGTTGTTGTTGTTGTTTTTGTTGTTGTAGTTGGGATGTTATAGTGACAGCGACTCACGTCTCATCCGGCGGCAAGCTGTTGTGCGCGTGCAGTGCGACCGCGCCGCACTTGACGGCGACGTACAGACGCGGCGTGCGGCGCGCGGCCAGGAACGAGTCCACCCGCAGCGCGCCCGCTAGCTGCTCGGCCGACAGCGCCGCGCGCCTCTCGTCCGCTATCTCTACGCACGCGCCCAACTGCACCTACATTATACACCCTTATTATACCGATTAATATAAAACAAAATAACAAAGTAAAACCGAGTATATAAATATAAAACAAAGTATCTGGGACTTACACACTAAATTACTATCTAGTAACTAAAATTCTAAGTAACTAAATTTATAAGATTCATACAGTGATAAAGCAGAATCACACACACACACAAACACACACACATACACACGCACGCACGCACGCACACAAGAATGCATGCCGGACACAAACCGTAACTTAGTTCAGTATTTAAGTTTCTCATTTTAAGTGATGTAAAAATCTTATGAGAAATAAAGTTCTTTAAACCGATTAGTACATTATTGGAGTCTATAGTCAATAAATTTAATTTATAGATTGGATAATCCGTTTAGTCCGCATTTGGCTACATTTTATCAATATCAATCAATCCGCAGGGGTTCTCTCTAGTCCTTTCAGAACTATCGTAGTATCCTTTGTAGTTGATAGTAGTATTCTTTGTTGATCAATTAATTGATCGATTACTTGGATTTGAAGTGGATTCAAACTAAATTTATAATTAAAATTAAACCTTATTGTACAATCTCAAACGCTCTATTACCACAGTAAATACTGTTTATTGGTACCGTATAAAATCAGGGAGTTTACTTACGACAGGAATGTCTTGTGGCAAATATTTCTCGCTATTAAATTCAAATGCCGCATCATTTGCTTCCTTTTCTTGGCTGGACGTCAGTCGTACTCGCCACACGTTTGCGAATACTTTATCTGAAATCAAGATTTTAATTTAGGTATATTATTCAATTACATTTCTGTAATACATTATATACAAAATATTTCATAATGGTTTATGGTACTGCATTTTTTGTTCTCATAGTCCAACAGGTTTTGTCTAAGGATGGGTGACCTATCATATAGTATCTATGCCTATAATGGTAACAATTCTGTTCGTTTCCAAGCTTCGGTGGACACGTAGCTTCCAGAACCAGTTATTATCGTTGGATAGTAGTTACGCCATAACGGAATTCTTCGTTGACATAAAAAAAACTCTTAGAAATGCCATAAATTCACAGTTGTGTCGGGAATACAGACCCGCGTGTATTCTGGTGAGACGATATTCCCTCGACTCCGACACGGGTATCTTGAAGTACGCGTTCGTCTCCCACCTCTCCGAATTGCGGTTCAAGCTCTCCAATACACATTCCACTTCTTCGTCCTAAACAAACACATCGACCAATCAATAACACTCACTAAATCGTTATATGTTGATTTAAAAAAAAATGTTTTATTATAAATAGCTAATAATCTATCTTAAGCTAGATTTAAACGTGCGGAGTTAATTTTTCAATGAATTCTAAATACTTAAAGGGAACACAGAAATTCACTTATAAGGAACTTTATTGACATACAAATAAGGTGTATTTTTTCGTCGTATATGAATTTTTGGGTAGTCTGTGCCGCCAGTGGGCGTAGGCCTTTACGGGTAGTATTATTATTATTTGAAGTTTCCGGTTTAGGACAGCTATCCCAGGGGCCACTGCAACCAGATTTTATTTATTGTAGCAGTACCCATTTCGGGATTAGATCTGGTCTTCGAGTCCCACTGCCCGGACGAATAGTAGGACATTCCTGGGTTCCAGTTCTTTTTCTTGGCTGGGTAGGAATAGGTAGCCTCCTAGGAAGCGGCTTCTGCAGTTACTTATGGCAGGGCGATTACAAAGTATGTGGATGGGCGTTTCCTCTGCCTCACTGCAGAATCCGCATGTTGCAGTGTTGCTCATCTATCGTCAGTAGGTGTCTATTGAGACTGCAATATCCGATGAGTAATCTGATAAGTACCCGTAGGTTCAGCGATTAAGGTTGAGCTTTCTTGAACTTTCTTGGAGAAATTTTGCGAGTAATCAATTTGAGGGGTAGTAAGAGTATAAAGGTAGTTACACAGTCGGGTAGCGGGTAGACCACGAGTCGCAGAATGCTGCGCGGCACGGGGTAGTGCCACACCACGGTGCTGCCTAGCAGCGCTACCTCGTACGCCATCGGCGGGCGCGCCTCCTCCCCGCATATTATCTTAAACGCACCGCTCCTGTAATACATCTCGATGTTACTGTATATATGTATATACATAAATTAGCGGTACCATAATTATGATGCCCGTTTTGACTCTTTACAACAGTGATGCGACATATAATTGAATTAAATTAAGAAGTCCATTCAAAGTCTTATTGATTTGTTGCATAATTTGTGACCAGCCGTTGCTGAAAGTTAAATGTAGACGCGACCGAATACCTCAGATCATCCTTGTAGAATACATCGCCAGCGCAGTTATCCTCAGTACCCTCCGGCGGCGAAGGCTTCTTCCCCTTCACAGATGTCTGACTGCCGCTGTCGCTCGCGTTATTCTCTTGCTCCTAGTACAAATAAACTTGTTTCAATGAACTGCTAAATAAGCATAATACAATTTATATTTAGCCATGTTTGTTTTATTTTAACAGATAGTTGAATGAAAATTAAGGAATCATAGTGGGCTGAGTGTGTAGTTATTTATTTAATGAATAAATTTTGCAAAAGGTTAAAAAATTATGAACGGACGGATACAACAGCGATAACCGGAAATAAATTGCAACAAAATAAGTGCGGATTTGACATAGTGCGTGTTTGAATTTATGCGTTTTTGACCTTAAGAGTATAATCCTCTCCAATCAGCATACCATTTTCATATCCTCCACAATACATTCGGAGAAGTTCCGTATCGCAGTGAGAAGAACGTCCACGTCCTCGGGGCGCACGTCCACGGCGAGGTGGGCGAGGTCGAGGGCCGCGCGCACGGTGGGCCGCACGGTCAGCACGCGCTCGCCGCGCCACGCCTCCCACACCGCCTCCGCTTGCACGCTGCACGGTATATTAAATATAACATACTCCGTACTCCTACAACTAATAAGAAACTGTGCGAGTATAATATTTTCTGTAATTTACTTCGTGATCTGCATTGCTGAAGTTAGTATTGCTCGCGAGTCAGGTCTTTTTTCATCCTTGTACTTTATTGCTTTTAACGAGTCATCGAATAATTTTTATGGATAACATTTTTATGGAGACCTGATGGTAATTAAGTGGCTATAACGCATCACTGATGCGTTGCCGGCCAAGAAAAAGAGAAGAAAAAGAAATAATGAACTGGCTCTCGAGCCCCCAGCCGGAACACGACGAGTCGTTTTAGTGAAGATGTCCATCCAACTATGATTGCTCAACGTCAGGCGGTTCGTGTGCACATTCATCGAATATTACATCTATGGCTCCTAAGCATACTGAGTCAACTGTACTTCTAATAACTTTACAGGAAGTCGGAAGAGTGTATTATAATAAATAAATAATTTAATTATTTACTTGAACTAGTGTACGTCATTTGTTTTTTCGTTATTTATAGGGATATTATTTTTTTTTAACACAGGTAGATAGGAAATGAAGTAAATGTTACTAATATCCTAAAAAGTTAAATTGTCGAAATTTGTTAGTTGACTCAGTATACTTAGGAGCCATCGACATAACGCAGTGGCAATACCCAATAGTGAGCGGTTGCACGGCGACGTGTTGTTTGGGCGGCTCCTCGGGCGCGTGCGTGGTGACGGTGAGCGCGGTGAGCAGCGCGCGCACGGTGAGGCGCAGGGGGCGGCGCGCGGTCGCCAGCTGCGCCGACAGCGCCTCCCACCCCACCGACACGCCCTCCGTCTGCAACCCCATCTGGCACGTCCGCACCGTCACTTGCGTGATGCCCTTGCGCACTGCAGAACACGCTCCGAGTTACTTGTCTAATTACATTCATTATTCAATAACATACTTGTAAAGGAGATCCCACCAAAAACATAAATGTAAAAAAGGAGAGCCAAGTTCAATACAAAAATTATGCTTGGCTGTGGGCTTCGCCGCAAAAAGAATGGAGATCTAAATGAGTGCCAAGTTCTATGCAAAATCTAAATATGTATTTATAGGAACAAAATAACATTATGAACAAGTATTAAACTCTATTTCTTTGCTTTATTGGATACCTATAACAATTGCTGTTATTTAAAAAAGTGAGATCTTAAAGTAGGTTAGATTTGACTTTGCCAGTTTTTATCAGACTGACTTTTATGACTGATGTAATGAAAACCGGCCAAGTCAAATCTAACCTACTTTAAGATCTCACTTTTTTAAATAACAGCAATTGTTATAGGTATCCAATAAAGCAAAGAAATAGAGTTTAATACTTGTTCATAATGTTATTTTGTTCCTATAAATACATATTTAGATTTTGCATAGAACTTGGCACTCATTTAGATCTCCATTCTTTTTGCGGTGAAGCCCACAGCCAAGCATAATTTTTGTATTGAACTTGGCTCTCCTTTTTTACATTTATGTTTTTGGTGGGATATCATTACTTTTTGTATAGAAAAATATACCCTGTTCACAAATCTTAGAGACTAAATTGACGTTTCATGGGTGGAAACGCGTAAAATTACGGGTGGGGCTGCGGTGCGGTCTACAACAGCTATGTTCAAATATCTATTTGGCGGACACTAGCGCCATTGATTAGGGTGGCATAACTCAGCAAATTTCACTCTGTTTACAACAGCCATGTTCATATATCTATTTGTCACACACTAGCGCCATTTAGAAATGGCCATTATTGGAACCTCTATTTTTTGTAAACAGCTGGAAACATTTTCAACTTTCCCTTCATATGAGATGGCCCTCGTTCTACCTCAATACTCCATGCGCTGAAGTATGTCATATTGAGCCCCGCGTGCACAGAGGCCTTAGTGCGAATTTTACGTGATATAACGGGCTCACAACGTAAATGCGAGTTGGCTAAGATTTGTATGGGAACGAAGCTTTTCTTTTCACTGCCGCTAGATGGCTCTGCTTTGGTCCCATACATATTTTGTATGGGGACACCACTTATTTTTCGACTTTTTTTATTTTTTTGATTTTTTCCTACGCTTACACACAATTACCGAGCTGGATTCCAAATTTCATCCTTCTAGGTTATCTGGAAGTAGGTTAGATTTAGGTACTATATGTCAGTCAGTCAGTGCTAAAAGTTACGACTTTTTGACCTTCATATCTTTGTAACCGTTTGAGCTAGCTTCATGAAATTTGGTCTTCTATATGTCCATATGGATATAATTAAACACACGTAGTTATATGTGTTTACGTTAAAGAGGTTTTGAGTTATAAAAGGGTCAAAAGTGGCACCAAGTGGTTCGTGTAATATTACACTTGGCCCTGGCTAGCCAGTTCCTTTGCTTGAACTTGGCTTGACACGCTGCCGCGTGTCTAGATTGGGATGGTTTCTAACAATCTTGGGCTAAAAGATTGAAACGAGATGAAAGTATGCTAGTTTGTAAGGTATCCAGCTGACAGATGCATTATCGTAAACAAACCAAACTGTCAAGATTTAAAAATTTAAAAGAAAAATGCAACTGCCAGCCAAGGAATATTGAACGAGGTATTACACCTCGTTACAACATACCATCCAGCAAGACAAGCCCCTTTGCATTTAAAAAATCGCATCTAAATTTGTCTATTCATTTAGGACCTACTATGTCACAGACAGACACACATAAAAAGACGCAGCTCTCTTTTTGTGTAGGGATTTCAAAGTTAACATCATTACAATTGAACAAAAACATAACAGATAAAGCATTTACCTGCTTCTTTGTATAACAGGTTAATGAGTGGCATTTTGGACTCGGGCAAAGGTTTCAATTTCACGTCACCGGTGAGCGCACAAGCAATCTGTTTAAGAAAATGTATTAACATTAACAAGTAACTTAATCTTAAAGATGTTAAATAAGTTTAGGCAATAAAAAATTTAGTTACCAAAGTAGATGTGATTCGCAGGCGTCGTACACTTTCACGATGAAGATCAATCAATATGGGTCTGTCGAATTCTATTCGGACTGACCATGTGTCTCTAGGAGGTCCCGTCGCCGAACCTTAAAAGAGTAATTTATTTTCAAAATTGGCTCAAAAGAAATAGATGTACCGCAACAAGGTTTGCTACATCAATGCTCTATGCTCTTTAACTGGGCTGTGTTTGTACATCAATATCGTTATGTATACGTGAATCACATTCTGAAGTAGCCAATGACACATTGAGTTACGGTCGTATAGCTAATAAATTATACCGATAGCTAATTAATTATACTCAGTTGGCCGAGCTACACCTATAATTTAAATGGTCCGAACTGAAAATCACTGCCGTTCTTATGGCGGCTTTCGCTGAGTTCGGTCCTTTTTACGGCTTTGTACTGCAGCACAGATCCTTTTTTTTAATATTTTAGTTAACTCTTGGAATTTTTTTTATTGGTCTTTAATTTCTTTTTTGTTTTGTTTAATTTATTTGCAAACTTTATTCTTATATCTCTTTTAAGATGTTTATGTTTATTTTCCTGATTTTGTACGGTGAAAAGCCGTAAATAAAGATTTTTCTTTCTTTCTTTCTTTCTTATTTCAACTGAAGAGCAGGCCTTTGATTAACATAAACACTTGGCGTTTGAGGATTAGGTACATGGAGAAACTACAATATATGTTATAGTAACACGCACCGGGCAGCGTATCGAAGTGAACACTGGCGAGCGAGGGCGGTATCTCGGTGTCGGGATCGCGCTGTCCCTCGCGCGTGCTGACGAGCGGCGCGTGCCACGCCCCCGCCTCCTGCCCCTCGCCGTGCGCCACCCACACGTTGAACAACGACATCTGCGACACACACACACACATACACATTTTATGCTGCGGCTACACTTTCACGGCATTCACTACATGATAGGGATGCACATTAAAAAAAAACATCGATGTTTTTTCGATGCAATGCATCGCTTAGTGGCATCGATGTAATATCGATGTTTCAAAAAATACATCGATGTTTTTATACATCGATTGTTTTTATTTTTAGTAGCGTGGGGACTAAAAAAAGGTCATCGGCAGTGAATTTGATGTCTAAAACTAAGGAAACGCTTTTTTTCTTTAGGTTTGCCTCTTCGATGCATCGAATAAAAAACATCGATGCTTACTCGATGTTGACGTATTAAAAAAACATCGGATTGAATCGATGTTTCCATACTTTACATCGAGTGTTACATCGAACTTCGATGTATATCGTGCATGCTCCATGAGCATTCGTCTTCGTTGTTGCCCGTCAACACGAATATTAACAATGGCAAGGCCTGTGCTAATGTGGCAGCATTACAATACCGAAGACCATTTGAAGTAGACACAGTATTTTAAGATTAAGGTAACTCACCTGAAGACCCTTAACGGCCTTCTTTCGCCAATAGTACATGTTTGGTTGCGACAGAGTCGCGTGCAAAACCGGTATAAACTTCGGGAATCGGCGTGCGAACTGGACTTCCTCCTGAAAAGCATTTTGTTTATCAAGTCTAAATTCGTTCAATCGTTCCTTCATCCGTAATAATATGATAACGTATAATGATTTCATAAGGAATGATGGATCGGTCAGAACATTTCGTACGGTTCTTTATACAAACAAAAAGTAGCGCCATCTCTCAGACGTACTGAGTGAGACCAGCAAGGCTATTCTGTTTTGTAACTCGACAGCGGAATCCGCGATTTCAAAATTGAAGTTAGAGTCCGAGAGTCACTTCACTTCGCAAGTGCTTACTAGATGATTAGACAATGACATATTTTTAGTCGTTTGACGTTCGAGTTCGGGACTCACTTCACTTCGCAAGTGCGTAATAGATGATTAGAGAATAAAATATCAAGATTTCTGACTAGAACTTGCTAACTAATCGAAGTGCAACGCGTTTAGCTTGCGTTGGCCTTGTAATTAATATATAAGTGAATGACAACGTACGAATATTTCTAGGCGGGACCGTCCGACGTCCACCTCGCGCGCGGTCTCCGTGAGGCTCTTGCTGCCGGCCACTGAGTCCGGTTCCAGCTCTTTGCCATTGTCCTCTTTAGTGTTGATCACGATCTGAGCATCAGAGAAGCAATTGAGAATACTTTGAACAAGGTATCCTAATTATGGTAATATTTGCTTGGTAAGAATAGAATACAAGTAAAATTACATCAAATACCCATAATGGCAAAGTATGAACATGTAAAATTGTCAAAATAAAAAATTGTTATAGACATAAGCGATTTAACGATTGCGTCTTAAGAGCCATTTCGCAAAACTCGGTTGATAAACTATAGGTATTTGAAGCGGCTCCGCGGCGTGATATTGCCTCGCGCGGCTCGCGTCGCGCTTGACCTCAGTTCTGTACGAGTAATCTTCTTGATACTTTCAAACGTAAAAATTTTAAAATTATGAACATATAATTTTAATTATACACTTTGTGACCACATACATGTATCTGGTTTGTGACAATATAAGTTTATATAACAATTAAGAGTACAATGTAGTAGTACCATTATCGGTAACTTATTTACATAATACATTTTAGGTACCTACTTAGGTACATCACAATAAAGATGTCCAATAGATGCATATTGCAAAAATCAATATTTTGGCAAATCAACGTGAAAAATTAAAAATCACGTTTTTTCAAGGTGATCTATAAAATGCAATATGCGTCCATTTTGCCTGCGATATTCGCAGCGCGTCGAAATACATAGGTATACCTAAATTCAAATCAATCGGAGGGTATAGAACCGGGAAATCCCGGAACCGAAAATCCCGGGATTTACAAAGGAATACGGTACTTTTCAAAAGAACCAGGAAACAAAATAAAAGAACCGGGAAACAAAATAAAAGAACCGGGATTTTCTGAACTTTTGGGAAATAAAAATATGTCGCGTCGTGATACAAAAGATAACGTAAAAATAAAGGTAAATACAATCCATACACAACTGAAATGATTACAGCTTTAAAAAGAAGATATTCAGAACGTCGGCTACATGAAGCAGCTATACTAATATAATATTATTTACACAACCCAGATCGATATTTTTCTAATATAAATGAAGATGATTTAACTCTTTTTTCTCGTCCAAGCAGTGCTGAATTGTGCAATACAATTGTGTTGCTTTCATACAATTAATACGAAACTTATGTTTGCATGTAAGGTATAATAGTATGATGGTTACTCAATCACGGCAAACGACTATACGGATTTGGGTAGAAAACAGTTTTTCCCTATTTAATGCTCCTGAGAGATAAAATAGGAAACGCGATACTAACTATTTTCACGCGGGGAAAGCCGTGGTAAAATAATCCCGAAAGAACTGAAAATCCCGGGAATCCCGGTTCCAGCATAGGCGAGTACCGAAAATCCCGGTAATTTAAAACAGGATCGGTTTTCGATACCCTAATCATTACCGTGATACAAAAGATAACGTAAAAATAAAGGTAAATACAATCCATACACAAAAATGATTACAGCTTTAAAAAGAAGATATTCAGAACACTATTCTTTGAATGTTAAAAACGAAGTGCCGTCGTTTATCAGTGCTGATAAAGACGTGGCAAGCGAATTTGAAAATCACTTCCGTAATATTCCTATAACATTAACCAGTTCACTAGCTTCTTCACCGACGGAAGCACTTTCTATATTAAAAAATCATATTAATGAATGTAATATTTTATTTGAATTTCAACATATAACCGCTAGAGACTTAATTAAGGCCTTTCAGTCTCTGAAGGTAAAGAATACGGGTGATTTGTGGGGCATCTCGGTGAAAATAATACAGCATATTATAGGTATTATAGCTCCATATTTGGTCGTAGTTTTTAATAAATGTATAGATCTAGGTATCTTTCCAGATCTTATGAAATGCAGCAAAATCATTCCACTTTTTAAAACAGGTGAAAAAACTGATCTTAATAACTATAGACCAGTTTCTGTTTTACCAACCCTTAGTAAAATTTTCGAAAAGATAATATTGAATCAAATGCTAACCCATTTCAACAATAATAAATTATTACATCCTGAGCAATACGGTTTCACTAAAGGCCGTAGTACAACCGATGCCGGGGCTAGGCTATTAAAGCATATATTTGAAGCATGGGAGGCGTCACATAATGCCATAGGAGTATTTTGTGACTTATCTAAGGCATTTGATTGTGTTGAGCACGAAACATTGCTGTTTAAACTTGGCCACTATGGTATAAAAAACAAGGCCCTTAGCTTGATCGCGTCTTATTTGAGTAATAGAATACAAAAAGTCAGCATAAACGATATTAAGTCATCGGGGTCACCGGCTGTGATGGGTGTACCGCAGGGCTCGATCTTGGGTCCGTTTCTTTTTCTGGTATACATTAACGATTTACCACATTATGTAAAGAACCAAGCGGATATTGTACTATTTGCTGATGATACATCACTAATATTTAAGTGTGAAAGGAATAAAGTAAATTTCGACGACGTAAATAGTGCTCTTTCGCATGTATCGCGTTGGTTCACTATCAATAATTTACTATTAAATGCAAAAAAAACGAAATGTATAGAGTTTGTGCTACCTAATGTTAAAAAAGTCAGCAAATCTCTTATACTAAATAACGAAACATTGCATATGGAGGAATCGACGGTCTTTTTAGGGGTGACCTTAGATAGTAAACTTCAATGGGGCCCACATATAACAAATCTCGCGACAAAACTCGCTAGGGCTGCTTTTGCTGTTAGGAAAATAAGGCAGTATACAGACGTCGAAACTGCTAGGATAGTCTATTTTGCTTATTTCCACAGTGTTATGTCTTATGCCATCTTGCTGTGGGGCAAAGCAGCCAATATAAAACAAATTTTCATACTCCAGAAACGGGCAGTTAGGGCTATTTATAAACTTAGGTCTCGGGAATCTTTGCGTGAAAAGTTCAAGGAAATAGGTATACTTACAGTAGCTTCCCAGTATATCTTTAACAATGTAGTTTTTATACGGAAGAATATAAACGCGTATAAACAAAATTTTGATATTAATAATCGCCATACGAAAAGAATGCATCAATTAGTTACGCCTTCGTTCCGCCTAAGTAAAGTGCAGCGATCTTTCATAGGGCTTGGTATACATTTTTATAATAAAATCCCAAAATTAATACGTGACTTGCCAATAGAAACTTTCAAAAAACGTGTAAAGACACAATTTTTAGGCAAGGGATATTATAGTGTAGACGAGTATTTAAATGACAAAGACGCATGGAAATGACCAGCTCTGCAACCAGTTCCGCTCAGAATAGTAAATACTTTTGTATTATTATCTTTTTTTGTAATATTTTTTTAAAAGATGTGCTGAGGAGTTTCTTTAGGCTTTTCTTCTCCTCCACGATAAAGCACCTTCCGAAAAGCCAAAAAATGACGTGCATAAGTGTATCAGTGATACCTATATGAATAAAATATTTTGACTTTGACTTTGACTTTGAATTCTTTATTGTTGGTTTACAAAACAAAATATTGACAATAGTCTAGTATAATAAATTATGAGAAACGAAATTCGCACTTTCCTCCCAAACCACTTGCTCTACAAGAAAAATGTATGGCACATAAAATGTCAATCTTTATATGGGCTACAACTTTTACTTGATCCTTTCGGAAATCGTCTAGGACGCACCGTTTAGGAGATATAAGGAGTTTTCAGAAAATTTGGGAGGGGGGGGGGGGTTAAGGTTGGGCCCAATAAGATTGGGTAATGTTGCAAGTATGAGTTCCACAGGGCGGATGGAAATTCAGTCGGAAATCGTCTAGGACGTACCGTTTAGGAGATATATGGTATTTTAGGAAAATTTGGGGAGGGGGGGGGGGGGTAAAAGTGGGTTCAGTAAGATTTAGCAATAAGGTTTGGGGGTTTACTAAAGGGGGTTGAAATTTCCGTCTAAACTTGTCTAGGACGCACCGTCTCCGAGATATCCGGGATTTCCGGTTTTCCAAAAATCTATATCCCGATATCCTGATCTGCCGATCTGCGCCTACCTATGAGTGCGGTATTTGCCCGGATGCCTCCCAGATTATCACGACGCAAAATTCCACTTTTGGGTGAAGAACTGAGGGGGGGGGGGTATAGGGGGAGGCGAGGGGTTGTGAAGGGAAAAAATGAGAGGGTGATTTGTATTTGTGTTGTGTATTTGAGATACGTGAGTTTTGGGGAGTTTCCGAACAACGAATGTATTATCTTTGACTAATAATAAGTGACTATAGCTGACTAATGTCGGAGCTTCTATCATTCCAACATTTTGGCTTAGCAATAGGGTCCCGTTGACACCGTTTGGGTACGGAACTCTATAAAGTACAGATTGATCTAAAAGTTGTATAAATAAAGGGTATGTGTATACAAGTTATAATTATTTATTATTTTTTTTCTATGTAAATATGTAATTTACACATATAACAAAAAACCTAAATACTGTAAACAGTAACTAATAATTACCAACTAACTAGCAACTAGTAACTAGTAACTAGTAATTTTATGTACTTTTTGTGTGCACAATAAAGAATATTGTATTGTATTGTAATGTCTAAAAACGGACAATGTTTTATTTCAAATTACAGCAGTGACTTCCAACCCAATAGGAGTTGAATTTCCAAAAATCCGATAGCCTAAAGCCTTCTTCGATAAATGAAATATCCAATACAAAAAGAATTTTTCAATTCAAACCAGTAGTTCCTGAGATTAGCGCGTTCAACCTAACAAACAAACAAACTTTTCAGCTTTATAATATTACAATAGTAATAGTATAGATTAGTATAGATAAAGTTATATTTTGTACATATGTATGTTCGTGATTTTCTCCGTTACTACTTACACTACATAAATTGGAAAGAAATAGTTACTTAATTTCTATTGTTTTCTTCAAACCAAAGATGTTTAAAGCAGAATATTACGCAAACGGACCCCTGAATTGAAAAATGGTCTTTTGAAACCTATAATATTTTTGAAAGACCTTTTCAACGATACCCCACATTAAGGGGTAGACGAAGAAAAAATCATACGGAACGGACAGACGGACGGACGGAAGGACGGACGGCCGGACGGGCTAGCCGGCCGGTTGAAATAACGAACGGACTAGACATGATTCCGATTTGACTACAAAACCCTGAAAATTATAGAAAACTAAAAATAATACAATTGACTGTAACTAAAAATTCTCACGTGATCAAGACTGTTCAATGGCAATATAATTACGTTACTTTTACGAAATCTATTCCTTAGATGGCTAAAGCAAAAATTGACATAGGTCCGACGTCCAAGAGTGCTGCCGCACGACTGATTTGATTTCGCGCCAGTGCGTATCTTTATATGGTAAAGTAAATTCGTTTTAATAAATTATTTTTTGCAGTAAGATAAAAAAAAAATTACGTGTCATATTCGACAAAGACCATATTTTATTACTACATAAATTTTTGATGGGAAATACGCTTTATTGAATACAAAAATCGATGGTAAAGTCATGGCATAAACCATGAAAATTGGTAATGTTATTGAATTAATTTTGAAACGAATATTATAGTAATCGTATATCCCTTGTAATAAATGCAAAATATAATATATGAGTGTTCTCTAGACATTTTTTTTACTCAATTTAATAAAACTTAATAAAGAAAATCAGTGTATGAAATTGACTCTGTCGTCCTTTTGCTGAAAAATAGTTATGCTAGATTGACAGTTACGCAGAAACAAATTAATATTTTCAAAATTCCGGTAAATGAAGATCCAAGATGAAGGATTGATCTATTTTATGAGTTCATTTGCCAGCATTAATATCTTTCTTATGATACTAATTTTTGACATCAAATTCTTCATTCCGCGCGTCTAACCGCGAAATGGCTCTTAACTATAGCAAAGGCACACCCGCAAAATTGTTGTGTTTAAATGTACTAATGATGTACTAGTTTCAATCCTTTAATAGCCTACTTCAGGCACGGATTTCAAACATTTCAAAAATTAAAGATTATGTTTGTACAGTCGGCAAATAATTAGGATTGCAGGACATGATTCTAAAACCTTCTGTAATTATTGATATTATAGATTATTTGTGTTATTATCAATGTTAAATGATACCTCTATACGTAAGGTATGATTTAACATTGATAATAACGAAACAGTAATATTAAACATAACAGAAGGTTTTAGAATCATGCTCTGCATATTTAATTATTTTGCCGTCTGTACACATTATAAGCGTACGAAGTCGCGGACACCAGCTATTTATGTATAATACAATAATCTTCCTTGTGACATACGGTGACTTTAGCTCGTTCCTCATCGTTGTCGAGTTTCTCGTGCGGCGGCGGGCGCGGCATGACGTCAGAGGCCCGCAGCGAGGCGATGACAGCCGAGGTGGGGTCGTCGCGCACATAGAACGCCACGTCAATGCGTCCCATCATCATAAACACCTCCAGATATTCCAACGGGTTCAACCTGTGCAATACCATATTTTTTTAATAATTTACACGTTACGTTAATAACAGGCGTTATTTTGCGAAAATCCATTGTTATTAAGTTAGTATTAGTCTACTTTAACGTTACTTAAATGTTACGAACCTATTAAGCCATTGCTTGACTATTTTTAGCGACGATGCTAAGATATATGAAAGGAGTTCATATTGTTAACTAACTCTTTTATTAGTATAATCACTGATTATCGAGTTATGTCAAAATATATCTAAAGTCTATATAAAATAGCATATTATTTTTTGACCCGCTCTCACACTCAACACTCATTTATTGTGCAGACGATAGAATTACATAAGCAATAGTGCATACGTTTGTGTTAGGGATGATACAGAGTTGGACTTCTTATGCTCAGACGCCGGGTCCATTTTGCTGGTAGACGGCTGGGATTCGACGCCCGAGTCAGACACGCCAACTGTGCACAAATAAATATTATTATTCAAAATTGGCCGGTAAAAATAATTAAATAATAAAAACTTTGTGGTAAAAAGCGAAACTTTGCATAATTTCAAAGGCCATAATTATTATGTTTAAATGTGTATTTAGTCTGTGTCATTTTACAGTCCACTAGCCTTATACTCTATGCATAATCTATG
The DNA here is from genome assembly GCA_963932265.1 of Thymelicus lineola. Classification (NCBI taxonomy): domain Eukaryota; kingdom Metazoa; phylum Arthropoda; class Insecta; order Lepidoptera; family Hesperiidae; genus Thymelicus; species Thymelicus lineola. Next base: position 21,036,374 of record OZ010680.1, read on the forward strand.
GCATAATGATTAACTACTCTGTAATCTATGGTAAAAAAATGTCCATTCTTGTAATTCGTGTAAGTTAAGAGTTGAGAAATAAATCCACGAAATTAACAGCAAGTTTTACTCCAAACACGCAAAACCCACTCCTTATCTCACGTAAACAATTATCATAATTAGTATTGAAACAATGTCATATAGTTAGAGCTTCGTTCAGCATTATTGAGAGGGTTGCCACCACTGACCTTCATCTGGAGGAAGTTCGTCTTCATCAGGGTCGTCATCAAACACGTACAACGTTGACAGCGGACACCACGTGGGCGTGTCGAGCGTCGTCCGCGTCGCGTTGTTACTATAATAAATGAGAGTAATTATAATATCATTTCAACATAGGCTTCTTCACTGGACGACAGTACAACATCATAAGTAGGTACTTATTGTGTTCACTCGAAAACTTCCATGTGTGCGTGCGAGTGGCGCGCGTAAATCTTAGTGTTAAGTTAAGTAAAGTGCCACCAATGCCGTTGTCGTGTTCAATGAAGAAATAGTAGTTTTGAGATGTACACTCTACACCTTGTTATTGTTATTTTATTCTATATGGTAGCCTGGAAGAGAACGCTTTACTTTGGTGTATAAATAAAGTGTATTTGTATTGAATTGTATTTACAAGACGTATTTACCGCTGTTTAGGCAGTGATAGCCTAGCGGTTAGAACACTGGTCTCCCGAACCAAGGGGCCCGAATTCAAATCCTGGCAAGCACCTCTAATTTTCAAATATTATGTGCGTATTAGAAGTTAATTATCATTTGACTCGGTGAAGGAAAACATCGTGAGAAAACCTGCACACCGGAGAGTTTTCCATAAAGTTCTCGAAGGTGTGTGAAGTCTATAATTATGGGTTGTTGCTTTTTTAATTACCGCTGGGTGCAAGCCCGGTGCATGGCGGGCAAGAGGCGCGCCAGCAGCGCCACCTGCTCGGCGCTGAGCTCCACGGTTACGTCAGCGGGGACGTTGAGCTCGAGCGCGGGCCCGCACACCAACGTCGCGGCGCTGAAGAGCGGCGGCGCGAACACGCCGTGCACGTCCATACTGCACACAGCGATAAGCTGGTTAGAATTGTTATTACTGAGTGGATGAGTGTGGGCCGAGTTAAAGAACGGCTTTAACGGGCCCTTTAAATTAGAGGTGGTGAACATAAGACAAGACAAATAATAACGACCTGTGAAAGAATAACATAACTGCATATAAACAAAATTGTGATTTTTCAAATCGTCAAACAAGAAGGATGCATCAATTGGCTACCTCTTCGTACCGTCTTTCTAAAGTGCAACGTTCTTTTATGGGACTAGGTATAAAATTTTATAATAAAGTCCCAAAACAAATACATGACTTACCGGTGCAATCTTTTAAGAAACGTGTAAAGGCTCAGCTCTTAGGCAAGGGCTACTATAGCATAAATGAATATTTAAATGACAAGGATGCTTGGAAATGACTAGCTAGGCAACCAGTTCTGCACAGGTTAAAGAATACCTATTTTTGTAATAGATATAAGTTTTATTTTTAAAAGATGTGCTGAGGAGTTTCTTTACGGCTTTTCTTCTCCTCCATGACAAAGCACCTTTCCGAAAAGCTGGTAGATTAAAAAAATGACGTGCATAAGAGTATCAGTGATACCTACATGAATAAAGATTATTTCATTTCATTTCATTTCATTTCAAAGTCAAACTTGAAACAATATTATTTAACCCAGCCCGCCTCGCCCAGCGCACTGATTGCCCGTCTTACTCAATTTACAATATGTCTATATTTCGACACACTTTAGGAACAATATAAATATTATACATTTTGGACTGTTAAATTCCCTTCTTATAAAAAAAAGAATAATAATAATTTTCTTCTTATAGAAATACTTACTTATGCAATATTGGAGTAATATGAACCGCTGGCGGTGGCTCTGCCCAGTTGGCGGCAGGGTTAACCGTGCGCTCGCTCCTGGAGCGTAGTGCTTTACTCTGAAATAACATAAAATATTCAAACATTGTTTAGGGGCATCCAGCATAGAGAAAGTGCTGACAAAAATACCATTTCGTTGTGTTATTTATATCGAAAAAGAAACGGCAGAATGATGTAGTAGGCTATAACATAAGAGCATACCCGTGCGAGCATCTCCCGGATCCTGGCCGAGCGCACGCCGACGTCCTTCACGACGAGCTCGTGTTGGCGGCCGTCACCGCCGCTCGTCGCCGGCACCCAGCCCGCCTCGCCCAGCGCACTGATCGCCCGTCTACACACACACACACACACACACATACTAGGGGTCATCCATAAATTACGTCACACAAATTTTATGACTTTATAATCCCTCCCCCGTCCTTGTCACAGCTGGTCACATTTGTGAGACCTCCCCCCCTAGTGTGACATCACTTATTATAAAATTTTACACCTAGAAATTATTAAATTAAAACAGCAGTGCAGAAATAAGTTTTATTTTTATTATTTATTATTTACCTATACATACTAATTATTTGACCTTTGACCCTTGTCACACTACATCGACAACTAACGTGTGACGTAATTTATGGATGGCCCACTAATATTATAGATTATTTTCTTAACATTTTATGATGCTTTAAATAATATTCTACGTCACTAAGTTCAACCGTAATACTGTAAAATTATGATAATGAAAAACTATTTATAGCCGTTTTTTAAACTGTCTACATTTTTCTTAGCGGAATTTACGAACCCCGATAATGACTATAGAAATATGTCTCAGTTTTTAATTTTATAAAATATGTCAACTAACCTGCAGATGGGATTTTGTGGGTGCGGGCGAGTTATTATGGTCCCGATCTGAAAAGTGTAACAACAGTTTAAATTTAAGAGTCGAATGTTTGTGTTTATAGTTTCTGTTTTAATATTTGTTTTAAGAGTTGATTGTGCCTATTATCGCTTATTTCTGATCTAAAAATTGGTTCAGTTGTTGATCAATGGTCGATTACGCCAACAGAGCTCCAGCAGCTTTGTAGCTTAGTACATAGTAAAGATTATCTATTTGCAATTTTATCCGCGTTACAAACACTTTTGAATTTTGATTTATTCACAGGAGGACGCAAATTATCTGCTTTAGGAGGATGAAAAAGTAATTGTGTACAGACGTATCGGAATGTAGGTATTCAAGTTGTATCTGTATGTATACTGACATTGAATATAAGCGTATCGTCCTGCACTCCGTCGTATTCCCCAGCGCTGAGCACGAGGCGCACGCCGCCCAGTTTGAAATGGCAGACCGGCATCGAGAGCGGACTCGCACTGACAATAAAAAATGAAATGAAATGAAATGCATTTATTCAAGGGTAGCAATTACAGTACATAGCAGTTAAATGAGATAAATGTAAGAAAAAAGTTAATAAAAATAGAAGGTAAGTAACTACTTAACAAAAAAATAAAAATAAGAAAGAATACATCAACGTTAAAAGGTAACATTAAATTTAATGGGTGCCTGTGCTGCAGCGTGACCCCCGAACAGGCCCAGACTCAGCATAAGCCGTGCTGCACAACATATGTCATGAAAGCACACCGCTGATACTGGACCTTTTCCTTTCCGAATTACTAACTGACCCGTACCCACTTCGCTGGGCGTCAAAAATTTTAGAAAAGTAAAAAATATTATTAATCACAATCAAATATAGCTTATGTCCAGTAGTTTTTGTGTGTATTCATTACAAACAAACAAACAAACAAAAAATCTAAACTTTTCTCTTTTTTAGTTTAGACAGAGTCACACTCAATGATGCTCCAATATGGGTACACCATAGAGTAACTTATACATAGGGGAATAGAGATATCAGTCGACTAAGTGACGCCTAACGCCATCTAACGCAAACTGACTGAACTAATGAAGAATCCTACGCATAGCACTATAATTATTTTGGGTACTTTTTTATTTTGTTCCCTCCCCCCCTGATTAATCGATATAGGAGCTGACGCTGCCTGTGCATCGGAGAGTTCAGTAGAATTTAGACCGTATCCTATATTACTTCTCTTAAAGAATCTACGAAGTACAAACGCTTGCGCGATTTAGCCGACTGGTCAGCGCCATCTAACGGTATATGACCGAACTATATATAAGAAGAAATGCTTTGTATGAAGTGAAAAGACCCTGGGGTACACTTACGTCTTTTCGAGAGGAACTGGACAGAAGGAAGTGAGTATCAACGTTTTTCCAACGAGCGTGAGCGCCCTCAGCACGTCCGGATGCAGCATCACCTCCAAGGGCGCTGTCTTCACTGTCACCTCCCATATCCCTTCACGTTTCTGTACAATATACAACAACACTGAACCAGGTGCACATCGATACACACACTAACACATATACACACAAACACATACACATAAATTAACCTAGACGGCTTTTTTATCAGCATGATGGAAAACATTATTTAAAACTTAACACAAAAAAATTTAAACTTAAAATAAATTACCTGTTGACAGTGTACTCTTTTGTAAATAGTTTTAGTGTGTACAATCAATAAAGAGATTAAATAAAATAAAGCAACAAACCTGATGGGAGCGGTGGGCTTTCGGTATATATTCCTCCTTCCAGCTCGCTGGCAAGTTAGATACACTACAAAATAAAGATTTGACATATTTTTAAGATTACACTTGATGTATGCAATAGTTGTGAACAGTTGTTAGGAAAATTATTTAAGGTATTAATTTGGCAATGTTACTAGAAAGCGGATATAAACAAATGATTTTTTTCAGAATAGTTGGAAGCTGTTAGACTAACAATTTGCTAATTTGATTATACACATTTCATCGACGTATTCCACTTCAGCCAGAATATTTGCGAGTTGCTGTATTTTAATATCAACGGAAACTTGTTAAATATAGTAGGTACACAATGGGAATGTACAGTTGAGATATTAATAATCTTACATATTTTTTTACATCAATAATCTTACATATTTTGAGGGCGGTTAAATAGAGCAATATTAAAGTAATATAATACAATACAGACCGTGCACGTGTGACTGCGCATGTGAAGAAGTTAATGTGTTTCCCGTCGGCCGTCTCCCGCGTCTCGAGCACGCGCCCGCCGAGCACGCCCGGCACCCAGTCGGCGGCTTCCACTCTGTCACAAACCACCATGTACACTTGTACAGACGATCGAAGACAAGATAAGCGTCGCACAATCCATTCATCCAGTCACACACATATATGTAGATAAAAACCATATACAACACACTCTCTCACACACACACACACTTAGGTACATAACAACATTTACAACTTCGTCGAACAAAACCATACTTCACAAATTTAACTTTCTCATTTTAAGTGACATTGTACTTCATGAATGTCTTGAGAAATAAAGATTCTTTAAACCGAAACCGAACGGCCGCTTCATTAGACGACATGACAATTACATCTTAAGCTGGCCATACACGATCAAGTGTACTTGTCAAGTTTGCAATTAGACTTGATGCGGCATCCAGTTTGGATGAGATAGATATATGGCCAGATAGCCATAACGTAGCCATACATCGTCAAGTTTACTGGATGCCGCGTCAAGTCCGCTGCAAATTTGACGAGTATATTTGATCGTGTATGGCCAGCGTTGTGCATGTATTGCATACATCCTGTCCAAGTGTAAACCGCCATGCACGCGTACGAGCACCAGTAAATATTATAGCGTTAAGTAATGTTTTAAAATCAAATATTTTATAAACATACTGAATACTATTTTTGATAAACTTTGCTTATTTACTATCTGGTCAACAATATACGTATCTATATTTCTATATTAGAACTTACTTTAAGTGATAGATGGTGCAGGAGGCAATCTTCAGCCGAAACTGCTCGTAAGCCTCCTGAAGATCGATGGTCATTATGGAGTCTTCAAGCATGAGCGTGAGCTTCGTGCCGTTATTCAAAAATGATATTGCTGCTCGGTTCACAACCCATTGGACCCAGATCAAAGTCTTCAACTGCTTTGCTGAAAATAACGAGTTTTATGCTCATATACGATATTCAATATTTTTTGAATTGAAACAGTTATACGAGTACAAGCTCATAGTTGACGTAGCAAAAGAAAATAAAAATAAAAAGAAAAACGTAGTCTCTGACAACAGAACTGCAATAACATGGAAATTGAGCGAAAAGTGCATAAGATAGTCAATATAGAATACTCACAGGTGTCCTGCGCAGCACGTGTTTGATAAATGGGTATGAGTTGTTCCGATATGTTTTCACTGGGAGTGCCCTCGGACGAGCTGCGCACCTCAGTGCCGGACCTGGGAAAGTTTATACACTGTAGATTTAAAAGTAACAATAGAAAGTAACAATTTACAAAGTAATAATAACAATGATATTAACATATATTATAAGCAGTACATTTTAATGATTTTATTACATTACTAGCGAACTTGCCAATACTAGCAGACTGACCTGAAGAGCGGCGCACTAGACGGTCGTTCGATGCGTGTCTTGGGCGACGGGACGGGTGTGTTCGGTCGTCGCAGCAGCGCGATGATATGCGCGATGCAGTGGAACGCAGCTCGAATAGTGTGTATCTATAAGGCAACGCTGGATGCTTAGCACGGACGGCTTATACTTGTATTGTATAACGCTAAGTATATTAAAACGTATAAATTGCGTAGTTGACGAGCAATTTTATCAGTTTCAAATCTCTTTGTGGTCTATGTGGTGTGGTTGGGAAAATATGCATGACTTGTATTCGTGATGCTTTCATATAAGTTATGAGTTTAGATTAGTTCTATTTAACGTTTTTGTTGGTTTTAGGTGTATAGACAAGTGTAGGTACCTGAATATTGTCCTACTTCTACTAATATTATAAATGTGAAAGTTTGTATAGATGTTTTAACGCAATGTTTTAACCTTTGAGGCAAAAACTACTGAAACAATTTAAATGTAATTAAGCATAGAGTTAGACCATGACCTTATCCTGGAAAACGCGGGCAAAGTCGCAGTCAGAGCGCTAGTATGTTATAATCCTAGTAATATTATAAACATGAAAGTTTGTGAAATTGTTTTTATGTTTGTTCCTCAATCACGCCTCAACTACTTTAACCGATTACATTGAAATTTGGAATAGAGATAGTCTATACCCTGGATTAACACATAGGCTACTTTTAATCCCGAAAAGTTCTGGGTTCCCGCGTGATTTGTAAAAAGTCGATATTTACCGCGGGCAAAAGCTAGTATAATATATTGTATTGTACCTGGTCCTGTGTGACTTCAATGTGTACGGGCGGCGTGTCAGCGTGTATGTGGATGCCGAGGGAGGCGAGCGGGCCGTCGGAGTCCGGGCCCTCCGGTGGCGGCTCCGGCGGGTTCGGCGGGTTGTCTTGCGGCCTCTGCAACACACACATACAATTACATATAATTCACACATACGTGTACAACATATAACTAAATACAATACATATATCTGGATTAGAAAAGGGTTAGAATATTCATTATTCAACCGAAACCCAAATTTGATACGCTGGATGCGGCGCGGACGAATTTTTCAAATATTTTATTGTAGACGTAGATACATAATTATTGAATGTATAGGTACGGTAAAGTAACTTAAGTAGCTCAATGGATGCAGTTTCATTCCAGTCACTTGTGGATACCTACCTAAATGTTTCGGTTTTTAGAATTTACAATTTAATTTATTGAATCGATTTTAAAGTCTTACAGTTTTGAATCGATTTGTTGCAAAAATTGGTTTCTTTCGTGAATCGATTGTTTTTGTACATCTCTAGTGTCACTGCGATGACAAATGACACATATGGATTCTTAGTTCGTGGCGACTATAATTAAATTGCTTTTATGTTTAAAAAATGTCATAATATATTTAATAATCATTAGGATTTATCCTTTGATCTTTCATAAGTATGAGCAGATTGTGCAAAGTTTTTCTTCACCAATGCAAGTTATAATTTTAATCCTGTCAAGGAGTTTAAATTTCAAACTACTGTGTTTGATTGTTTAAATTTAGCACATAAAAGGATAAACATTGCTAGTAAAGTATTATACAATAAATAAAGTGAATAGAAAGTATTATAATACTTACTTCTGGTGATCCTGGGCGCCTGTTGAACAAAAAAAGATGTTATTCAGATCAATTATTTACAATATAATTTGGTTACAGTATATCTATTATAAGTCAGCCAGCGTCGGAGCAAAGCGCTTGCTTAAAGCCTATTGTCATGTAACGTTGCACGTACATGTCTAAAATAATGTAATAAATTGTGATAAAAAAATAAATAAATAATTTAAATAAAAAAAAAAAAAAAAAAAAACATTAAAATAATAAATAACGCCGTAGCTCTTCTCTGTGCGATCACCCTATTATTTCAAACAATAGGAACGTTCTCGAACCGCACTGACCGATGGCCGCTCGCCGCTAGGTTAGATGGACGAGCAGTCCACGGCAGCGCCTCGCGTGATACGCACCTCTCTGCGCATACGCAGCACATTATTTTACTACGACCATTCATTTTAAATAAAATATCCTTGGGGAGCGTACACTCCCTCGTAGTGTCATTTCGCGCCACCCCAAGGCAAATTAAGTGCCGTGGACTATTCCTGGTGAACGACACCTTTTGTTCTTTTTTCAAAATAATTTCAAAATTTAATAAAATAGTGTGCGCAGTAATAACTTGTGCGTCTACGTATAAGCTACCGACCGCCCCGATAGGGTAAGTTTTGAACGAGCGTTATTATAATTAGATTGCCATTTAAATACATAATGTATATCAAAATTGTTACTTACTTAATTTTTTTTTCTTCCGTTATACCCATCATTTTCATTCACCCTTATCATAGTCTTCATTTTAATTCAAATTTCAAATTCATGGTTTCTTTTCTATTATTTTTTTTCTTATGGTAGCTTCCCTTCGCTTTTTTTTAATTGTAACTCCGTTCTGGTTTTTGTGAACAACCACACCCAACTACTTTTACGGCTTGCTCTCGCTGCGCACGTGGCGGGTGGGGGGTTCACAAACCAGCGGAGCCCACTTTATGGGAATTAACATGGATCTTCCTTCCCAGGGTTTCAGGTTCGGATTAACAAAAGTTGCAAGCTTGCACACAACTCGGACGCAGACCAGCCCCGCCGTATCCTGGACCCTGGTTTCCAGCTGCGCCCTCCAACACCGTCGGCAGTGCGACAGGGGAGTACCGCTGCGACCGGTGGAACCAGACGGGCATATCGACCCTCACGACCCATAATTTATTTTTGAAGAATACAGGATCGGTGATTAAAATACATCTTTTATTTTCAACCACCGAACATCCGAATCACTGGCGCCCACGTGGTTATTTTTTTTTTTTTTTGGGCTGCCAGCATCACTGGCGCCCTGACGTGGTTGTAATTTTTTTTTTTGGGCTGCCAGCATCACTGGCGCCCTCACGTGGTTTTTTTTTTGGGTTGCCGGCATCACTGGCCCCATTAACGTGGTAGTAATTTTTTTTTTGGGTTGCTGGCATCACTGGCACCCTCATCGTAGTATTTCATTTCATCTCTGGTCTGGTTTCATCGTAGCAGAAGTAGTTGTGTGTTGCATGTTTTTTTTTATTTTTGTGAAACGTTATTTTTTTATTTTTGGTTGCCCGTAACTAATGTGTACACCAATACAAAATTAGATTTACTTTGTTTAGAACTTCAAAATTTTTTTTTATTAACATTCTATAAACCAATATTATATTTATTTTGTAATCCTATTAAATTGTTAAACTGTTCGCAGTTGTTGTTATCATACGGCCTGTATACTGTGAAACTCATAAACGTGTTCATACGGTGCATAGCAACAAAAAATTGTTTACCTAAAGTAAGACCGTCGCACACTAAAGTGTTACATTTTAATTTATAATTTTTTTTGTTAAGTGTATTAATGGTGGTACACATTAGTTGCAAATTCTCAAGCTTTTTTTTCTTTTCTTTCCTTTATCATTTTTCATCTTTCATTTTTTTTTCATACTTCATTTTTTTTTCATTGCCAACCATAACGTTGCGTAGCTTTTTATTTTGTAACGGAACGGAGTAGGGCCTACAACCTCGTTCAAAACTCACCTTCTTGCGGTGCATTTTTTTTCTTTTTTTTCTTTTTCGATTTTTTTTTTCTTTCGGATTTTTTTTGAACAATGAGTTATCCGGTTAAGTTCTTATCATTGCAAAAGACCGAATTGGAGTACGAAGTTCTTATTAGAGGAGCTACTCCAGCCGCTACTGTTCAGGAACTAAGGAAGCAAATTACAAAATTAGGGCCACTTTTTCCTTCTGAGGATATTTTAGAGAGCTCGCTGCCTGTTGCTGATGATTTGACAGGAGTTACTGACGTCCTTACTAAGGTTAAAACCTTACTTGATTCCTCCGATAAAAACACATTGTTGCGCGCTGAAAATTTCTTGCATCACTTGTATCATAGACTTAATCGAATTACTAGAGAGGACAAATCGCAGCAGGTCTATGATGCATGTGTTTTGGAATTTCAAACGTTATTGGACAAATTTAATTCAGTTAAGGATAACGGTTTTGATGCATTAATTCCTTCAACTTCGAAAAGTGAGCCACAATTAACTACTCCACCGCCGATTAACGTGAATGTCTCGTGTGACCGTAACCTCACTAGTGACCTATGTAAAATTAAATACGACGGCAAGACTTGTGTCCGCTCTTTTATTCAGCGTATTTCGGAAATAAGTAAAGCCAGGGACATTCCAAATTCGAAATTAATGTCCATCGCCACAGAGATTTTCACTGGGGATGCTCTTCATTGGTTCCGTAGCGTTCGCGATAAAGTGTCTGATTGGGAAGAGCTTATTTCACTTTTGATAGTGGACTTTGATCAAGCGGATTATGACTATCGGCTTCTTTCAGAAATTCGAGCTAGGACGCAGGGTGAATCAGAAAACATTACCGTTTACCTTTCTGTAATGCACGGGTTATTCTCACGCCTAGCAAGGGATCTGACAAATGAGGAAAAGCTAGATATTATTCTCCATAATATAAGACCTTGCTATGCAAGTACGTTAGCTGCATACCCGGATATACCAGATATCGGTATCTTAAAATCCGTTTGCCGCAATTATGAAAACGTGCAAACTCGTCTTGCAGGATTCAAAGAACCTCCTAAAAAGACTGTAGATACCTTGGCGCCTGAGTTTGCGTATACTGGTCCTACTTCATACTCACAGAGATACACTAATTTTAAGCCGAAATATAATTCTTATAACTCTAATAATAATAACAATAATAATATGTACAATAAAACAAAAACTTATCCTAATAATAATAAATTTAATGAAAATAAATTCGAAAAAGGTAATAGTGGTAGCAATAAATATGTACATGCAATGCAATCAGAACCTCCGAAAACGTTATATTGTCCTAGGTGTCGTAGTAACACCCACAACTTACGTCAATGTAAAGGAGATAAAAACGTTATATTTTGTTTCGTCTGTGGACATGAGGGTGTTAAGTCACCCGATTGCCCAAATTGTAACAAACATAAACCTAATAGTTCAAAAAACTAGGTAGCATGCAGGATTGTAACTCCAATCGACAAAACTTTAATACCGAGGATTGGAATAAATGGCTTCAAACCATTAAGTTTTATTTTAGTACTTATAAACTTAATACAATTCTGCATAATGAACCAGTTAATGACCCCAGGCCATATGCCGCTATACAAATTAATAATTTGAAATTATTTGGTCTTTTAGATTCTGGCTCAGCAGTTACTGTTGTTGGTAATAATATTCATAAAAATTTAATATCTCACGGTTTAGAATTGCACAAAGACCGCAATATAACGATTACAGCTGCTGGAGGTCAGTCAATGTGTAGCATAGGATACATGAACTTACCTATTATTTTTGAAAATGAATTTCATGTCCTTACTGCTTTTGTCGTGCCCGATGTTAAAATAGACCTCATATTAGGGATAGACTTTTGGCACAAATTTAGAATTTTTCCTAAGCACTTTACGAACATTACATTTTCTAATAATTCATTAATGTCAAATGCAAGTCTTAATTTAGATCGTCCTTCTTTCATTCAAGCTTACGATCATTTGAGTAATTCAGAAAAACTGATAGCTGACAATATAATTGCTCAGTTTAATGACATCTCTGCCGAGTCTAAGGGTTTAGGGGAGACCAGTTTAATCACTCACCGCATTGATACTGGAGATGCACAACCAATTCGACAACGTTATTATCGCTTATCACCTGAGAAGCAACGTATTCTTGTGGAACAGGTAGACGAAATTTTAGGTTTAAACGTTATCGAACCTTGTGAGAGTGCTTGGTCATCACCAGTCCTTATTGTAACCAAAAAGAATGGTCAACCCCGTTTCTGCCTAGACAGTCGAAAATTAAATTCGGTTACTAAACGCGATGCATATAATCTGCCTTACGTGTCAGAGATTTTGGACAACCTTCGCGATGCTCGCTATCTATCCAGCATCGACTTGTCCAAAGCTTTTTGGCAAATTCCCATTGCTATCGAAGACAGGGACAAGACGGCGTTTTACGTACCTGGACGTGGCACTTTTCGTTTTAAACGTACCGCGTTTGGACTCACTAATGCCCCTGCCACCCAGCAGAGATTAGTTGACCTGCTTTTTAGAGAATTCGACCTCAAAGTCTTCGCTTATCTTGACGACATTATTATCGTCTCGAATGACTTCGATTCTCATTGCTCCATCTTACTGCGGGTACTGGAGAAGCTGAAGCAGGCGAACTTGACAATTAATCTTGAAAAATGCCAATTCTTTCGAAGTCAACTTAGGTACCTTGGCTATGTGGTTGATAGTTGTGGACTACGTACCGATCCAGAGAAAGTACAAGCTATCCTCAACTACCCGACTCCTACATGTCGGAAGGACATTAAGCGCTTTCTTGGGACAGCTACCTGGTATCGGCGTTTTGTTCCCAACTTCAGTACCATAGCCGGTCCTCTGAATAAGCTGACGTCGAAGAAGAAAGGCGGACCGACATTTTTCTGGTCTCCTGAAGCTGACGCAGCCTTTAACAAGCTGAAGGAATGTTTAGTTTCCGCCCCGGTTCTGTCCTGCCCTGACTATGATAAGCCATTTGAGGTACACACCGATGCCAGCAACTACGGAGTGGGTGCTATGTTAACCCAAACCGTAGGTGGTAAGGAGCACCCCATTGCTTACATGAGCAAGTCATTGTCAGCGGCAGAAAAGAATTATAGTATTACAGAGCGTGAAACTTTAGCAGTCCTAGTAGCCTTAGAACACTGGAGGTGTTATTTGGAGAACGGCAGGCCATTCACTGTATATACAGATCACAGTGCCCTGAAATGGTTCTTGTCTCTAAATAACCCCACCGGTAGATTGGCTCGCTGGGGTGTTCGATTGTCCGCGTTCAATTTTGAACTTAAACATCGTCGCGGCGTCGACAATGTCATCCCAGATGCACTTTCGAGAGCTGTTCCTGTCAATGCTATAAACACCTCAGGATCACACGTAAATACTGCAGACTCGTGGTACAAAAATATTTATAATTCTTGCCTTACAAAACCTCAACTTTTTCCAAATTTTTTAATTAAAAATAATATTCTCTATAGATTGTCGAAGAATAAATGTCATAATTTAACGTCTGAATTTTCGTGGAAAGAAGTAGTTCCTTTAGAGCTACGAGAACAGGTCATCAATGAAAATCACGCTGACCCTAAAGCAGGACATTTAGGCGTTTATAAAACGTATAATCGTCTCACATTACGCTACTTTTGGCCAGGAATGCACCAAGACGTCGTGAAATTCATTGGTTCATGCACTAAATGTCTCTCTTATAAAGCACAAAATCATTTAACATTAGGTGAAATGGGTCGTCCGAAACAATGTAGTCGACCATTTCAAATGATTTCGATTGACCTTATGGGCCCTCTGCCGGTCACTCGAAAACAAAACAGTTATATTTTAGTAATCACATGTCTTTTTTCTAAATTTTGTCTTATTTTTCCTCTTAGAGCTGCTACTTCTACAGCAGTTGTTAAAAACTTAGAAGATTCAGTATTTTTAGTTCATGGGGTTCCTCAAACAATTTTTCTAGATAATGGTAGCCAATTTATAAGTAAAGTCACAGAATCCCTATTTAAAAAATATAATATACCCAATATATTTTTTACCCCAAAATACACACCCCAGGTTAACCCTGTCGAACGTTATAACCGGACTATCATAACCTGTCTCTCAACATTTGTTGAAGACGATCACCGCTCTTGGGACGTTTTTATTCCTAAGGTGCAATTCGCTATTAATAATTCGGTGAGTGAAGCAACTGGTTATACTCCTTCATTCTTAGTATTCGGCAGAGAGTTAGTAACCTGTGGTACGCATTATGTTGATTCTGACTTGGGTGATGAAGTATTGTTTCTTCCACGTGACGTATATGCTGACAACCTAGGATGCCTTTCTGAGCTATTTAATAAAGTTCAGTCTAAACTCTGGCACGCTCACGTGAAGAACACTTCACGTTATAACCTTCGTCGCAAACCTGCTGAATTAAATGTAGGAGATACTGTAATGAAAAGAACATACGTCCTTAGCGATAAGGATAAATATTTCAGTAAAAAACTTGCACCTAAATTCATAAAATGTCGCATAATAGAAAAGAAATCACCTCTAGTATATGTTTTGGCTGATATGTCAGGAAAAAATTTAGGGACCTGGCATATTAAGGACTTAAAATTAATAGGAGTAAATAAATAGTAAAATCTTAATAAATAAATATATTAATAAGTAAATAATAATCATTTTAAAACTTAATTCGTGTAATCGTTACTCTTTTTAGTCACATTAATTCATCTAGTACTAGAATGTTCGTACGGGTAATCAGCTTTTTGTACATTATTTACAACTGATTACCTCATAAATTGCTAGGTCGCGTCAGTAGCCTTTTATATAGTTACTGTTGCTTGTTTTAATTGCGTGAGGTATAAAAGATTGTATTTTAAAAGGTTAATATGAATGTGAGATTTTGTGTGTTACTTGACTGCGTGAAGTATGAAAGATTGAGTATAAGAGAGTGGAACGAGCATGAGGCTGAAAGTACGGATTTTATTCTTTTAATATAATAAAATCCTTTCGTGACGAGGGGGGTACTGTAACGTTGCACGTACATGTCTAAAATAATGTAATAAATTGTGATAAAAAAATAAATAAATAATTTAAATAAAAAAAAAAAAAAAAAAAAAAACATTAAAATAATAAATAACGCCGTAGCTCTTCTCTGTGCGATCACCCTATTATTTCAAACAATAGGAACGTTCTCGAACCGCACTGACCGATGGCCGCTCGCCGCTAGGTTAGATGGACGAGCAGTCCACGGCAGCGCCTCGCGTGATACGCACCTCTCTGCGCATACGCAGCACATTATTTTACTACGACCATTCATTTTAAATAAAATATCCTTGGGGAGCGTACACTCCCTCGTAGTGTCATTTCGCGCCACCCCAAGGCAAATTAAGTGCCGTGGACTATTCCTGGTGAAC
Source organism: Thymelicus lineola (assembly GCA_963932265.1). Lineage (NCBI taxonomy): Eukaryota > Metazoa > Arthropoda > Insecta > Lepidoptera > Hesperiidae > Thymelicus > Thymelicus lineola. The sequence continues at coordinate 21,051,898 of OZ010680.1, forward strand.
GACACCTTTTGTTCTTTTTTCAAAATAATTTCAAAATTTAATAAAATAGTGTGCGCAGTAATAACTTGTGCGTCTACGTATAAGCTACCGACCGCCCCGATAGGGTAAGTTTTGAACGAGCGTTATTATAATTAGATTGCCATTTAAATACATAATGTATATCAAAATTGTTACTTACTTAATTTTTTTTTCTTCCGTTATACCCATCATTTTCATTCACCCTTATCATAGTCTTCATTTTAATTCAAATTTCAAATTCATGGTTTCTTTTCTATTATTTTTTTTCTTATGGTAGCTTCCCTTCGCTTTTTTTTAATTGTAACTCCGTTCTGGTTTTTGTGAACAACCACACCCAACTACTTTTACGGCTTGCTCTCGCTGCGCACGTGGCGGGTGGGGGGTTCACAAACCAGCGGAGCCCACTTTATGGGAATTAACATGGATCTTCCTTCCCAGGGTTTCAGGTTCGGATTAACAAAAGTTGCAAGCTTGCACACAACTCGGACGCAGACCAGCCCCGCCGTATCCTGGACCCTGGTTTCCAGCTGCGCCCTCCAACACCGTCGGCAGTGCGACAGGGGAGTACCGCTGCGACCGGTGGAACCAGACGGGCATATCGACCCTCACGACCCATAATTTATTTTTGAAGAATACAGGATCGGTGATTAAAATACATCTTTTATTTTCAACCACCGAACACCGTATCAGTCATTAAATTGTAATAATATTGAGATAATCATAAATACTTACTTTCCGGGCCCTCGCAAGAAATCCTTAAGAGTCGTGGGTTTGAAGTCCATGCCGGCAGTGAAATATTTCTTTTTCTGAAACAAAATCGTCTTATATTTCATCTAAGGCACATTGTTCGATAGCATACCAAATGACATCATACATTTATTTACTTTACGCTAAGAAAAACAATGTGATATAGAATTCAAAGTAAACGTTACAGCGAGAGTCACTGCGCACACTGTTAAACCGCCAGTACCATGTGGGTCTACCATGCTTGTTCCATATCAATAACGCAACGGTTACGTTCCAGGTGTCGCTTATGGTGTCGGTTATGATTTCAGACCATTTAAACTTCACTTTGTATGCGTACTACATATAGGAGCATCAGTGCCAGTTTTATATTTTTTATCAGTGTAGGCCAATTTATTTCCGCCGCCTCAGTACCTTTCTAAAATAATAATTTTCCATTCATAGTAAGGAAGGCACTGAATTAGTCACTAAGAAAGTGCGTAAAAAACAAGAATTACAAGTTTTTATGGCATTTTTTAATAGCAAAATTCTCTATAATATTATCATCTTCTGAAATTTGACGCCCCTAGGACACTGCCGCCCCTAGGCCGCGGCCTATACGGCCTATTGACAAATCTGAGACTGACGAACGTATATTTTTCATGCATAGTCAAGTGTCAACCCACCTGATCATCTTTGGTCGGCGACGGGCGCTTCGGCTTCGGTCGGTTGGGGGGCTGGTCGTTGTCCGCTCGCTTGGTGACTATAGAGATGATGATGGTGGACTCGAGCAGTCTGAGCAGCGTGCGCGGCATGGGGCCGATGACCGTGCGCGACTGCGAGTACATACGCACTAGCTCCCGGTCGTGGTCCGTCAGCTGCGTGGGCGGACACGACTCCAGCGTGAAACTCGACAAGCCCACGATCTTTATTTTCCACGGGAACGATTGCTCTATCCGCACTGTCGACAAACATTTCGGTCATACACGTTACGTCGGCTCATTTAAATGTACCGTGTATGAGCATGACCTAACTTAGTGAAAGGGGATATTAAATAAATAAACTAGACTGTGATATATTTTTATTTTATTATTCATAGGCATTCTTTCCAATGCAATGAAATGTTCATAGCCTGGCGGCTTCTGTCGATTACATATGATCGACCTTAAACAACAGCAGCCCCGGACGGTAGTGGGATAGGTGCGCTAGTACCTAGTCTGTACCTAGGTACAGAACACAACTCCAGTTTTTAAATTTTATGTACATAATTGCTTTTATACTTACATCTTGGCGGTAAAAAGGTAGGACCTCTTTCGTTAACGAACTCCCACATGTGGTTGGCGGCCGTTGTCACTACCCATTTGCCTAGGCTGTAGATCAGTAATAAATATAAAATAAATATGTGCCAGTTTAATAGTTTGCTTATAATAATCAGTCACAGCCCGGCGGCTTGTGTAGGTCCTAAGTGATCGAATAAGTTAAGCAAAAATAACTGCGGTCAGTATCTAACAATTGATTGGATGGATGACCTCTAGTGGCAAAAAGATAAAAACGGACATTGAGCTTGCGGACGTCCAATCGCGTCAGCGTAAGTAGCAGCGTGGTGAAGAAAGCTGGAGGCTTCCTCATTTATGAGGAGAGATTCGTGTCGTGGACCATTCTATTAAGCGCACTGGGCTATTTAGGGTCCCGATAGAGCTTGCGTATGTGCAAGTTTAATAGGATAGTCTGCCATAATTTTTTTTTAATGTAAACAACCGACAAGCGAACAGACAAGCCACCTGAGCAGTTATCGTCACCCATGATGCAGACCCATCTGTGTGTGTGTCAATCAACGAAGCGGTAGTAACCTGAAGACGAGTACGCGATGCAGCTCAGTGGCATGGCGCTCCATAGCCTCGTGCAGGGTGCGCGTGCCGGCGGCGCTCGCCGTACTCGACGTGTTGTATAACAACAACACGCCCGTCTTCACACGCACCAGCGTGCGCCGCAGCCGCCCGTACAGCCGCACTAGTTGCTCGCCGTCCCAAACACGACCTTGCGTGCGCATCCCCTGCGGACGCGAACGTAACGATATAGAAAGAAAGAAAAGAAAGAAAGAAAAGAAAGAAAGAAACATTTATTTCGTCATGAAAATAATATGGTACAAGGGGTGCAAGGTTATATCGTGTTCATCGCATCTAACGAGTGTCTGATCGGGATATTTCATACTGACGATGTTACATTGATTGGATATGAATTACAGGGTACTTTAATTGGTATAATTGGACCAATTAGCGGATATTATTCAACATGGCAACGCTGATCGCTAAGTTTGTAAGAGAGAAAGAGAGATGGCGCTACTTTTTGTTTATATGAATAACATTTCTGTGAAATGTTGGGACGGGGCAATGCAATTTTTTGAAATTAATATTTTACTGCCTTAAACCGATTTTCTTACTGTTATCGCATGGATTGCTCATGTAGGTATTGGATGCGTACTCTGTGGATCTATGGACGTCTACTGTAGTGAGCTTACTGTCACTATGTGTAATGTGTATGGTAGTCAATTATATTATATGTACTATAATATGTAAGATACAATATGTTAAATGACAGTGTTTGTTACCTTGGACGGGTCTGGCGGCGGTTCGCGCCGCTCGCTCACCGACTCCGCGCTGCGCGTGCGTCCATGCACGAACTCCGACGCCGAGCCCGCGCGACCGCCGCGCACCGATGATGCCTGCATACACGGACGGGTTTGTACTTGCTAGTTAAATAGGGATGTTGACTAATTTTAGGATTCAATTTAATTTTATACATAAGACTTTAATATTCACGAAAAAAATATTATAAAAATAATTATCTTCAACTTAAAAACAAAAGTTGATAAATAAAAATCATTATCAAATTTCCCACCAAAAACGTCACGTGACGTCACAATCCGTTATTCAACACTATCTCTCTGCTGAAGTTAGTTGAATTTCCATATAAAATACTTTCAATAAAGTCATAAGCTCAAAATGGCGTTTGAGGTAACGTGACAGTGAGTACAATTTTTAACATTTTAAATTAATGATATTTAATTTATTGTGATTGATTTCGATAAAAGAATCATATTTTAGGCCTTTTAATGTTACCACTAGTATTTTAGACATAAATTTATATTAATTTATAATTAGTGTAAACATCCCTAGTATAGCCGTTATTCACTCGTGTCTTTATTCAGTCTCGATAATAGACATACTACAATAATAGTGTTTATGGATACGAAAGACCATACAATAAACCTTTATTCTTACGTTATTCATACATAATATTTTTCTTAATAATGTATAAAAATTACAATAATAAGCAACTACCGGCGGCGTGCCGCGACGGGGTTTGAAGTATTTTGCAGAGGGGATGGACTTTATGATGTTCGTCTTCGACGTGGGTTCTGCAACAAATTTTTATGTTATGATCATCGGAAAATATACATCGAATGCATCACAATATCACATAATTTTTAATCACTTAGCCAACCAGCCAACATTTGAGCTAAATCACTTAACCAACCAACATTTGAGTTAAACCAAACGTTGGCGGGTTTGGCTTAAATAATCTAATATTTTAATAAAAAAATAACCGACTTCAAATGAAGTATTGAGTTATTGGTCCATTTATCGCGCAAATACTTAATGCAAATTTAAGACTTATATGCTTTTCACATGGATGCCATTGTCAGATCTCGCTTAAATTTATGTGGGACCACACGACAAGCACCAGCTTTCGATTAAAAAAGAATCATCAAAATCAGTTCACCCAGTCCAAAGATCCGAGGTAACAAACATAAAAAAAATACAGTCGAATTCCCTCCTCTTTTTTTGAAGTCGGTTAAAAAATAAACAAGTGAAACTCGCGTATAGACATGCACAACTACATAACAGAGGTAACGTACTGGGCTGCGGCTTGAGGTGCGGGCGGTAGGTGAGCCAGCGCATGAACAGCGGGTCGAGGTTGGCGGCCGCGCGGTCCGTCTCCACCTCCACGTAGTCGAGCGCGGCGCCACCCGCCTGCTCCGCGGTCACGTGCACGCGCACCGTCAGGAACGGCCTGCGCACGCATCGCATACAATAGTGAATCTAACTTTTTTCATAGGCCACAAATACGTATTTATGCAATGCGGTCCGCAGAAAAAATATAATTTATAATTTCTTAGGCTTTCGCGATTGTTACAACAAATTAAATTGAACTATAGATACGTTATGCCCTTACAAATCAACCAAAAAATCTGTTCCGACCGAGTTACAACACACACACGCTTATCTTTTGTTTCATTACATCAATCACTATTAGATTGGTAAATTATGTAAAAGGGATGGCACTACTAAAACCATAATAGTGAAAAAGACAGCTAGACGGCCTCACTCAGAGGCAGCTATCAACTGTCTGAATTAAAATCGCTACACTTGTCTAAATTCGACTGACATAATTTCAGCGCCATCTTGGCATATCTTGTATAATAATATAATATCATTGGTTACAACAAATTAAATTGAACAAGTTGGAACGGATTCATCACGTATATTAAAAAAGTCATTTTCTAACGTTTCACACACTTTGCAGTGTATATGGTAAAACAGTTATTTAATTCACATTATTTAGGTGATAATAAAAAAAGTAGACGGCGGTGGGCCAACCACAAAAGCCCGGCGGGCCACATGCGGCTGTGGACCGCAGGTTGAGCACAGACTGGTTAGAACAACGCTTCAATACACTTCAATACTTCATATTCACTATATCTTCACTTCATTCATTATACCCATACAAGTTTTTGACGATAAAATATACTTACACTACGTTTCGGATGTAATCCGGGCCGGAGAACACCCAACCGATGTTATTTTCCGAACCGTCTGCAAACAAAATGTATAATTTTTAATTTATTACAATCTACATTTTAATATCCACAACAAAACTGCTTACTTGTAGTATAATTACCCAAAAATATTCAATTTAGCGATACGTTACACGTTCGTTTTGCTAGATGTCTCATGACAATTTCTCAGCTATGATGATTCATGTAATAAAATTATGGGCTAGTAATAATCATATATGTAATAAGATATAAGCTAAAAAGAGGATTTACTTTTGAGCTCCACTGCTGTGATCCTGAAGTTAAAGATTGTTACATGGGCCATCGTGAGGTTCTCAAGTAGAGTGAACGATACATAGCCCCGGCGGATCTCGCAGTCCAGCGCGACCGTGTCTGCAAACAACAATCAAAACTTAATCTAATGACTATCTTCCAAACTTAAAACTTCCACAATTCCAAAATTTCCAAAATTAAAATTGTCATACGATGTTACTCAATCAAGGTCTTAGATAAATACGTCATCATCATAAATCATGACCATCATACAAACGTTCTGTAATATTGGTAATATTATTTATTGCGGAACGTTTTTGTATCTTGCCCTACATACCTAACTAGTTTGCTGACTGTACCTTTCTCCTTCTCGAGGTCTTCCACCAGTGAGGTCTCCCGGAGCATCGCGGAGGCGCGGTCGAGGCTGAGCGAGTACAGCAACTCTGAAATCACCTTCAGTGACTGCGGCGTCGTGTATGAATTCGCCAGGGCTGCAAACACAACGTTTATTAAATATTTTGTGTAAATACAAAGCAGATGTTTTAAGAATTATTAACAACTCACCTATACTTATGACAAATAAATTATTCTGATATATTTATTAGAAGCGAAATCGATCATTGTTCACAATTTTTGATCCTATGTCGGTATGTTTGGACGCATGTCACGCACAAATACTGGACGACTATTTTAACTTAAAAAAGGAATTTCAACATTCAACGCGCACGAAGTTGCGGTCAAAATATAGTAATTAAAAAACGAACAGACGAGCCTTCATCTCCCATAGACATCAAAAACGCTAAAGCTATTATTCGTTTTTTAAACGGAACGGTGACTCGAAGATAAGGATAAGATACTTACGGATATTGAAATCCCCATTGAGGTGTGTTGTGCTCCTTTCTCGGTACATATGCTTGTGCGGTAGAACAGAACCATACCAGGTCACCGTCCCCTCAAACATGGGGATATCGTGTCGATAGGTCGGAGTCGACAGAAAGACCTATTGTTAATGAGAAAAAAATCTAAATTAAGTACATATTATTCTATTAATTCAAGTAATACTAATAATAAGTTAATATTCAATTTAACATACGCGTTTGGGCTCAACGGCTAAGGCCAAAACATCTTAATACAATAAGCAATACTTCCAACACTTACGCGCGTATCAAAAAACATACTTAAAACATCGCTTGATACTGCTGCTTGCTTTTAACGTTAAGAATATTTGTTCATATATATCAAATATGTTTCAACAAAACCATGTTTTTTATATAAAAAAATTATAATTATCAAAAATATTGATTGAATGCTATTATAATTCTCGTAACATCAATTGCAGTGTTCAAGATGTTTGCAAAAAAGTGTTTCATATATATTTATTTATCAAATTAACGATTTACGCTTACATGGATATTATAAACATCAAGTCCAAATTGATAATATGCAGCTATACGGATGGGGTGGTCAACCTCCTGTATTTCACGCGCTGCCAGGCAAACTCTGCAAGTCAAAAAAGATCAATTATCTTACACTAATCTCACACTGAAGTAGCGTGGTGAGTATGCTCTAGGCCTCCTCAAGAGGAGAGACCCTGCGAGGTGTAATAATAATAATAATAATTTATTTCAGATAACCTACTCAGTAACCTACTCGGTTTGTATGATGGTCATGATCGAGGTAACAACTCGCTCAATATTCCTTGGCTGGCAAATGCATTTTTCTTCTAAAATTTTAAATCATGACAGTTTGTTTACAAAAATACATCTGTCAACTGGGCTTCCATGGATCATGGAGGATCAGTTTTCGGAACATTTTATTATAAGATAATAATACGTTCATCGTTTAAAACGATTAGCCGTTGTTATATTCGTGCTGCTGTGTATCCAATTATAAAGGAATATATTAGTATAATTATGTAAAAAATCGGAGTTTTGACTTATTGCAGTTAATGCCTATAACCTACCTATCCTGCTCTGAGAGCCTTACCTCAATTCTATTTGTGGAGTAGTAGACTCAGTAGTGAGCCATTAATGGGTTGAAGCCAATCTCACACTAATCTTGGCTTGCAGCTTTGTTTATAACAATAATAATGCCCGAGTTCAATAACGATAATTCCGATAACGTCAAAATTGAGTGAGTGCTTTTAGCGTCATCCTTAACGTTATTAATATTATACATGCGTTATTTGTTACGTCTTCACCCCATAATCTTACCTAGTCCAGCTAAACAGTGTAGCATTGATTTCCCAATATTAATTTATTTGGAACAGTCCGATGAGAATATCGGTGCTTTCAGTGCTATGAAATGGTTCACATAATGTGTTCATCGTCAATGTCGCTAACGTGTAATGATCATTTATCATTTAAAGCATAAGATATTTGAATGTCCAAATTTCAGGCTCAATTACTTTTCGGGAAGCAAACCACATCGTGTTTTCTTGGTAATAATCAATTTGTTGTTGATGTAACTTCAACAATCTAGACGCTGGTTCAGATAACCCGATGATTGTGCTAAGTATGTACGTGTCTTTAACGTGAAAAATCCAGTTAAACCCACCTCCTTGAATACAGAGGTCCATTTAACGTTAGTTTGATATTGTCAACCGACGTCTCGAGTGTAACCTTGGGTGCTACCGGCGTCTCATTGAGGAAGTGGTCCCAGGGCGTGAAGTGAACCGCAAACTTCTCGACAAGGAGGTCGATTTGCCGCCCAGGAATGTTAGCTATGAGCGCGTCGCACTCTTCCACAGTCAGCGGACGAGGCACCATTTCTGTAACGATTGGCACCAATTGAAATGAGTAAAAATAAAGTCGAGTGAATAATATTTTACTTAGTTAGTGCGCTTTACCATTTTCGATTTCATGGCCACTTAAAATCAGGTGTTTAAATCACTACCAACTATGGTGTTTAAATGGCACCAACGTCTCGCAAAAAGGACGCCAACGACCAAGTGGATCGACGACCTGAAGAAGACAGGAGTTATTCGCTGGATTCAGAAAGCTCAGGACCGGTGAGAATAGCGTAAGTTAGGCGCGGCCTATTACCAGAAGTGGATCTCCTAAGAGTTGATGGATGGATGGATAGTAATAAGTGGGTAGAATAGAATAGAATATTGTTTATTGTACACACCAAATAGGTTACTACATTAGAACTTAATATAAATGCATGTAGTACAAAAGGCGGTCTTATCGCTATAGAGCGATCTCTTCCAGACAACCTTTGGGCAGAGGACATAGACATAAGTGTGAAAAGGGTAGTGTGCACAGACAATATAATAAATAAGATAAACTACTTAAATAATACTTACACACTTACATAATACTTACACATACAAGGAATAACTATAAATATTAATATAATATACAAGATTATGAAGTATGTGGGTAGTGTGGTAGTGGGTACATACCGGGCTCGTCGATACGCGGCAGGTCTTGCAGCAGCTCGTGCAGGATCTCCACGCGGTGAAGTAGCCCGGCGCCTGCGTGAACCGTCATCGGACGCAGGCAAACGCGGATAAGCTGCCTCTCCTTCCAGTCGCTGCCGACAACACAAATAAGTACAGAATAGTATAAAAAATTATTTAAAAAAATGATTTATACATCAAAGCGACTTAAAAAAGTAAACTCAAAATTATGAAACAATAAAGGAGAACCCCAGTTTCCATAGAAACTCAGGCCTAAGTAGACAAGACTGGAAATTGGCTGTTAATTAGATTATTGCAAAAGGTTCAATTTCTTCAATTGTCACGGCTGCCAGCAATGGCCAACTAAGGAAATCCTAGAATGAATCACCTTAATTATAGGTTATGATTATGTCATACTCGTGTCACAGTGCTATTTAATATGTATGTTACACTTACTATAAACCAAACCAAACCCAAACCAAAAAGTTTTTCACAAATACTAACACTTATGCTACGAGTTTAATGGCTAAAACTAAGTTGGCGGGTGTCTATTACACTATCTACTACTTCAATGCTTTTCACCCAAAACGAATGTCATAAAAAGGTTGTATAATAAAAGCTATTGCATATTTCAAGAGATTTTATTAGTTATTATTATAATATATTAATATTTCGTGTAGTTGTGCAGGAGGCGCTATATTTCGTTGGTTTGCCCAATCAAGATACCATAATATACTCATTGTAAGTATGGCCACAGCAACTTCCTGATCTTCTAAAGATGTATAGGCAGAAAATTTTACTCACCAAAAATACTACACGTTGGTTTTGGTTAAACGTTTAAAAGTGTTTAAAAGTAAAAAGTTTAAAAGTAACGGTAAAAGTGTTTATCAGATTGTTTATGTTTTCTCGCGGCGGTAGAAAAATTATGAATATCAGCATAACCGATGTCGTTCCAGACCGTTTTATTATTTGAAAATAGTAGACAAACGAAACAAAATAACCGATTACTGTGTATGCAACCTGTCAGCCAATTGAACGATTGAATGATTGATTGATATGATTTGTTTTGTATTAAATTTACGATTGACTTTACCTATATTTTGTATTAATTGCAAATCTGGTGTTGGACGACCTATCTCGATAACTTGTTTTGTTTTTCACTGAAAGATAGTTTTGAAAACGCATCATATTTTATTTTCTCAATACACACACCATCTGAACAACTTTCACAGACAATATTATCCATTTTTCACTCTAATAACAATGTTAAAATCCTAAATATCTGATAGCGTAAGTCACAAACACAACACACATCAAACAATATGGCTACTAATAATATTGACTATTGAAATTACGTAGTAAAAAGGGAAATTTAATACGAAAAAATAATGATGGCCATCTAAATATATAAAATTCAATGAAACAATCTGTGACTTCTTAAAATATTTGCATTGCATAGCAAACTTTCGTCGGAAATGTTCGGTACGGTTCGTAATTTTTCGTGTTAGCTTTAAAGAATAACAAGAAAAAGACACTGGCTTTTCATGCAGTTGTGTGCGTGATTTTTGTCATTGTGTGTCAGCAAAGCCCACGTAGCTATAGGAACGCACACACATAAAAATACGCATGACCACGATAAGCCGTGGTAAGCCACGGAGCACACATACAAAACATTCAGAGACGAATAGTTTGTGTCTTTGCCATGGCAAAGGCGAGGCAGCGCTAGTGCAGCGCGAATCGATGATGCGAAATTACTTGAACGACCCTTTAAATGTATCGATCTTAATGATAACACCGGCACTCGATAGGTGGAGCTGATTTATAATTTAAGATTTTTATGTTGTTTTGTTTATTGATAAAATAATAGATCTATTATCAGAACTAGGGTAGGCAGTGTCCTTCTGTCTTTATGAAACGCACGCCACTGAGGGTACGTTATCCAGTGTTCAGGACTTATTCTGAACCTTTGTCAGTCACAAAACAGGGGATTAAGGAGTCCATATTCATATAGTATTGGTTTGCAAGAAATTGTAGCGAAACTGCGAAACACATTCACCAAAACACAAGTACGAAAGCGAATACAATAGAAAATTAAAATCACTGTGTGCGTGTCGATGAGTTTCAATAGTAAATAGGACTCCAAATACGCTGAAAATATTTGATAGTAAAAATATACAAGAACACGCGTAGAAAGATGAAAGATCGATGACAAATATGACAATACAGTGGTGTTATTAATAAATACTATGGTTACCAAAATGACATTATTAGGGATTACATCATCTTTGTTGTCAATCGATTAATCGATGTCAAAATATTCGAAATGTAATTTAATAAAATTAGCGTAACGATTAAATAGTAATTATAATATATTACATAGTTTTGATTTATATGGAAAACGAAAATATGTAAAAAAATAAATTAATATTATAATTATAATCAATAAATAATACATAAAATATATTATTATGTTCCATCAATCGATCAATATCAATCGATTCAATCGATTATAAAATCGTATAAAAAAAGCAAAGCAAAGCAACATCCCATAATTGTCCCACTGCTGGGCTCGGGGTCTCCTCTCACAATGTGAGAGGTACAGGCCATAGTCTACCACGCTGGCCAAGTGCGGATTGGTAGACTTCACACACCTTTGAGAACATTATGGAGAACTCTCAGGTGTGCAGGTTTCCTCACGATGTTTTCCTTCACCGAAGCAAGTGATAATTAACTTGTAATACGCACATAATATTAGAAAATTAGAGGTGCGTGCCAGGATTTGAACCCGGGCCCCCGCGTTCGGGAGACCAACGTTCTAACCACTAGGCTATCACTGCTTATAATAAAATCGTATGTAATGAGGTAAATACTGTGAAAACTTTTTTGCATTATTTAGTTCATTTGGCAAGAGCAGCTGAAGCTAAGATTTAAATATGTTTATCTTATAAATAAGACGATTTTTTTGGTATATTGTTTACACTTGTCTACTCCGATGTTCTAGCACAGATTACATAGGGTTCGAGGCCGAAAATTGGGGTTCTCCTTTGGGACCTACGATGATTTCGTATGTGTATTCCAGCAGACCTCAGAAATGGCTCAGTCAATTTGGAAGCGGTTTTCACTGTTGTTTTGAAGTAAGTTAAGGGTATTTACTGTTTGTTTAATTTCAATCAGTTTACAAAGAAAAAAGATATGTATTTTAAATGAAATTATTTTCATTAAATAATTAAATTCCTTAAAGCAAAACCATTTGAAAAACAAAAGCTAAAATAATTGGATTCCGAGGGGACGCCCAAAAGGGCCAAAGGGCCCAAAAAATAAAAATTTTTACTAATGCTAAGTTATATTATAAAATTGTAAATTAACATTATAAAAACTATGAATAAAGATATCCGTCAAAGCAAACCTGTTCTCAAAGTTAAGTGGTGGATTTTCGTAAGGACAGATGTCCGTCAGTGGACTTCGATCATGTTCGAATTGGACGTAGATCGCTGGGGCCATGTCGAACCAAAAGCGGTCTCTGAGTGGTTTGCGGTTCAACTGCCTTTTATCCTCCTGCTTGCGACGACGGAGGTATACACGATTTTCATCTTCGTCGCTTTCCGAGACATCCACTTCTTCTTCGTCGTGTGAATCTTGATTAATCTGTATATATAAAACCCAAAAAATTGTTATATTTGAAAGGCAATAATCCGAAGGTGGTTTAGCACTACTAAAACAATGCATTAGGTACATTCGGTCAACTGATAAAGTAGATTTTCTACTTTTCCTATACAACAATTTGAAGATATTATGTAAATATGGTGATCAACGTCAACACAAAAACGCTGATCTGTCATTCTCATCAGATTTTTTCAGCGTAGTGGAACACTCCAGGTATTATACTCATACAAGTTAATTATACTCGTATGTAGTATTATATAATAATTTACGATTATCTAAAATTATTAACTTGAAAATAAATGTTTTGTGAGTCAGTTATTGCTCCTATTAATACATTGTCATTGAAATGAAATGAAATAAAATGAAATAATCTTTTATTCATGTAGGTATCACTGATACTCTTATGCACGTCATTTTTTTTAATCTACCAGCTTTTCGAAAAGGTGCTTTGTCATGGAGGAGAAGAAAAGCCGTAAAGAAACTCCTCAGCACATATTTTAAAAATAAAACTTATATCTATTACAAAAATAGGTATTCTCTAATCTGTGCAGAACTGGTTGTCTAGCTAGTTATTTCCAAGCATCCTTGTCATTTAAATATTCATTTATGCTATAGTAGCCCTTGCCTAAGAGCCGGCCGACAGAAATCATGACCGAAAAAAACATTGAACTTGTGAGAGAAGCTATAACCAAAGATAGACGAATAAGTTATAAACAATTAGCTGAAACCCTGAAGATCTCTGAACGAAGTATTGGAAGAATAATATCAAACCATTTAAATGTTAGAAAACTTTGTACCCTGTGGATACCGCACGAGATAACCGACGCTCAACGGGAGGCACGCGTAATTTGCTGCAAAAAAATGTTGAAAGACTTCGAATCAGGAGTACACGGTGCTGTAAATTCAATCATCCCAGGTGACGAAAGCTGGCTGTATTTTTTGATGTACCATCTAAAACACAGAACAAGGTGTGGGTCTTCGAAGATGAATATCAACCTATACAAGTGAAAAAATCACGTTCGGTCGGAAGAAGAATAATTGTGTCTTTTTTTCGTAAAACGGGTTTAGTGGCCAATGTTGTGCTAGATAAGCAGAAGACAGTCACAGCTCGTTGGTATAATTATTTAGAGCGTTGAAAAATCTCAGACCAAAGTCCCCAATGCGCTCGTAGTATCTTCATATCGACATCGTGCCCAGTTAACTCAACAGACTTTTCAAGAAACTGGAATTCGAGTATTGGACCATCCACCTTACAGTCCTGACTTGGCACCATGCGACTTTGGTCTTTTCCGTTAGCAAAATCACAACTAAAAGGACGTAAGTTTGCTTCGGAGGAGCAGTTAATCGAGGCCTGGGAAACAATATGTGATTCCATTGAAAAGGAAAAATGGGAGCATTGGTTCTGACATTGGTTCTGGTGGGACTGGTTCTTGCGTATGAGAAAGTGTATTGAGTGTGGTGGAAAATATTTCGAGAAACAGTAAATACTTTTTTCATACGACAAGACTTATTCCGTGACCTACGTAAACAAGCCTAGCAGTGTCGACGTCAGTGAGCTGCCTTATTTTTCTAACAGCATAAGCAGCTCTAGCAAGTTTAGTTGTGAGAGATGCTATGTGCGGGCCCCATTGCAGTTTACTATCCAAGGTCACCCCTAAAAAAACTGTGGATTCCTCTACTCGTATATTTAATGTTTCATTATTTAATTTAAGAGACTTATTTACTTTTTTTACATTTGGTAACACGAATTCTAAGCATTTGGTTTTCTTTGCATTTAAAAGTAAATTATTTATAGTGAACCAATGTGAGACATGCGACAGAGCACTATTAACATCGTCAAAATTAAACAAACAACACAAACAGTGCAAACAGCACAATGTTCGCATGGTTTTTAACATAATGTGGTAAGTCATTTATATACACCAGGAAAAGAAAAGGGCCCAAGATCGAGCCTTGCGGAACACCCATCACAGTAGGTGACTCTTATGACTTTTCATCATTTATATTAACCTTTTGTATCCTATTACTTAAATAAGATGCGAGCAAGCTAAGGGCCTTGTTTTTCACGCCATAGTGACTAAGTTTAGATATTAATGTATCGTGCTCAACACAATCAAACGCCTTTGATAAATCACAAAATACACCTATAGCATTCGATCTGTAACAACAATAATTGTACTCACTTCTAAATCAGGGAAGTCTTCCTTTTCTTTTTCTTCAGCTTCCGCTAGCGCCGGTTCTACCGTGTACGATCTGAGCGTCTCCTCGGGCCATATGAAGTTAGACTCCATGGGATTGTCGGTCACCAAATACGGTGTTGGCTTGTCCTGGGACTGTAAGGAACAACAACTTTATAAGAACTTTACGAATTGGGGTGATTTGTTGAAGATTAGGTAAATGATCATCGATCATGCGTCAGTTAATCTTTTGGAGTACCTAATTTGTCACGACTGCGATAACTATTCAGTAGGTACTATTTGCCGTTATTAAGTGGATCTGTATGAAAAACTTCATTTAGTTTATTTACTTAGCGTTAGTAACAATATTAATTGTAATCAATAATCAAAATACTTCAACTTTTACCAATGATATAAATACCTCCGGTCTGTTAGGACTGATTCCTATATTGTACTGATTTCATAATGAACAAATATCAAAATCACCTTTTCCCAAAATGACTGATTTTCTAAATGTCTTTGTTTTAGAACGCCGGAAACTTTTATTGTCTGACAGAAAAGGTACAGTTACGAGCATAAATATATTACTATGGACACGTCAGCAAACTCAGCAATAATATCTACTCAAGAATGCGTTCAATAATATCTATCTGCACGGACGCAACAAAAATATGTGATATTCATAGACAGCATATTAAAGTGACGACAAAATTATCTGATAAAAAAGTACATCAAATAATTGTGACAACCACCCAAATAACATAAAATATGTGACGACATTAGTAACAAAATAATGTGATCACCCTCGGAGTGCAAATATATGTTTGCCGTCTAATTCTACGTTTCTGTAAGCATTTACATTGATTCTTCAATCATAATTATGCATAAATATATGACGTTCAATAGTTGGCAAAAATATCTGACGTGAATCTTTTATTTTTATGCTTTTTACCCGACTGCGCGATGCAAAGCAGGGTAATGTGTTTATCAGTCTATGTATGTTCCTATGTGGCGACGCGTTGTAGAGAAACGGGTTGACCAATTTTGATGATTCTTACATCAATCGATTCGCTTTAACCTTGCGAGTGTCACTAAAGTCATGACAATAAACAGGGACAACCAGACACCCTAATTGTCTAAATGAAAAAAAAAACAAAATTTGACGAACTACGTCAAGTGGGGTATCGTTAAATAGGTATTCAAAAATGATTTTTAGGTTCATTCATCATTTTTGATTTTAAGTGACAGTTTAGGATATACAAGTTTAGATATATATATTAAAATTTTAGATTATTATAGATATATAAGATTGACGTTGTTTAAGAATTATATTGTTTTGTTTCATACAGAGAGTAGAATTTTTGTTGTTTAAACATAAGATTTAAAAATAAAGTGTTAGGCTGGTTTTAGTGTCACGCGGACCGTCAGTACGGATCGCTCCGCATAGACCAATCTGTATAAACTTCTAGGGAGCGTTTTAAAGTAATGCGGACGGGTCCGTACTGATGACGGTCCGTGCGGACAACTCCGCAGCCGTCCGCATGGCGCGTCCGTGCCGCGGAGCTAGCCTTACTGACTGTACATGAATTTGACAGTTTTATTTCCGGCATTCTAAAACAAAGACATTTAGATAATCAGTCATTTTGGGAAAAGGTGATTTTGATATTTGTTCATTATGAAATCAGTACAATATAGGAATCAGTCCTAACAGACCGGAGGCATATAAATGTAAATCAATCAAACTTATACCTAAGACGATTGGGTTTCGACACACTACTACAGGTAGACAACAAAAGTACATACTGCATATAGGTCGATGTGTCCACACACGCACTTTCCGCGCGAGACGAGCTGCAGCGCGCGCGCTCCTGCGTTCACTCGGATGAGCGTGGGCGCACGCGCGAGATATGTCACCGCCACGTGCGCCGCCGCTAGCTCCAGCAACGGGCGTGCAAAACGCCGCCCCGAACTCGCCTCCGTCTCCATGCCCTTATAACATACGTTCGTGATAAACGTTTCTCTATTGGATGATACAATAACGACGTCTTATGTACGTATTGTGTACACACGCTTATTGCCATGTGTGCGTGCGAGTGGTGTGAACCAGTAAATGTTAGTGTTGAGTAAAGTTATATAACAAACAATTTTTTGGTATTTGCAGTGTGACAGCGCCTCGTCGTTGTTGTGTAGGACAAAGAAGCGGCCGATTTAAGAGAAACGTTAAGCCGGTGTTCCCAGTGTTGTCTTGGGATAATAGTCGTTAAGCGATGTCGAAGGCACTCAGGAGGCATCAAAACTTTCGACACCTAGGATGGCCATGGCCACTAATCTGAATCGGGGTCGATAATGCTCAAGGCCTCCTTAAGCTAATAATAAAAATATTATCTTTATGCGAAGTCCTAAAATCGCTGATGCGTGTGAAAACTTTCATAAAATACCTTTAGTACTTTTGCAAGTATGTCAATTGTTTCTTTACGAAAAATTCTCCTTACCTTGAATACAAACGCAACCTTATCCAGAAAGGTTGAGAACAGGACTGGGAACGGCCTTGGCGGTGCGAAGTCCTCGCCAGCCCCGGCGCGCTCCGACCAGGACGGCAGCCACGACCACGCCCACTCGCTCCACGTCTCGGTCCGGGGGACCTCCGTACACGATGTCGAGGGGGTGGCTATACCAAAATTAATTTACTTTTATTCATACTGGTACGTATATAACAATTATAGCTCGTGTTTTTTATTAAACACACTGATATTTTAGCGATTAAATACCTTTTAAATTCTCAACTCTGATAGAGAACATTGGGTTGGTAAATAAAACAAATTGTAATAAGTTATTCATTTTTATTGTAGTAAATAACAGCTATTAAGATACATCATCGAATCATCTTCATCATTTCCGATTAACGAAATGTAAGTATTGTTAGACCTTGTGATAGATTCTCTTCGTTCCGTTAAAAATAACTATAGACATTGATGCAACGTGTCTTTTCAATACCCGTGTTCGACAATATTTGATTTTTGAATCATCATCATCATCATATAAGCCCTTATCTATCCACTGCTGGACATAGGCCTCTCCTAAGGTGTGCCACAATCCACGGTCCTCTGCTGATCTCATCCAGCAACTACCGCCCGTCCTCTTAAGGTCGTCGGTCCATCGGGCTGGTGGACGGCCCACACTGCGTCTGCCAGTTCGCCAGTTTGATTTTTGAATCGGAGATTAAAATCCTAAAATTGTTAAGTTTTAGCATTTTGTTCATTGGGTAGAAGTCTAGTTTTTAAGGAAAAATAGATATTTAGCAGGCATAAAAGATAAAATGTCGGGAATGCAAGAAAACACATATGTACCATTCGGGGTGTAAATAATTTTATTATCCGCTCATACAGCATTCTATATGCACTAAGTTATTATTTATTTTTCTTACTGAGAACTAGATAGGTATATTATTATCTAGTTTGGTTACACTACTAATAAGAGAAACTCATTTTATTTCAAGCATTTGAAATTTATCTACTTTTATGCAAATTACCACGCTAATTGAGTCTTTTATAATTTTTCCTTTTTTTACTCTATATATTTTTATTGTATTTTTATTCTGTTAAGTAGTTTTAAGTAGGTACATGATAAAAACAGGGCACACTGAAAACCAGCGGTTGGAGCATTCCGTTACAACTAAAGCTGAGTGTGTTCCTTTTTCGTCATGTATCGCCATATAATTTATTTCCTTTTGTTTTGTTTTATTTTAAACTAGGAAATCGCCCTCGTTTCGCTTCGGAAAAAATTGTAAAAAATAGATAATATAGCCTATGTCACCCGGGGATAGTGTAGCTTCCCAACAGTGAAATAATTTTTCAAATCGGTTCGGTAGTTTCGGAGCTTATTCAATGCAAACAAACAAATCATTCCTCTTTATAATTTTAGTATAGATAGCATAAATTTCTGTAATTTTAGTTTAATTTTGTTGTGAAAACTGGCGAAATAATTTTTTTCTATTCTATTCTATCTATAATTATATTTACTTTTATACAACATAAATATTATATTTAGTGATTAGGGAACATACCAAAACCACGTGCCTCATTTAGGGGGGGGAGGGGGGTCTTCAAAACACCACGATTGGTCACAGAGGGGAGGGGGGGGGGGGTTTAGGTTTTTGTCACGTAGTCAATATTTTAGCAACCATTGCGCCACAAAGTCGTCAAATAAAAGCAAAACTATTATTTTTTAACTCTGTTTTTGCAAAAAAGTATTGAAAACCGTATTTATCAATTACCACGTGAAAACTAGGGGGGAGGGCGGGGGTCTTCTCATATACTACGGATGGTCACGAAGGGGGGGAGGGGGGTAAAAAGTTGGAAAAAATGGGTTACGTGGTTTTGGTATGTTCCCTTATTTACGTTTCAATTATTTTTTCTCTATCACTCTTTCGAATTTTCTGTTCTTCCAAAGGTCGGCTGACAAAGAATGTTTCTAGTATTAATCCCACCTCTTGTATCATTTTTTAAAGGTATAATTAAGTTTTCAATAAATAGATGGATACGTGTTGCGGTTTTTGGATATTTCCCTTTGGGTACTTATGCTATAAAACTTTGCTTCTTGACTGTCATGACTCGAGGTCAATGGTTAAGATTGTATTTTGATTCCCTTGCAAATGTAACAAATTCAGCATAAACGGCTGTACATTTATGCCGAATTTGTATGTACTACGAGTATACCTGAGTATTGATGATTGATGATATTACTTATAACAAAATACAATTTCAACTAGATATCTTCACGCGTTGCTGAGACATAGGGTTTTGACAGAGGACGAACGGACGGACGCACATTAAAGTTATCCTATTCTTAGGGAACATACCAAAACCACGTGCCTCATTTAGGGGGGGGAGGGGGGTCTACAAAACACCACGATTGGTCACAGAGGGGAGGGGGGGGTTTAGGTTTTTGTCACGTAGTCAATATTTTAGCAACCATTGCGCCAAAAAGTCGTCAAATATAAGCAAAATTATTATTTTTTAACTCTGTTTTTGCAAAAAAGTATTGAAAACCGTATTTATCAATTACCACGTGAAAACTAGGGGGAGGGGGGGGGTCTTCTCATATACTACGGATGGTCACGAAGGGGGGGGAGGGGGGTAAAAAGTTGTAAAAAATGGGTTACGTGGTTTTGGTATGTTCCCTTATACCTAAGACTCTGTTTTTTTCCTTTTGATGTAACGAACCCTCTTTGGGGATTAGAGTTGACCTAAACCGTTATTGGGGCGGGTTAAACTAGATGCAATGAGGCCTCGCGCCTTGAATGAATTGTGATTTGTGTCCTATTGAATGGTGCACGGGGTATTGCAATGGATACGGTGCCGCAAATGTCATTGTAGCCACTTTTAATAATCTAACTCTAAAAGGTGTTTATTGAAGAACATCAAGTCGAAATATTTATTATTTATTTATTTATTCATGCTTTATTGACCCTTAACAAATAAGTGGTACAAAAGGCGGACTTAATGCTAAACAGCATTCTCTACCAAGTCAACCTTAGGAATGTGCAGAGAACAATGAAAGCGGTACCAGCGAGAGAAAGGGAAGTTACAAGAAAATATATTATAAATATATATATATACCTACATATAATATAAATATATAAGTATAGATAGAATTCGGCATACTAAAAAAGTAATAATGATAAAAATAATATAATAATAAATAAGACTGAATATACATTACTTAATAATAGTGTTGTAGATGATGAAATATCTCCACTGCTTTATATTTTTTTATGTAGAGCCGAAAATAGAGACGCGCCTTCTGATGTAAAGTGGTTACATTCGACCATAATTATAGTCCATAATTATTCGTTATTATAAGTAACAGTAGTATTAGCAGCAGTATTTGTTATTATAAGTAACAGTAGGATAAACAACGCTTTGAAGGTCAAAAAGCGGAGGATTCGCGTTATTACTAGCTCTGCGACATTGAAACTGACATTGAAAGGAAATAAAACATTTCACAGTAGATTTTAGAATGCGGGTGGTAGCTAGCCAAACGTGAAATTTACCATACTGCAGTTACCACTATGCATGAGTCGTCAGGATTTTATAAGATAGCACAGAGCCCCTAAATCCATCCAGACTGTTGAGCATCGTCAGTTGTTAAGAAAATTACGCCACTCACTAGCAGAGGAAGATAGCTTGGACTGGAGGATAGGTGAAGCTTCTTTAATCGATACGAGTGGGTCATAGGAGTGGGTATATAACATGATCAAAAATATAATGGATATGAAATCGATCGTTACTACATTATTTATCAGTGCTAAAAGACCATATTTATCGTTGCACTCATTATTTAAGTTGTTAAAATATGCAAGTTAGACTAGATAAAATCAAATTTGTTTCTATGTTGGTATACAAATTAGAGCTGACGGAATAGCTTGTAAATAAAAATACCTACAAGCCGAAATCCGTCCCTGCTTGGCTCAGTGAGCGGGGGAGGGAAGGATAGGGGAAAATATAGAAGAATGGAAACAAAGTTGTTATGCGTAATTAAAAATGTGCGTCATATACAGAAGTTTGATTCTGCGTTTCTATCACTTGTGGGAATGTGCTAGCCGTTATGAAAAATGTTAATGCAGTCTGTAGTAGAGCTTCTTCCACACAATAATGCTACATGATTCCTGAAGTAGGTATATGGCGAAGTGAATAATTGCGTAACGATGAGAGAAAATTATGGTTTGGATTAGGTTCAGTGCATGTCATTCGGTTCCTCCTTCGTTATTGATTGATTCCATCGAGGAGAAGAGGATAAAACTTGTGTCTGAAGTCGAGACTTCTCTGGAGCGGGTCTCGGAATGGGGCAGACTAAATTTAGTCCAGTTTAACCCCGAGAAGACACAAGTTTGCGCGTTAACCGCTAAAAAAACCCCATTTGCCATAGCACCACAGTTCCAGAACATTCCTCTTAGCATCTCTAAAATCATTGGGATCCTTGGTGTCAACATTTCGAATGAAGTTCAGTTTCGGGACCACTTGGTTAGTAAGGCCAAACTAGCTGGAAAGAAATTGGGAGTGCTCAATAGAGCTAAGCAGTACTTCACGCCTAAGCACTGGTTGATGCTCTATAAGGCGCAAATTCGACCACATATGGAGTACTGCTCCCACCTTTGGGCCGGAGCCCCAGCTGGCCAAGTGGATCGGTTTAACCGAATTCAACGGCGAGCTATTCGTCTTGTCGATGATCCCACGCTTACAGACGGATTAGAATCGCTTGAGTTGAGGAGAGATGTAGGCTCTCTCTGCATATTCTGCCGTCTATATAATGGGGAATGTTCTGAAGAACTGTTTGGTTTAATACCTGCAGTTAATTTTCGTCACCGCACATCACGTACCAGGTTCCACCAACACTACCTGGATACATGGCATTCGTCCACAGTTCGGTTCTCACGTCATTTTCTACCTCGCACGTGTAAACTGTGGAACAAACTACCTGCATCGGTGTTCCCTCTAAGCTATGACATGGGGTCCTTCAAGAAGCGGGTCTATCGTCATCTTCTTGGCCGGCAACGCGTTGGTGACGCCCCTGGTGTTGCTAATGTCCATGGGCGGCGGTGATCACTTACCATCAGGTGACCCGTCTGCTCGTTTGCCTGCTCTAGGCATAAAAAAAATGCTAGTGGGTGACCTCTGCGAGATGTGATGCATGCATGTGATGTGTGAATCTAGGGTCTAACCCGTGCCTATGTTTAGGAGAAGGGTTATTTTCGAGAGCAAGCTTCTCTATAAGCTATCAGTTATCTTAGTTCCATATGTTCTGTCGTAGTATACACATCGAGAACAATCATCTCAGATATATTGATGTAAATATCTAATAAAACATTTTAATCTATTCAAGGAGTGGATAAAAAAAATAATTGAATTATTGTACAGCGCATTTTAAGTAAAGATTAAGACTACGTACCCAGTTTGAAGGTCAAAGCATTACATGATTGTACAATATAATTATCTAGATTAAACTGGTCGCCGCATACATGATTCACGTCAGTTCTTTTTAAAACACCAGTCAAGTCATTCAACTTTAATAGACATTATCAGGAAAATAAAATAATACAAAATATATTTTATTTTGTAGTAATTTTTTCCTTTCTTGCTTGCAGGATATTTCCATAGCTGAAACATAAATAATAATATGTAAGAGTTGTAAAAGTATTTATAAAATATAATGTAAAACTATAGCAAATAGTACTTACCTAATTCGAAATATCTTTTACAGCATGGGTTCTATCTCACATGATTCATACAACTCGCATTCAATTTTATTATTCTACTTGAAATGGTGATCGTGTATGACCGATTGATCATACACAAATTAATTTATTTCAAACTAATACGTATATAGCTGTTGCCCGCAGCTTCGCATACGGAAATTATGTTTTACCTTAGTTGCTATATTACATACAAATTTTCATCCCATTTCCCAGGGAAACCTTCTAATTTTTTTTTCTATGTTATAATCATGAGTGAATAATCGTCCGGATCACCCTCACTGATCACCCTCTTATATCGTAGGTCAGCTTTTTTTAAACTAATATTTTCATTACAATATCTTTGTTTTTTAAATACTTTTTATAATGTTCATCAACAAACATGTATGAAAAACGCCCCAACTCAGAGTCACGAATGGTTATTAAATCGCTTATTAGTACAGAATTTGTATAGTGATTTTTTACTAAGGAGTGATTAAATTAACGGTTAGTGACTCTGAGTTGGGGCGTAAGAGTCATAAGTTACATTTAATTACACCCAAAAATAGGTACATACTCACGATACGCACAGCATTAAAACTACCAGAACTTTAAGCGTATGTTAGTATATTAAGTTCATTGATTTCCCGTCATTGATTGATTGACTTTTTTGCTGAAGTTTTACTAAAGCAAATGGTCACTGCTTAATTATTGTTTGACCAGAACAATTGAAAAAATCGTCAAATGCTAATAATTATGAAACAACAGTTAGTTGATTCATGAAATTAATTAAAGTTGAAACAATGTATATTATACGCGGTTCTGTTCAAAATGTTAAGATGGTTGGTTTCAAACAGTTTGTCATGGTTCACAGATGGTATAGTTTTCGCTTTGGGCCGATAATAAGATCTTAATTAACACATTGTTATATCGGTTTTTGTGCCACTTACCATCAGACAGGATTGTAATAAAGTATAAGCTTTTTAAAAAGAACAACATGTAATTTAATGTGCATTTAGAATTCACCGGATTGCTTAGCTGATTCCTATAGCATGGCGATTGGGAATACAAAGCTAAAATATACACACCACTTCGCAGACACGAGCATTAGAATTGGATTGCAACTGAGTGGCATGGTATTCCATGACAAATTGTCGTTTGCGTTGAATTTCATATACATTGAAATATTTACACTATTACACGAAACACTTGCAGACGCTTGCTAACACGAACACAGCGAACAAATTTCCATACAATAGGACATTTTGAAAATAATTCGCAAATTATTTAAAACCATTTATTGCCTTAGTAGCATGACTGCACAGCTGAGGATTTCCAGGAACTGTAAATTAGAGATTTTTTATTGATAAATCCATACCGCTACGCATACATACATATCTATACTAAAGTTCTGGTAATTTCTTAGGTGGCCTTTACTAACGTTAAAAGGAGTGAAATAAGTTGTGCTGTCATGAATATGAGTATTTATTTATTTATAATTTTTTACATCCAATCATACAAATTTCAATGATCAAGAGGCAGACTTAAAGCTAAAAACATTCTCTGCCAGTCAATCAGGAATAAGACTTGTAAGAAATTATACTTCTTTGGCGTAGCAAAACAATAATAACGAGTAAATCCGCGTGTGTAAGGTTTCAGTAGGTGAAATAGGAGACAAAATAATCAACAACAAATGATAAATTAAATAATAATAATACGGTTTAAATTAAAAAAAAAAACAAGTTGTAACTATAACATTTTAATTTTTATACCATTGAATTACTTAAACAAATTAAATAATCGGGTATCATAAAGCGTCATTTTTGTTTCGGAGAGGTACACCATGCGTGATATTATACGGAGTGATATCACAGATATAAACTACAGAAATTTGTTACCTACCTTCACGACGGCTGCTCTCATTCTATTTTACTGGCTATTTTGCTCACGAGACACGATTAGTAACTGTATATAAATGGTTGTCAACTTACCTGGTGGAGGGTGGTTCGCGGGGGGCTGTCCGGGGGGCGCGGGGGGCGGCCGCTCGCGGAGCAGTCGCAATAACAGCACGAGCTGCTCGCTCGTCACCCCCATCTCCAGGTTGTCAGATCGAATTTGTACAGTAAGATTCTTTGCCTTTCGGTTTTGTAATGAAACTAGTGTTGTCAGTATTCTGAAAAGGTTAATTTGGGATGTGATATTTGAATTTACTTGAAATTATGTGATTTTTGAAAATAAGCTTGTTAAATATGAACCTAATGTCGAGTTGACAGCGGTCGAGCAGCGGTTCCTGGTAGTGCCGGATCCTGCCGTCGTTGTCGGCGCGGTCGAGACACAGCGTGAAGTCGTCGAGGCGCACCAAGCGTCGCACCACGGGTTCGTTAGCGTCGATATCTGCGTTCATATGGAAAAAATTCAATTAAAAAGAAAAAAAAAACAATCGCCAGAAAAGATTCTTCAGATATC
Source organism: Thymelicus lineola (assembly GCA_963932265.1). Taxonomy (NCBI): domain Eukaryota; kingdom Metazoa; phylum Arthropoda; class Insecta; order Lepidoptera; family Hesperiidae; genus Thymelicus; species Thymelicus lineola. The sequence goes on from OZ010680.1 coordinate 21,077,688, forward strand.
CATAGACAATCTAAATAAACATACCAGCAAACGCCGGGTTCCAGTCGGCATCCGCACTATCTATGTAAAGCCATTTGATGTTCAACGACAATACAATGTCGTCTTGAACATATTTCACAATCAAGGACTGTATCGTGACTGAAATGTTGCTCACTACTCTTCGGATCAGGCTCTGCATGTATCTTGGAGGCGACGGCACCAGCTGGTTCCTGGATCATCAAAATTAGTATTTTTTATTTTATGCATAAAGTAACTTTATATAAAGTTATAATAATGTTATTAACAGTAAAATACCAATATAAATTTAATCGTACCTTGCTTGTGCTTGAACTTGGCCATTGTCATCTCCTGGATTCGGAGGGTTTAAACTTAAAACGCATTCTGGAAAATTAGAACGTACGGTTAAATTTCCAACAAATCTCTAGTTTGAAGAGTAATTTCAGACGTAAGGTACATAAGGGATAAAAAATCAGTTTTACCAATTGTATTGATGGTGACCTCAATGGGTTCCGAAGTGATTTTTGTCCATGGTACACTGATGAGCAGCTCATGGATACGGCCTGACACAAGGGTGAAGGGCAGCGCCACCTCTCGTTGCAGCACATCCGGTTTCAAAACCAAGTTATGTAAGGTAACTCCTCCGCCCCACAGTGATACCTGATATCAGTAATGTAGTGTTTGACGTTCAGGGAATTTGATGTAATTTTTGACTTAATAATATTTACAATCTATCAACTCACTTGGACATCTGCTGGTTTAAAGTCTCGAACATATTTGTCGACGTAACTGAGCAGGATGGGAGTAACATAGGACTCCATCTTGATAAAAACGAAGATTTGCTTTTACACACGATGAAAATCTGTAAAAATAAAAATCGTCGCTACAGCGAAGTGAGTCTATCAATAATTCAATAGTGGGTACATGGGTAGGTACAATATCGATTGCTATACTCGCAATGTTCGTATCGCTTCCGTTCTGACTAATTACTTGCTACGAGTATCTACCATCAAATAAGAAAGATACTAGGGACCTATTGAAATGTATATTTATTATAAGTATATTTAAATCACTCACATATTTTTATTACAGGTTGTGTACCTGTTTTGTAATGTTAATTATAATAATACTAGAGTCTAGAGATCAGCTCTGCGGTCAAAATTTGACCGTAATTCAATGTGTCAAAAGGAAATTTTTAGTGTTCTATTTTATTTATTAAATGTGTTTATAACATAATATATTTTATTAAAAAAATTTTTTGCACTTCTCCGTGTAAACTTTTACTATACCAAACATCGGATTCCTGCGTACATGCATTTTTCTTAATAACGTGTACAAAGCTTTTCCCTTCATGTATTAATATAATAATATAGATCTTGAACCTGACGGCTGACATCTTCGAATCGAAGTGGTAGCTGCGCTGAAGTTGCTCAAATCCAAGAAAGCCCCCAGACTTAGCATGATAACTACTGAAGTCCTTCAATTAATTTTGTCATCCACAAAGGAGTGGACGCAAATGGCAAAAGACTCGAGGACTGGAATAGATCTGCCATAATTCTTCGGCATGAAAAAGGGCATACAAATCAAAGTTACGGAACGATCACTTTTTTTTATATCGCTTGCCAGCAAAATCTTACTCCAAATCCAACCGTCACATCAGACACTTTTTGGGCTGGGTCGCTGCTCTAGACAAGAATACGTGGAGTCGGTATTGCAGCAATTCATATATTTCAATAACTACTGTGGTACAACATATTGACTTTTAAAACTTTATTTTAAATTTTGTTTGTTTCGTTGAACGCGCTAATCTCAGGAACTACTGATTCGAATTGAAAAATTATTTTTGTGTTTGATAGCGGATTTATCGAGGAAGGCTATTGGAATTTTCGAAATTCATCCCCTAGGGGGTTTGAACTCACTTTCATACAAACTACTCGTCAGTTTTGGAGTTAAAAACATGATTTTTTGTGTAAGTTTATAGTAATTAACAAAAATTAATTTTAACACATTTTTTGGAAAATCATCCCTTATCTATCCTCATGGAACTTAATACACAACTTCGTAATTTTTTAAGTTAAAAACATGAAAATTGATATATTAGCTCAAGATAGAAATTAACAATTAACAGTAATGCGTTTTTTGGAAAATCATCCCAAAGAGTTAATTAAGGGGTGCAAGTTAGTATGGCAACTTCGTATAGTATGGCAACTTGAAGTAAAAAGGGTGAAAATTCGTACATAAGCTTATAGCTAGGGGGAGGGGAGGGGGAAGAGGGAGGGGGAAGAGGGAGGAGGAGAGTCTGATTTGTTAAACCTACCAAAACTATAAAAGTTAAATTATCAAAGTACGTTTACTGATTGTTAGGCAATACGAAGTTCGCCGAGACAGTTAGTATTTATATAATAACAAGGTGAAAAAATAAAACCACATTTTTTGTATTTAATTTCACATCATATATTAATGGGAATAAATTCGGGTAAATCTCAAACTTTATTTTTAAATTTCACATAATTAAAACACAACATTATACGATCAAGGTGAAATAATCTTTTTTTCCTAAAGTTTTATACTTTTTTTAAGTTACCGCATTTTCTGTCATCTAACAGTTAACGCTACCTTCTAGTACTTCATTTTTCAGTAGGTATTAATTGTCGTCATCATCATCAGTTTCATTTAATAATCAACAACATTCACACACTATTTCAATCAAATACAAAAATATAAACCATGATATTTGTATAAACAATTTATTTTCTTAAATTGGTAGAGCATCAAAGCATCAAAGGATCAAATCTTGTAACGTTAATTTGAATGACTTCCCTTTAATGAAAATTGATGAAATTTGGCAGACATGTGTATTTCCGATGACAATACACGAAAATCATATTTTAAACTAATTTTCATTGTTTATTTGTTGTTAAATTTAAAAAAACGATTTTCAGACTTTAGACGCATAATTCTCTATGTTCTATTTTACGTAGAGACTTGAAATTTTCACAACTTGTAGCTAATTTTATAAACTAAACATTATTGAAAAAATAAAAGCGTTTAAAAAAAAAAATTTTTTTAGGATTCAACTTATTTTATTCACTAATCCATTATATTATAAAACAAAAGAATCGAAGAAAAATCGGAACCCTTATGGTGAACCCACATTTATCGGCATCGTCCGCGCCGTCCGCATCGCATTTGTATGAAATCATATGAGAGCTCGATGCGGATGACAGATGCGTCGGCATATTATGTCATCCGTACTGAAAATGCGGAAGGTATCCGAAATGCCTAGATAGTGTTGCCATGCCACAATGCTTTTGACAACTTTTGGCATTAGGAGAAACTTTTCGTAGTAAACTAATCCTGTGAGGAGGTCTCGCCTTTGTGTTTATCCTATACATCATTGTTTTCGGACATTCGACAATAATACACAATATAATGACCAATACTTGACGATTGACAGCAAACTATACTTATACAGGGAAATAAATTGACACAGAACTAGTGGGATTTTTTTCGCACTAGTACTGTCAACAGGACATTAAACTAGACACAGACTTAAACAGGACTGTAAACGAATGACATCGCATCGTTTTACACTAGAGGTTGGAAAAACTGCAAAACTTGTGTGCTTGGCTATCGGTATACGGAGCGTCCGGCGCGGACGATGCCGATATATGTGCGTTCACCATTATAGTTTTTGTCATGTCCGTCCGTCCGTTCATAGCCC
>OZ010680.1:21081608-21294324 GCA_963932265.1 Thymelicus lineola
TCTAAAGGTTGTGATGGATGAGTGATGCTGAAGGTATATTTATTTCACATAATTATAATAAAATAGTATAGTCAATCAATAAAAATACAATATTAGGTAATCGGATAGGGTAGGGGGCGTTAGCGACTGTGCAACAATAATTCTTTGCAACTCAAGGAATTACTGCAGAGACGAATGTAAATACCTCTACCTTCTGCCCCAAAAGTAAGCAGTTGGCCTTACGACCATTCATCATATAAATCTGCCATCCCCCTATCCATCCATCCTTGCGGAAGTTTAAATGGGTACGTCATGTACAATAATTAACCAAAATATAAGACACAAGACAACATTGAGTAAACGACATTTATACATAACTAAAAACATTTACTAATTAAGCAATTGGAAGATAAGCAACAGGTTTACAAGTTGAAGAACATTAACACTAACGTACTAAAAATAGAAGGACACATTGATAGACATCAATAACATCTATTACCTGTAGTTGGCATCCGGGGAGAGGACACCATATTTTCACATGATAAGAAATACGGCCGCATGAGAGACGGCAGGACGCGGAATGTCCTTTGTGCCTGGATGCAATTTATAGACGGGGTGATATCATAATTTGACGCAAGCGCGAAAATGCGTTTCAATTGCATCCCCGAGCAGTCTGGCCCCGACCGCCGCTGCACCCCGTCACCACCCAATCCCAGCCCACCGGCACCGATCCTACGCCCCAGTACAAACAGAACAGTCGCTTAATGTGCAAACATCCAATTTTGTACTCATGCAAGCACAGACATAGATAGTAAATACATGTATGTGCATGCAAGGTGCCGCTTTCCGAACCTTTACCTGTTCTATCATTAGATACACAGGTTCGGATTGCGTAAGAATGACCTGCGCTTGTGCTTGTATGAAATTTTACGGTTGCGTATTCATAAGATATATCGCTGGACTTGGACTGTGTCTCTACTAATATGGTGCCCCTCACCCGCTGCCCACCTTCGCTAGCCTATAAACATACTACTATTAGGTATATGATTATTGAATTCAAGCAATCGACGTGAACCCAGTTCGCCACGTGAGAATTTGCAACGATGAATATCAAAATCCCAATCTCTACAACATAACATGCAAATGATGCAAAGAATGATAAATGAGTTGAGTTTTTTAATAGGGTGCCGAAGTAAAATCGGAACCCTTATAGTTTCGTCATGTCCATCCGTCCTTAGATTAAATACTTTATTCGTGTCTTCTTCATTATTGAATACAAGCATAAACATATTGAGAGGCTCTTTAGGTCTCCAGCTCAATTTGTTGATTGCTTCCAGTATTTTGTATCCCTTATTCTTGAGGTCTTCAATAATTCTTTCTGGCTTACAAGTGGAGGGAAGTTGCTTTGCCATGACTCTTATTGGCAGCTCTTGTTTATTTTCATGAGAGTGCCACAGACAGTTATTGAGACTGAGCGCTTTTGTGATTTCTCTATAAGATTCACCATTTATGGCGTTAATTTTAACAGTATCGCCATGCATCATTTTAATGCTGAACGAATTCGTTGCCTGGTTTTCATTTAAAAAATCGTAAAAAGTTTGGTAATCCTTAATGCCATCCACTATGATGGGCGGTGGCAGAGGGATTTTCTTGGGTTTTGGTGGCTCTTCTTGAGTAGGGGTGGTGTTCAATTTTCGTTTTTTCCTACACTTCGTTCGAATCCACTCGGTGTCTTGGGCAAGTTCTTCTTCGTCTGTGGCATATTCTATTCGCGGAACAGAGGTAACCATAGTAGTAGTTGTTGGCTTTGCGGTGCTGTTTTCTGCAAGACATTTTAGTTGCTGTTGCAGAATGTCTATTTGACTGCGTAGGTCTTTAACGAGGCTTTCCAGCTTAGCTCGTTTATCTCGTTATTTTGTATAGTATTCATACAATTGATATTCTGTCTCTGTAACCAAAGAAATGTTTTTTTTTCTTTGGTGTTTCTTTAGATTTCGATTCCATATTATGAATGATAAAAGTAGCTTCGCCTTAATAGTAATCGCCGTTAGTTACAGCATTACGCGATGTTAAGTAGGTCATCGTGCTGCAGCTGACTCGACGTCGACGACGACGGTGTTGTAATGCGTTAGCACTTTACACTGTTGCACTGTTTAAACTGTGTCGCGAATGACACATCTGCTCTCAATGAAAATTAAACACGGAATGATGAGTTGAGTTTTTTAGTAGGGTGCCGAAGTAAAATCGGAACCCTTATAGTTTCGTCATGCCCACAGACATGTATACCTAGAGTAGATGCCGCATGTTCATACATTTCACGTGTAACAGAAAGGATTTTAAATCCTATTTGAGCGCCGTGTCATTTAGTTGGCGTTTCATTGCTATTGGCAATAGATGTCAACTGAAATAACGAAAAATGCCTAATTGTAACGTTTTAAACTGTAGGAATTCTACAAATACAGTTAGCAGAGGTAAAAGAATTATTTCTTTTCATCGTTAAGTAATTTATTTATAAAATTGTGTAGTAATTTATTTTAAAATAATTTTTTTCATATTTATTGCATTTCTACCACGTTTTACAACGAAAAGCAATAACTTACTGTGTACTGCATACTACTCAATACATTGCTGATTTTGGTAGCAAAATTTATACGGCTTGTTTACTGGAACACGCAATGAAAGTAAAACAATCGTTACTATAAATCATCGCTTAGCTTCGTAGTACGGTGAATATTGTCGTGTTTCTGTAAAATATAGCATATAGTGTTGTTCATTTACTCGGTGTGGTCTCGATGTTAATCGATTTTGAAAACCAATGAATAATAATATTTACATAGAGACAGTTTTTAACAGGCAAATTATTTTTCATTACAATATTAATGTTTCTGTACAGTGATTTTATTCATGATAAGGGAACATACCAAAATCACGTAACCCATTTTTTCCAACTTTTTACCCCCCTCCCCCCCCTTCGTGACCATCCGTAGTATATGAGAAGACCCCCCCCTCCCCCCTAGTTTTCACGTGGTAATTGATAAATACGGTTTTCAATACTTTTTTGCAAAAACAGAGTTAAAAATAATAATTTTTCTTATATTTGACGACTTTGTGGCGCAATGGTTGCTAAAATATTGACTACGTGACAAAAACCTAAACCCCCCCCCCCCTCCCCTCTGTGACCAAGCGTGGCGTTTTGAAGACCCCCCTCCCCCCCCTAAATGAGGCACGTGGTTTTGGTATGTTCCCTAACATTATAATTAAAGGTTTTCAAGTGACCCTAACATTAAAGCAAAATGAATTATAGCGACGGGGCATAGATATTGGTTTCCAACAAAACATAGCCGTATATGTTCTATTCATTTCAATGATGACTGTTTTACGGATTCGAAAAAGAAACTAAGGCTGATTTCAAGCGCAATACCGAATATTGAGGTACTGTTTTTTTATTTTGAATTTTGAATTAGAAAAAATATTCGTTTAACTTTAGGTAAGTTTAAATGTGTCCATATGATGTTTTGATTTTCATAAAAGAAATGTTTATAAATATTTTTTTAATTTTCATTTATTTAATTTCTTGAAAGCAAATAATAAACAATCATAATATTTATGATCTCTTTATTTATCTTTACATTTTTGAAGCTTGTGTTTATAATTAACAAATAATCAAGTTAAATAAAACACAAAACTATTTATTCGGTCATATTCAAGCACTATACTAAATTATTATGAACAACCAACCAAAGGCATTTTTTATGTTTTACATATTCTACGCCTACAAACGATCATACGATTTTCTATTTACCTAATTATTATCGGTAATCGATTTTGAGAATCATTAATCGTTGTCGAGAATCGGTAACGAATCAGTTTCGAATTGATATCGCTAGGATGGGGAATTTCAGCACTAAATATTCTTGTGACAGCACAATGTGTCAAAAAAAAGTGACACGCTTGGTTTTCATACAATTCGAGGTACATGCGTCGTCTATTCTTGATATATGTCTGTGGTCATGCCCATCCGTCCGTCTGTCTGTCCGTCCGATTGTCCGTCTGTCCGAAGCAAAGCAGAAAGCTGTAATTTGGTACGGATATTAAAAAACATTTTTTTTCAGGGTACCTCCCCTACAACGTAACGTGAGGATGAATTTTTATTCGTCGCGTACCCTATAGTGTGGGGTATCGTTAGAAAGGTCTTTCAAAAATATTATGGGTTTTCTAGGACCATTTTTGGAATTAGAGGTCCGTTTGCGAAATATTTGGCTTTAAAGTAGGTACTAATTTTGGTTAGAGTAAAGTGCCCCCCCACCCCTGCCGGCTAAACGGTTGGCGTTGGACAAGTGGAAAAATTCTTAAAAATAGTTTGTATATTTGTATTAAGTATATCGTTTTATTTCATTTTCAACTTAAGCGTCTTAAAATAAAAAAAAATCTAAAAATCGTCGTTTTAATTTCTGAGCTTAGATGTATAAAAATTTTCAGCAGACACACCCCAGAACCAAAGTATTTTGAGATTGAATTCTTATAACCCCATACAGTCATAGAGTAGTTAATTCATGATGAACAGATTGATGACTCGAAAGATTGCAAATCATTGTAAAGTTTTAGATTTTCATAATAATATTTAACAATTCATTTAAATTTCAAGATTCTCTTAAGTATAGAGGTCCACTGCTGGAGTATAGCGCCAATTCAAGCCAAATTACATAGTTTAATATTTTTAATATCTATTTATTAGTTCAAAATCCAAATATAAGTACACACTTAGTTCAAAATTAAAAATGTTTGTATGTATTTGTATAATTAAAACTGCTTCCTGTTTTTTTTTTATTTAGTCATATGAATAAATTATTAAACTTATTTTAAACTGGATCCTAAAAAATGTTAGCAAATCATAAAAAATAATTTGTAATATAGGATTTACATAAACTGACATAATGTTTGTAGAAACATTAGAAGAATTAGAATATTGTATTAATCTAAACATTCATAATAATATTAGGTACTTTTAAACTAACTTAGTATTGATTGAGAGTAGCAATAGCTTAGCGGTTAGAACTTTGGTCACCCCAACGCTGGGGCCTCTAATTTTCAAATATTAAGTATGTGTGTATTATAAGTTAATTATCACTTGCTTCAGTGAAGGAAAACATTGTGAGGCAACCTGCACACTGGAGAGTTCTCCATAAAGTTATCACAGGTGTGTGAAGTTTACCAATCCACACAGAGTGGTAGACTATGGCTTATACCCCTCACATTGTGAGAGGAGACCCCGAACCCAGTAGTGGGACAATAATGGGTTATTGCTTTTAGTAGTGATTGAAAATATTGTGAGAAAACTTGGTAAAAAACCAATAAGAGTAACTGAATTTATATTACGAGTACTATACCATAGTAATAGTGATTTTTCATCAGTCTTGCGTGCTCCTTTGTTCAAATACACCAACACTGTTTACAACTGATTGTCCGATTTCACAAAGTTTAAACACCGGCTTAGAATTATTCAACTTTAGAAAAGGTACTGCTGCCACCATGTAATGAAACATTCGCCAGATAAAGACTGTTATTTATTATATGCAGGTGATATTTATTTATTTATTTAATAGGTTTACCAACAATTTTACAATGAGTAAATCTATAAATTACAAAAACAGTGTCTTAAACTACATGTAAAACCAATAACAGGTAAACACAGCATACACAAAGAAATTTAAGTATATGAAATTGTAATATGAAACAATACATTTTTAATATACCTCAATCTACTCAACATTATAACAATAACCGGAAAATTCCACAACATGTTACCTCAGTTTGTTTGTGGTTGTGGTTGTGAGGCACACTGTTGGTTGTATACATTTATTCTGCGGCTAGTTTGAACATAGTGATGACTTTACATATAGTAGGTTTTAACAAAGTACACCGCCACAAATTTGCCAACAAATAAATCAGTCTTTATTAACTGGCTCTCTAACACAAATACTGAAATTTCTCAGTTGACACTAGGAGGAAGCCTGACAGGAATTTACCCTGGGAATACACGTCCGATTTTGTTTCCGATTGTCTGATCAGACTATCTGATCGTATTTACTCGATACACGTCCGATTTTTGCGTCAGACTTTTTCTGAACACAGTCGTTCTCGAGCTGTGAGAGCGGTAAGTGCTTGCTTGCCAGAAAGAAAAGATGGACTGCGAATGAAAATTATGGTTACTAATTGCATATTTGCTCGTGTTAGCGCGAAAGAAGAAATAACGTCGCTATTGGATTCAATATTCAATTTCAATTCAGATTGATCAATCTGACAAGACTTACCGAGAGTAATTTCTACTTAAAACATCCAAAATTACTGAGATACCCCGAAAAGTTTTTTGATTGTTATAGAATAAGTATAAGCTCTTTTAACTCTTGTACTCGGGTCATGGGTGTTATTGGGATGTGTTATATGTGTCATCTATGCCACCCGCAACACAGGTAAAAACCTACCGCGAGGGTGTGTATGTATAAGCGTATTACAAATAATCTAATTTTTTTTTATGGAAATAGCCGGCAAACGAGCTGACGATCCACCTGATGGTAAGTGGCTATCGCCGCCCATGAACATCAGCAACACCAAAGGCATCACCGATGCGTTGCCGGCCAAGAAAGAAAGAAGAAAAAGAAAGAAAGAACTGGCTCTCAAGCCCCCAGCCGGAACACGAGTCGTTTGGCGGCTGTCTCATGCTAGAGGGTGGTAGCTATCCAGGCGAACCCCAATGGAGAAATAATAATAGTAATAATGGTATTAATTAACAATTAAAATCAATACTATTAATATAATCCCTCCGAGGGCGGGCCGGATTTAGTCGCCTTTTACGACACCCTTCCGGCGTGGGATTCGGGTTAGTATTCTAAGCCGCTCCAATACGGCTGTATTTAATTTTAACAAAAAAATAACCGACTTCAAATGAAGTACATCCAATAAAAAAAGAATCGTCGAAATCGGTTGAATATTGAATTATTCGTCCATTTATCACGCACATACTTAATGCAAATGTAAGACATATGCTTTCGACATGGATGCCATAGTCAGATCTCGATCAAATTTATGTGGGACCACACGACAAGCACCAGCTTTCGATTAAAATAAAAATCATCAAAATCGGTTCACCCAGTCCAAAGTTCTGAGGTAACAAACATAAAAAAAAATATAGTCGAATTGAGAACCTCCACCTTTTTTTGAAGTCGGTTAAAAATTGGAATAGTTAGCAGCGATTAGGTACAGATAGCAGAGCATAAAAATAAAAATTTTGAAAAACCCCCCGTATCAGGCTACTGCAGCGCCCTCTGGTGGCCTACTGCCATAAAACATATAATTATAAGCCCGCTCTTTAGTGATACCTTTTGGATGCAAAAAACTGCAATGAAATCGGCCCAGTAGTTTTCATAAAAACGGTAATATACATACATACAAACTAACAAACAAACAACCTCTAACCCCTAATGCATATACCGCCTTCGTTTCGTTCCGTCCGTCTTGGGTAAAAATTAAAATGAAAAAAGGGATAGATACCATATAGGAATAAAATAAGGCACAACGTATGGAGTATGAGTATTGGTAGAAATTATTATACATTTTAAGAATTAAACATTAAAATAATAAAAATAAATTAAAATATTCATAATAATATCTAAATTAAAATAAATCTTGCATGTCCTTTGGTTTCCTAAAAACTAATGATCAACAACGCAAAGAAGTTTACGACTTCCTCGTGACCTACTTAATTACTTAACCATTTTAGTAAATTTTAACTAAATTTTAAGTAAAAAGTGCCCGTCCAAACGTGTTAAGTGATAAGCCCTGCCCACCTACTTAACAGAAAAATAGAAAAATTTCTAAATTACTTATTTACTTATGTACTAAATTACTTATCTACTTAACTACTAAAATGACATAACAATGCGACGCGTGCGTTCACTGTCACGCTAGAGAGTAAACTGGCAAGTCGGAAGGAGGAATCGGACGTGTATTGGTCTCTGTAGAAAAGTATGCAGACCGCACCTTCAGACAATCGGATCGGCCATAAAATCGTAGACGTCTTGGCGCTGTTTCCGACTCGGACGTCCGATCCTACAATCTGATCGGACGTGTATTGTGTATTCAAACAAATGTATGGCACGAGGGCCTTCAGATTGTCTGATCAGACTAGTCTGATCAGACAATCGGAAACAAAATCGGACGTGTATTCCCAGGCTTAACCTACCCCTGCACCATTGGATGTGTAATAAAACTATGTTTGCCAGTTATAGACTGATTTTATTTGTCACATGTAGGTGGTATGCACAATAATATTTTAGATACCCTCCAGTCTACTTTATATTATTACAGGATGGCTGGGTGGAATAAAAATCCTCAAAAGTAGGAATATGGCAGTTGGCATCATGAAATGGCAGGCAATCATCTCAATAGTCGTATATCAGTATTCACCATGGCCAAGAGCTCCTCAATCTTCTAATATTAATACTTTTCAACTGTTGTTTTGTCTTCAGTTTTACATAGTAATAGTAGAAGTTAGCACCAATTTAAATAATTTTGAGTTTCTTATAAAAACTTATAATACCATTTTTTCACAATAACTTAAGCCACACCATAGTTCATTCATTCTCTTTTATAAAGAACTAGCTCATCCGGCGAACTTCGTATTGCCTAAAAATCAATAAATGTACTTTGCTATTACTTTGAACTTTAATAGTTTTGGTAGGCTAAACAAATCAGAGACCATTAAATTCCCTCTCCCTCATCCTCCCTTCTCCCTCTCCCTCTCCGGAACAATTCCGTCATACAGGATTTTTGCGTAACTTAAACCATTTACGCAGTGCATGCAACGGAAGCTCTAAAAAGAAATAATTTATCCAGATTTTGCAACATTTTTAATTGATGTTTCGCTCTTATTGGTCGCAGATAAAGCCTGAAGCCTCCTCAATAAATGAACTATCCAACACAAAAATAATTTTTCAATTCAAACCAGTAGTTCCTAAGATTAGAGTGTTCAACCAACCAAACAAACAAACTCTTCAGCTTTATAATAATATTAGTATAGATAATATAATTTGTATAGTAGTTGAGTTTTTATTGAAAGTATAAGGGTAAATTTCCTACTGAGCGAAGACTTCCTGATACATACGAGGGTGGATTGAAAAGTTTGCGGCCTCAAGAAGAAAACAAAATAAATTAATATCCAAAAATATTTTTATTTTTCAACATAATCTCTACCTAACTCAATGCATTTCTTCCATTTGTTTTGCAAAGCTTCTATTAGAAGAGAAATTAAAGAGAAATTGTTAAGACGAATTCGTTTTTGCTCGATTGAAAGCAGTCTAGGCACACACCTAGCGGATACCTTAGAAAATCCGAGTTCATTGATAATGATGTTGTGTGTTCACTCATATGAAATGCCTAGAGTGTCTGCAATCTCCCTTATACTCAGTCTGCGGTTTTCCAATCACATCCCATAATTTGTGGATGATTTCTTCGGTCGTAGACGAGTAGGTCGGCCGAAGCGAGGGTCATATTCAATGCTCTCTCATCCACATTTAAATTCTGCTACCCATTTTTTACAGTGGTATACGATGGAGCAGATTCCCCTAATGATTTCGTCATATCATCATGGATCAGTTTCGATGTTAATCTCTTTTTAAACAAATATTTGATCACCGCACGTTGTTCAATTTTGTCCATTTTTAAAAAGCTGCATGGTTGGTCTCGTTTAGCACGTTATAACTTAGAAACTACAAATACTAGGGCAACAAAATTTTATACTGTGACAGCCAAAGAATTCATAGACTTATTGAGGGTATTATTGTAAATATAAAATACACGTTTGTATATCAGGCCGCGAACTTTTCAATCCACCCTCGTATAATGATGTCTGTGATTAGTTGATTACTGATTTACCAGGAAATTTTAAAAACTACTAGTGAGATGGATAAATATATAATTTATAAAGATAAATAAATATAATCTATAAGTCTTTCAGAGATTCAAATAAAACTTCGGTTGCGAGTATCGATCGATACCACTAGTTGAAGTACTCCATTTTGAACGGAACAGAGTTAAGTACATTGAGATCTTACCTGTTTATGAAGTAGGAACTTGGTGTCCCGTCAGCGACATGACTCTACGCATAATTTTAGCAACATTAATTCACAATTTAGAGCCTAAATTGACAAAAAAGTTTTTTATCAACAACGATTCTGCTAAGCCGCCGAATGTCACATTGAATTGAATTGACTTATTTGACGTGACGTATACAAAAACAATGAATTTAAATCTTTTTTATTTTGTCATTGATTTAAACGTCTTGTACAACCACAGGGCACAGACTAGCGTAAAACAGATAAAATAAAGTACCAAAATCTGATGGCAGAATGGGGAACTTAGGGAAGTTAAAATTTAATTGGACTAACAACAAGACTCGGGAAAGATAAAAATCCTTCACCGTAATTTTTTTTATTATTTCAATTTCTTTATGGGTAACATGATTTGTATAGTTTTTTTAATTCCAGATGAAAATTTATTATACTAAAAATATACATATTTTATTTTATTTCATTTCATTAAACTATATTAATAATTCTTCAAGTTACTAAAGCGACTATACTATTACGTACTATGTAGGTACTACTTTAACTTAAAAATTTTGTAAAAAATTTCTTGTTTAAACGACAATTACTATCATTTAGACGACACTTTATTCAATATTTTTTGTAACGAACAGATTATTTATTATTTATTACCTTTCAAATAATGTCTTTTTCATTTCTATGGGACCTTTAAGTCCAAATATTTCGGCAGCGTCATCTACCATAGTAATAAAAGATTAAAATGGCGGCCGTTCCAAAAGAAAGAGGGCTAGACCTCCAGACCCCCACATGTGGGTATTTTTGTCGATAAAATTAGATAATATAGTATATTTTATGCCATTAAAGTATCTCTAGTTGCAAGACACCCTACGCCGGCATTAGAGCTACTGGTGCGCCCAGGCAAGATATTATGGCGCTCACATAAAAAAATCAAAACCAAGCCTTTTTGCTCGAAATTTTTTTTTCTGAACCAATGGGAACGTTTATTAAGAATTTCAGAAAGAAAGAAAGAAAGAAAAAAAATATTTATTTTGCTAAGCACTGCAACAAGTTACAAAATTTACACTAAATAAACCATTTACAAAATATTATAAGTTATGAAATCGATATAACCTGCTGCAGCACTGCTCAACAAAAAAGGTACGCACTCAGCATATGCCGCGGGTAACCACGGCTACTGATTTTCAGTACGACCTTTATTGTGTCGCAGTTTGGACGAGTGATTACAGTTCGCCACATAAAGAAAAAAAAATTATTATTACAGGTAAGGTCAGGTAAGATTTCACTTTTTCCTTTTTTTTTTGCTCCTAACCCTAAAGCTGGCGGTTCGCGCCGCGACAGAGACAAGCGACCGAGAGACCGAGACAGGAGACCGCTATCGTCACTTGACCATATGCAATGAATAGGCATCAGTTCGCGAACGAGACCGAGACAGGAGACAGAGACGCGAGACCGGAGACCGCGCGACAGTCGCTGCCCTGGACTAGTAGTGTCTCTGTCTCGTCGTGTCGCGCTCGAATTGAACGTGTGTTTATTGTAAAAAATGACTACTTTTCCTGACGAAGACTGTGAAAAGCTGATTGAACTGATCAGACAGCACCCTCCGATATACAATAATCAACTGGAGTCCTACAGAGACGAAAATTTAAAGAAAAATATTTGGAAAAACATAGCTGAAACCATAAATAAAACCTTCTTCTTCCTCCAATGGAAGTTCTAATTAGACAGTGTAAATTAATGCCACAGTACAACATAAGTAACTCCATCGACAGACTCTGAAATTGAATGAATTGTAGCTTTGGTCGCGGTCTCGGTCTCGTCCCACAGTAGATGCAGAAGAGACCGAGACACTTGTCGCGGTCTCCCGTCTCGGTCTCTTGTCTCGGTCGCTTGTCTCTGTCGTGGCGCGAACCGCCACCTTAAAATGTGGCGCCCCTCCAAATTTGGCGCCCAGGCCGTCGCCCGAACTTGCCTCATCCTAAACGCCGGCTCTGCCTGTATAAGTAGTAAGTACATTTTTTTTATGGAAATAGCAGGCAACGGAAGGAGCTGACGGTCCGTAGCTCAGATTAATCTGAGGTCCGTAGTGACGATTTAACAGATCGTCGCCCATTGACACCAGCAACAACAAAGGCATTACTGACGCTTTACCGGGCAAGAAAGAGGGAAGAGAAAGAAACAATAATTAAAAAATCAACGATCAAGAAGTTTTGATATAATTTTTTTTTAATGTCTCCAATTTTTACTTCCCCATTTGGTCATGATCTACATAATATGTTATATCAGTCGGTAATCCCACAGAACAGAGTACCTAAACACTATGTTGTCAAGTCCTCAGAGTAGTGTTTTTCTCTGTGTCCAGTTGTCCACCGTAGTCAAATGTCAATTCTGTCTGCCTGACAGTCTGACAGCTGACTGACTAAAGTCATTCATTACTCAACTCATTACATTAATTCAAGTCAATTGATCGATCCAGTAAGATTTATTTTCAGTGAAATTCTCTGATTTCTCATGAGTGTTATGAAAGGTCGGTGGGTCAGTAATAACCTTATTATGTATTTTAAGATGCTCATCATGGTTTTTGCTCTTTACATTAAGGTTTTTTAAAATCTGGCTTTGTTTATGTGCATGTAAGTTCATTTAGAGGTGTTTAGTGTCTATTATAAAAACATATTAAGTCCAGGGTTTATCAGATTTTGTTGTACATATTTTTTTTGACTTGTTTTATATATTAAGATAGTGAACATGTATTTAAATATAAAGATAATTTTTTATTTGAGGACCTAATCTTCCATCATATCCATTGTTTCATACTTGAGAAGTCAGTCATAATGTTACTGAGATTCGGGTCAAGTCTAGCTTATCGTAAAATTACAAATTTTGATTCGAGATTTTTTTATGCACATTAGAATATTGAAAAGCAACCAAGTAGTATCTACGAATATTATTGCCATCGGCTACATTAACAAAATTTATCAACCCACACCTTTCTGTGGTATTTTGAAAACTATCCGACTGTCAGCTACTTACAGTTAATCTCATTGGCTTGATAAAATTAATATAGCATTACAACAAATCGGTGTGTGTTATCATGTGGCATCATGTCCTATTATTGGCAAGTAAATAAAGTAATTGCTTACTTCATTCCATCAGCTAAGTCTCACTTGTTGATTAAGAAATCTGCCGATTGATCATTGAGTTTCGTTTATTTTTTTTTACTTTCAGCATCATGAACTTGTAATAAATGTGTTTTTCTTTACAGCTCAGAAAACTGATGATCACAGAGCAAATTCCATGAACGTCTTCAAAAATCACTAGTCAATTTATAGTTATATCTAGTCATATAAGGATTGTTGTCTAGAACTTAATGTTGTGTATACTATGTATTCCTATGATAAGTAGTAGAGCTATGCTGAAATTGACTCACAGTTTTTGCAGATATACGAAGCTCACATGTGAAAATATACACTTTAATACTACACATGTGAAGAGATATTCCCATTTGAGTTGTGGAAGAAAGATATGTGTCACACTGTACGCTCGGTACGCTATAGCAGCCTCATTTACATACCCATGCCAACAACTGAGGCTGTTTGCCAATATAAGAAAGAAACTCAGACTTAAAAGACCACAGACCAGTTTCAGTGCGGCTCTGGCCACCGTCCCAATGAACAATCGTCTGCTGCCAAGTGTTGCTTATGTAAGCCATGGAGGAGAATTTAATGTGTATGTACATTTTTTATGTTAATGATGTTGGAAATTTTAATAGTAATAAATTTTATAGTGTTTGTTTTAAAATTTAGAAAACTAAATAGTATATAACTATTGTAAATATATGTATTTACTTTAGTTTGAATAAAATTTTTGAATAAAATAAAATATAATATATTAATTATTTTGTAATATAATTAATTAAAGTTTTAAAATGATTATAAGGTAATTGGATCCATATTACATTTATTTATTATGTAGTTATTTATTTATTATATTTATTATTTAGTGCATTCACATTGTTCAGAAATTTCTCTCAGAAATACTTCCTTCTTAAAAAAATATAGATACTTGTCAATTAAAAGACTTCAATTAAAAGAAAGAAAGTCACAATTTGCAAATAACACCAATAAATTATAATTGGTATACTTGTTGCTAAAAGCTTATCTGTTTATTTCATTAGTGAAGAGGACAATTCTATGGATTGGGATGGACCTGTCCCATCCACCTCATCACACAGTTCTGATCATAAAAGACGAGATAAAATTCCCCCTGACTTCCGGAAATGGGAACGGGTATCTAAGAAAGCAGCAGATGGTGACTATATTTATCATTTTTTTTGTATATCATTCATGATACCTACTAGAAAAAAAAACTTGTTACTTAGTAATTATGCCACAAACTAATTGTATTATGACTAAAATTATAATGAGTCGAATATTTGTAGATGAAATTATTAAATAAAAGTAATCAAAAGTAAGCTGAAGTAAGTTTTACACAATAATTTTACATACAAAGTTTGAATTGTAATAATTTGTGGTATTTCTACCTTGTTTCAATTCATTGGTATAATCTAAAATGAAGTGATATTACCATCTTTTACTTTCTCCTTACTTCAGAAAAAGAAATGTTGGTTGCATTTTCAGGTCAACCATTTAGGTTCAAAGTAGTGTCATACAATGTGCTGGCACAGTATCTATTGGAAAGTCACCCTTACCTCTATACAAGCTGTGACCCTGAGGATCTGACATGGAAAGTAAGGTCTGAGAGACTCTTTAAAGAGATAATGGACTTGAACCCCGATGTAAGTTGCAGTTTATTTTTATATTTCTCTTTTGCTTCTTGAAGATGTCATGTAGGGTATTTTTGTTATTTATTCGTCAGATTAATTCATAATTATGAAATTCTCTGCTGGTACTTTTATGTATCTCAAGTACGTAATTTTTATTGGTTAATCATCAATTAACGGAGTTGCACCTTAATTCTTTCTTTGCTTTAAGTTGATAATTGTTTTTAGGTACATATTTAAGTTTATTTGGAAGTGTTATAATTCAGGCAAATTTAAAGTATTTTCTGAAATACTTTGTAGATTATTTGTTTACAAGAAGTCCAAGCAAGTCATTTAAAAAGCTTTTATGCCAGATTTGAGGAAATTGGTTACAAAGGCATTTTTAAGCAAAAGACAGGCCACCGAGAGGATGGCTGTGCGATATATTTCAAAAAAGATGTTTTTGACATGAGTGATCATCTAAGTGTAAGTATTAATCTTCATTAATTTATTAATGAAAAAATATTTTATTTCATTTAATTATTTGCCTAGGAAAATGGGTATTGGCATTTAATTATTGGCATATTAAAATTAATTTATGTAGGTTGATAAATTTAACTCACAATCCTTATATTGTAGGTAGGTATCTACAGGCAGGTATTTCATAATAAAAACTGAGCTACCTACTTTGCATTTTTAGATCTACTGTAGGTAAATCTACCTATTTCTTCTAAAACTTAAATTTTGACAATACATATTATATTAGCAATACCAATAATAATTCTCTTTTTATACGTATAAAAAGAGAAGCAATACTCATAAAATTAATAGGAATAGGTAAATGTTTTCACGTCTTTAGAGTGTATTAATTAAATATTAATTTTATATTATAATTTTGTATGAACAATCTTTATTTCAATTATTTTGAATAAAGTGTCCCAATTTAATTGGTGATTAAACTCTGAGCCGAGGAAGGTAGTATGTGTTCGTTCACGGTGTTTGTTTGTAAACAGTTATTTATAACGCAGACTTGTTTAGTTGTCAAGGGCGTGTATTCCCGACTCCCGTGTCCCGAACACATCGTGCGACGTCTCGTATGATTGTCCCGATCGTTTTTCTCTGTGTCTGTGTTCCAAACCTCGAACCTCGCACCATACTGTGGAGCGCATTATCTACTTTTCTCAATTAGTTCTTTATGTTATTTCTCAGAAAGTCTTCTCCAAAAATTATGTTACAGAACCTTCCCACTGCGTACAGCAGGGATGAATTGTTTTTCTCGTCTAACGGTGTGGTGACTGGGGTTGTTGGATAAGTCGTTGAAAAATGTTGCGGGTGTGTTAAAATAAATTTTTGATTTAGCTGCTAATTATTAAGCTTTTTAGCAATTATTAAGTTTCAAATTTTAGATCAAAAAAACTCAAAGGAAAATTATCAAAGATAGAACCTAAGGCTTAACAACTTAACGAGTTATCACTGACCAACTAAGGAATCTTGCACACCGCGTGGACCGAAACCCACTTTGCCAGTTTTTCTTGTGAGTAGAAAACTGACAGTGAGATTGTTGACTTAATGGTTGTTAATGGCTTCGAGTCAATAACCCGTAGAGCTCGTATATCCTTTCCACTAACGAAATCTAGAGTTTAGGTACTTCAAGGTAAAATCCAGGTCAAAAATTTACTTCTCGCCTTTCCAAGCTCGCCCCTCTGTCTGCTTCAAGCTGTAAAAAACAACAGGAACTGTCTATAAAAAAAGGAACCCCATTCGGGATAGTGTCCTTAATAATAATAACAGACTATAAAATTAGGGATAACTCAAAAACTACTTTTCAAATCTCGCTCAAATTTAAGTGGTAGATACCATATGACAAGCACCAGCTAGCGATTAAAAAAAGAATCATCAAAATCGGTTCACCCAATCAAAAGTTCTGAGGTAACAAACATTAAAAAAATACAGTCGAATTGAGAACCTCCTCCTTTTTTAAAGTTGGTTAAAAAGGAAAAAAGATCGACCTTATCTTTTGGTTTTAAATACACAGACCACACCTATGTTCGTGTTGAGCTTTGACATCGACGCACCCGGCACGGGTTTGGTTAAAGTTACCTACGTATTACTATCAATTGGTTATTAGACTTTAAAATGAGTTTCGCTAGACTAGAGCCTAGCCATGTTGCCATGCGCTACACCTCAGTTTTTATTAGGCCGGACGTAAGGGGGCACACCTCACATATCCGACCAGCACGCGTGTTTAAAAAGGACAATGTCTCCGTTAACGAGATGTCTTGAGATGATAACAGGTTGTACCTACAGTCTACAGTCTACAGTCTCGTTACGTTTCCACGTGTTAATACTCACAATGCCAATTTTGATGATGATGCTGAACAATAAGTTGATTGGATATTTATACTTGACACAATAGCGATAATGTCCGCTCCTCTCGCCTTCATTGAGGCTTTTGTCATGAATGCACGTGTGGCCCTTTGAATTGATAACAACTAACCAGTATTCTTTTAAGCAATTCACCTATAAAATAGAACGCGGATATAAGTAGTACTGGATAAATTTACAAGAAGGAATACAATAATGCTTTTTCTGCAGAAACTGTATTATGAATAATAAATAATAGGTCTTTACTTATGAAATTGGAGATTTTATAGCCAGCATTTTCAGATTTAATTATCTGTGGATTGGCACAATTAGAAATTGAAATCAATTTTATTCGAAAGCAGTGTTTTTTTACACGCTTTATTTTAATTTCAAATTCAGGCAATTGTTCTTAGATAGTGTTTTGTTTTTGTGAAATTGGGATGTTGACTAATTTTAGGATTCAATTTTATTTCATAGATAGAACCTTAATATTCACGAAAACAATATTATAAGAATAATTCTTCAATTTAAAAACAAAAATTGATAAATAAAAATCATTATGTATCAAAGACGACCCGTGTGGCGCAATGGTTACCATGCCGGATCGCCGCGCCAAGGGTCCTGGGTTCGATTCCCAGTGAGGCGGAAATTTGAATGATGAGTTTGAATTTCTGTTCTCGGTCTGGGTGTGAATGTCCTTGTCTTGTGTGTTGTCCATGGCACCCACGACACAGGGAATCCTAGTGTGTGGCTATGAGTGTGAAGTGTTATTTATTTAAAAAAAAATTTCAAACCAAAACGTCACGTGACGTCTCTAAACTATAATATATTCAATACTATCGGTCTACTGAAGTTTGTTGAACTTCCTTAAAAAATACGAGCAATGACGTCATAAGGTCAGAATGGCGTTTGAGGTCACGAGACAGTGAGTACTATTTGTAACATTTTAAATGAATTATATTTAATTTAAATTATTTATATTAAATTATATTTAATTGATGTTGTTGTGGTAGTTTTTGGCGCCATGGATAAACTGACAATTCGTACAATTATTCAGCTTCTTACCGAATCGCACAACATATACAAACATAAACAAACTGCCATCAAAATGGCAAAATTGAATACACAATTTGGGCCAGTACTTTGATAAGCTAAAATAAAAAAATACTAAAATTTTTATATCTAAAAATTGTTATAGAAATGTCCAATTTCATAGTTGAATTATAATATAATGAATTCCTTTAAAGTAAACCTAAAGTACCCTAACTGATTACAGATATATTTTTATTTTTAAACATGACAGCTTGGTAGCGAAGTCAATAACACGCTGAAATATTCTTATATGGAGATCAGACGCAGTGATATGGCATTGTAATAAGTAGAGTACAAGTCTTTTTTTACACAGCTTCGTATTTTCGTGTCGACTTGATATCGGTGATAACCAAGTGCCCATTTCTTCCTATGCCTCTAGCGGAATAAATTGGGAATCCTATCTTAATATACAGGACCGATATTGATTGTATTTCTATATTATACTAGCTAAAATATTATTAACGATTTATCAAAATAGCCTATGTCACTCAGGAATAATGTAGCTTTCTATTGGTGAAAGAATTTTTGAAATCCGTCCTCCTGGAGTTTGAGTATATCAATTATGAAAAATCCAAACAAACTAAAAATCAAAACTTCTCTTCAAACAAATTTTTTTTTGTTATACCCCCATTTCGTTTCTAACCATGTTCCTTCGTGGCATTAGGTGGAGTACTTCCAACCAGAGATGCCGATCCTGAACCGCGACAACGTGGGTCTGATGCTGAAGCTGGTGCCGCGCGAGTGCCCCACCACCGCCATCGTGGTCGCTACCACCCACCTGCTCTACAATCCGAAACGCACTGACGTCCGGCTGGCCCAACTGCAGGTGCTGTTGGCTGAGCTCGACAGATTCGCGTACTACGAGGAGGATAATGGGAAAGAGTAAGTTGGAAAAAAGAAGAAGAAGTTGCTTAAGTATTTTTTTACAAATCCCGCGGGAACCCTGAATTGAACTTAACCGAAAATTAAGTAGTTGTAGCGTGATTGAGAAACAAACATACAAACATCTTCACAAACTTTAACAATTATAATATTAATAGGATGTGTTAATAATTCTATGTCCTTTGTTTGTTCGTAGTACCGGTTACTACCCGATCGTGCTGACTGGTGACTTCAACTCTACACCGGAGAGCGCCGTCATCAAGCTACTGGACTTGGGGAAAGTTTCGTAAGTCTATCATCTATTGCATTATTATGATCTTAATTACATTCATCTATTGGAATACTTTGGATGACCGACGTCATTCATGATTCGCATTTCAAAAGCCAATTTCAATAGACCACTCGTACAGGTAATGAGGTTTTTTTTTTACACAAATAAGTTAATGCTTGACCTCAATCCCACCTGAGGTGGTCCAAGGTGGTGAGCACTTTAACTTAGTAAAAGCCTATTCACTCTTTTCTTGAAGACATCCACATCATAGATCTGACGTGATTTTGGGTGGGATAATGATTTTTTGAACATTTTCATACTTTTTCACCAATATCAAAGTTCTATGTATAAAATAAAGTTGTATTGTGCGTGTACCAGTGCCATCGGTCACCGCGACTGCTCGGACTGGCGGCGCATCGCCGTCACCGACAACTGTCAACACCTGTCCGTGCTCGTCAACCGGCCGCGCGGCGTCACCTGCGACTACAGCATGATCAGGGTAAGCTGTAGCGTGCTGTATCAATAAGGGGTTAATAGATTCCACACTCGCCCCTCGACCAGGTGGACTAATGACCTAAAGACAGCGGAAAACCGCTGGATTCAGAGGGCCCAGGCGGTCAAGTGGCGCCAATTAGGAGAGGCCTATGTCCAGCAGTGAACTTTAAAGGCTGTTACGTGTATAGATACTCCACTAAATACAGGCTTACGCCCAGTTTAGGCAGCTGACGATCATTTAGTTTGGACAACTTACTATAAAAATGTATTACCCAACACCATGTACTATATGTATACTCGTATTTAAGCATATTCTTGATGAATAAATGAATACTAAATCCAGATACTTAAGTAATTCCTTATACATTGCTGTTATGCTAGAAAAATACGTTAGCTCGTTGGGGTTAGTCGGCAATGTCTAACTTATTTATTAGTCTCTCTAAGAAACTACTCTGGTGTAGAAGTAATTTAAAACCTACCACTTTTCATCAGTTGTACAACTCTGATCTGGTGTCCTGCGCGCAAACGGGCGCTGCGGAGACTGAGAATCTGCGGCAAACCACGTCCACCGACCACGAGGTGATGCGGCATAGCTTCATGTTCAACACGCCGGTGCTCGGACACCCGCTGAAGTTAGCCTCCGTGTATCCCCGGACCAAGCTCGACCGTAGTGAAGAGGCTACGACTTTCCAGAACTACTGGGTCACCGTCGACTACATGTACTTTAGGTATGTATGAGATTAGCCGACAAACGAACTGACGGTTTACTTGTTGATAAATGGTTAACCAAAAGAAAGATTTAATCTAAAAAAGAAAGAACTGGCTCTCAATCCTCCAGCTGGAACACGGCGAGTCGTATTGTGATCGTCTTGCTTTTGGGTAGGCGTTCACAGTTCTACATTGCACGAGAACGTGTGGTACGTGCGCTCTCTAATTAACTTAAGGGTGTCCGTTGATGCCGGTTGTGCCGTTGTTGTTCGATGTGTCGGCGCGGTGTATGCCACGATACGTGTTGGACATGCTACGTGCTGGTAGATCTGAACAAACCTTAAACTGTCATCAGTTTCCTCTTTTAAGTTGTAGCCAAACTGGCGCCTTTGACATTTGGACTATTACCTTTTAGTTATATTATCTTATTTTCATCTTTTTCAAATTATCGTTTTCTTCTCTTTAATAAGGAAACCTTTGAAACGAAAGAACCATTTTACGTTCACAATGAAATAATCGATTTGGGTTTGTTCGAACATTACTCGTGTCATATTTGTTTATCGATGTATGTTACTAGTTGCTGCAACAAGTTGCGTCTGCTCGAGCGTCTGCGGCTGCCGACCAAGGAGGAGTGCGAGGTGCTCGGCCGGCTGCCTAACGACGTGTACGGATCCGACCATCTGGTCCTCGCAGCCTACTTCGAGATACGAGATAACAGTGTCGCACTCTAGACGCCATACGACACCGACCACATCGAACGGACAACCACTAAATAGAGATATACTAAACGCAAAGACTCGTGGCAGGCGGAGTAATCTGTGCCTGTGTGACGTCATCTATAAACAGTGCAAGTGCGAGAGAGAAAATGATGTGCGCCGTCTCTTTTGCACGTTTTATTACTCCGCCTGCCACGAGTCTGCGTTTAGTATAACAGAAGTATTGCTCTATACATACCCACAGAACCAGTGCCGGCGTTAGAGCCACTGACACCCTGGGCAAGGATATTGTGGCGCCTACTTGAAAATAAAATCGATCTCTTTTTCCTCGAAACATTTTTTGTTGAATCAATGGAAACGTCATTAAGAATTTTATTTTTCCTTTTTTTTGCTCCTCACCCTAAATGTGTTGCCCCTCCAAATCTGGCGCCCTAGACTGTCACCTAACCTTGCCCTCCTCCTAACGCCGGTTCTACACATAATACATTATACAGTCGAACCTGCATAAGTGAGAGCTCAAAGGACCGCGATATCATCTTATAGAGGTTTCTCACTAACTCGAATTTCTAGCTTACAGAGGTATAGGAGAGGTCTATGCGTCACAGATGAGGGGATAATGGAGTTTTCTCGCTTACCCAGTTCTTACTTGTTCAGGTTTGACTGTAGTTCCTATTCGTACTAATTGTTCTTCTAGGTGTATCTATTAGTGGTGCAAGCATTGTAGCCAAATTATTACTAAGTTAAAACAATTACTAGTTACATCCATATTGTGATTATTATTGTACTTACTTATCAATTTGTGCACTTTGAAATCATCTGGATGTTTAATGTAGGCGAAAATCATCGATGTGCTCGCTGGCGAAAATCTATTTCAAAGATTTAATTTAATTCAAACCTATGTTCTTTCGTTATTAATGCTGACAAAAAATCTTTTTCATAAGATTCTCATTGCGTTTGCCATCGTGAACTGGTATGAAAACTTAATGTTTTTAACATGTAAATACTTTTGTTTAAAAGATACATGAGGGAATCCCAAGATCGTTGTATTGATGACACTTACATGTTTCGTGTCAACCCGATATGATAAAAGTACTTAAACATAGAATATTACAGTTTTGAGCCTAATGTTTTGAATACCTTGTATTTTGGGAGTAAAAAAAGCTTCGTGGTAACATTAAATTTTATAATATGTCGTCACAAATTAATTTTTCTTTGATCGTATCGATGGCATGAAATTTGTTTCGTATTTAAAATTTTCTTTACTACAGCTTCTTGACAGTTAACGCCCCTTTAAACTTGCTACCACTAGCTAGATTTAAGTACAGCAAAAACTTTTTACCAGTGGTTGTAAAGGAGACTGGGATGGTTTCTACCAATCTTGGGCTAAAAGATCGAAACGAGATGAAAGTATTCTAGTTTGAAAGGTTATAAATTATTATGTTAACTATCCGCGAAAATTGGACGAATTTTGACAATCTGTCAGAAGAATAATAAAAGACTTTGTAAAAGTGAGATTATTAAAACAGGCGAAAAAAATCGGTACATTTCTTGACACCAATTTTGCTGATTGCCGAAATAAGGAAGAACTTCGGCGTGTTCAATCGCAATTAAAAATTAACTTTTTAATTATATAATACACCTCTTGCAAAGTAATATATCAATCATTACTTGGACTTATAAATACTTATAAGTAATAAATCAATTCCGATTACAATATCGATTTATTTTGTAACATAAATTCACAAATATTCATTTTTGAATTTCTATTTTTCTAAATTTCGGATTAACCTGTTAATTAATATTCAATAATAGAAAAATATGACCGTAATTTTAAACTCTCATTTTATTTGTTTCGGTCGGTAGCCAATCCAGTCTCCTTTGTCCCATTCGGTCGATAGGTAGGTGTCGATTTAAAATCGAATAGTCGTAGTCGTTTTCGAATCGATGATTAATTTGATTCGATCCTAATATTGTTTAAAACATTTGGCTATTTAATTTGAGAAATAATATTATATGATTAGTTTAATGTCTAAAGCACGAAATGTTATATCAACACTGTCCTGCAAATACCGCCTATTTTGAGACGATTGTTTCTGGGATAATAAGCAGTACCTACTATATTTCTGACTACTGAATATACTTTACGTATATTTTCTCGTATTTTTTTTCCATTCGGTGATAAACAAACCCGCCAGTATATTCATTGAAACAATGTAGTGATGTATGTTTTAAAAGTACCTATTCGGATTAAGTAATATTAGTATTGAATCTAGAGTATACCGAAGGTTTTTATTTTTCATTTTTCATTAAGAATTATACAATTTTATTGTTTTTTATTATGGCGTAGACAAGTCGGTTTCGGACATAATTTAGTTTTTATTTTTGTTTTATTATTATTAAACATTTGTAGACACTGAGATTCTGACAGAATTTTGTCCTCGGCAAAGTTTCACGCAGCACACTTCCAATGATTGACGGAAGTTAGCAATTAAAGTTACATAAAACCATTAGAGTAAAAGTTTTTCTATGAACTTCACCAATATCTCACTATATCCTCACAACATTTTTAATTGTAAATAATATAATTTTAATTGTAAATAAACATTTTTAATTGTAAATAATATATTTCCACAGACTAAGTACAGGTAGTAACAAAAATACGAATCCGTTTTAGAGAAATATCTTATTGCGAAGAAAACCTGCATACTTTCAACTTTAAACATACATTCTGAAATTAGTACTATGTGGTGAAAAATGATGAATCAATTTCGATTGACGACTGCCGCTTAGCCCGAAGCAGTACCTCACATTCTTATTTTGGTGATGAGATTTATATAACAAACGCATTGCCTTAGTTAGAGTCTTCATTGTAATGCTATCCACGATATAATGCTTGCGCGTTGTGAACGTTATTTATTGAATAAATTATTCCTAGTTTTGTGCCAAATTTATATTGAAAAAAAAACATGAGAGGTGTCAAGGGACACCCGGATGGAACGAAGTTCCTTTCGATTTAAGTATTGTTTTGTTGTACAGCGCCATCTCTGTAAAACTCTGTGAATCACTTCAAAAAAAGTGTCGTCATTCGTAAGAATCAAAAAGTGTCGTAATTTTCCGTCTAGCCCCCTTTAACAACGCGCGATGAGGAACTTCGTTCCAAAAATCTTGTGGAATATTGTGGTGTAAAATCAGTAATTGTCTGGCACTTATATTGGGTGACCCCAGTAAATAAGACGTAATAATATGTTATTATGTACTAGACAATATGTGAGATACAGATAAGTTTGAGGAGTGAAAATTGTATTGCTTGGAAGAAATACTATCCGGTGTACTAACTAATACTAAATTAGTATACTTCTTTATAACTAGAACTTAGAGTGGTAGTTATGTAACGCTGCGTTTAAAAGTTTATGGACATTGTGTCTATCGTTGGCATGATACACCTTACATTTTTTGTGTCTTTCGCCTGGAAAATTGGAAATTTCTCAATAAAACCTGTTTGAGCCCAAAGCTTGTGTATAATATAAATCTTGTATGTATTGCAATTAGCATTCCATCGCTACATCCCCGTAGAGTAATTGATATACAACGCTTGATAATTCTAAATTCAAAGTGTAGTCGTTTTGAATAAAAAAATGTCAATAAATTCTGTATACATATAAAACAAGTTATGTATAGTGTCTGTTCTCAAATATTGTTATTAAATTTAATTATCTTATAAAGATATAAATACATAAAAATATCAATAATCCTTTGAGACGTGGGTGTGTGCTAACATTTTTATTACATTGCAGATCTTGGTGAGTCATAAATAAAAATCTACGTATGTTACGTAACATTTTTTGTTTGTTTTTTATTTGTTATTTATTTGGGGCTATGAGGGTTCTAAACTACGTTTCTATTATACTGCATCCTTATTTCCCTTATACTTGTGATATAATACCATCCGATTAGTTTGTAGTTAGTTCATTTGAATAATATTAACTTGTACCTAATTAATGATCGTCAATTCACTATTTTGATATTCTTTACTCTTTCTATCTCTACTGGTATTTTGCCGCTCATTTTTATAAAATATTTGAAGACACACTGACTTTAGCGTGGATGTATGACTTCTTGCCGTAGTTTTTCCATGTAACTGTTGCGAGTGTAGGCAATCACGTATATTTTAGGCATAACGTTATATCGTAGTTTATATAAATATACATTTGGCATGTCTGTGAAATTAAAATTACTGATATTTTGATATAAATTACCGACCTATATGACTACTGTTCCAAGCACACGTAATGTGGCAATATTTATTTATGGTTTGCATATTGATCCGTCAATAACTTATAGATTATTTAATACAATTAAACATGTCTCTCACTACACATTATTGATCCAACCCACCATAAATCTATGTAATGATCGTTACACTATGATAATGTCGCCCACCTAGTAATATTGTTTAATGGCACATCTGTAAAAATGTGATAAAACGGCACAACGCTAGTTTCCGTATTCATCGATAGAGGTCCTTAGTGTCATTATACCGTTATTATTGTTTCCCCCCGCATCCACTTATAAATTAATTTTAAACACTTATAAAATCTTTGATCCATGTTTCTGTAAAATATTAAAAACGTAGATGTGCCAATAAATTACTAGGTGAGCGATGTTATTCAGTAATACCTAATTATTTGCAATGGAAAGATCTAAAATATCGATTTCAAAGTTATAAAACAACCACCAAATAAATACTACGAAATACAAATTTCCCAACCAATCGTCATTGGCATATCGGATCATATCATAACGAGAGGCAATTATAAATTTATTTAATAATATATACATTTATATCAGTAAATCTAAATTAAAATGGTAACATTTTTGTTTTGTTATATTTTTGATAATGTAATCCATTTAAGATTTTACTGGGGCTTGGAAATTATATTATATAAAGTAATAGGTATAGGATATACCTATATTTTATGGCATATGGTCTATTTTATTGATTTTATAACTTATGAGAAACTCACTTCTTGTGACGACAGAATCTGTTTAAAATCATTAAAATTGATAATACTGTGGACGCAAGTCATAAAGATTGATCCTGCTGTTATATTATTATTTCTTATAATCGTATATCGGTAGTTATGTAGTCATAAGTCATGCATATTAATCCAGTGTTAGCTATACAGGGCAAATTTTTCAATTTTTCAAAGGTCTTAAAGGTCTCATAGATGTGAAAAAAATATTATTTAAAAGTTAATAACCCTTCGGAGCATAATGTACAAAACGCAAAATGAACACAATACGCAAAATGTACAAATCGCAAAATGTACAAAACGCAAAATGTACAAAACGCAGAATGAACACAACACGCAAAATGTACAAATCGCAAAATGTGCAACAAGGACTAAGGCCTCTTTCACGATGACACGCAACTTTTTGAAGGGCTTCTCTTTTTAATATTAATTAAGGTTAGAGACCGCCGATCCCTCATTAGAACGAGAGTATGTTCTGAGAGAACCTGAGATCTTCCACTGGGGCGGGTCTTAAAGAACTTTGACCCTACCTCGTGGACAGCTGTTACCATCTTTGTGTTAAACTCGTCCATCTTTGTGTTAAACGCATGATTCCAGGCTAACGAAACGCGTAGACTTCATCAGGCGTACACGTTTCAGCTTCACGTTGATATTTAATGTGCCTCTTACAAGACGGTGATTGCTTTCGGTTTTAAACCTGCTGATCACAAACACATCATTAAATTAATATGTGCTGATTGTCTGCCAGAATGAACTTTATTTCACTTGTAGTTGAACCATCAGTCCAAGTCCACTTGCGCTGGGGTAGTTTTTTGGAGATGGAGTTCATCATAAAGAGATCTTCCTTCTCCAGAACGTTAGCCAGTAAGTAGCCTCAGTGGTTCCGTCGTCCAAATCCGAAGGGACCCACTTTCATCTCGGCGTCATTTCGCGTACCTAGTCTCGCGTTAAAGTCCCCCCATCACAACTGTGAAATGAGCTTTAGAGGTATGTAGGCCTATGGCTCTGCTAATTTCCTTATACATAACCTCCACCTCATCGTCGGGATGTGTCGAATTTGGCGCATATACCTGTACGACCTTCAATGAATACCGTTGTGATATCCTGAGTGTAAGGTATGCTACCCTGACCGACACGCTCCCAACCTGCACAATGTTATTGATGAGGGACTTGTGGGCGAGAAACCCAACACCACCTTGGAACAGGTGTTCGCCCTCCCGGTGATAGAACAAGTTTCCGGATTTGTCTATCTCTTCTTCCAACTCTTTTATCTTGTCGTCGGTCCTCAGTGTCCTGATATGTTACCAGATGCAGAAGTTGTTTTGATGATTTTTTGATGCGCGATCTCTGCCGGTGATTCTTAGCACCACCGTTACCATGACCGCCAGGAATAGTGGAACTGACGGGGACTGGGAGCCGAGGCTTAGTTTTGGCTGTCATTAGGAGGTTTAGCTAATAGTCACCACGCTTGGCCAGTTCGTGTTAGTGACCACAGTAGGTGATCTGGTGATGATAATACTCAGAGATACGCTGCTACCCGTCTCCTGGAAATTACTATTAGTCGCCTTTTACGACATCCCAGGAAGAGGTGGGAGTGGTGCTATTCTACTTAGTGGACCCGGCACCATATAGGGAAATAATATTATAAATACTAAGATACATTTAGTGGAAATATAAATTTGATAAGATTGTTTTGCTCAAAAAATATTTTGTGTCGTTTATGTACGTGATCGATGTGAACGTGAGCTTTCTTGCACATTATGCGATTTGTACATTTTGCGTGTTGTGTTCATTCTGCGTTTTGTACATTTTGCGTTTTGTACATTTTGCGATTTGTACATTTTGCGTGTTGTGTTCATTTTGCGTTTTGTACATTATGCTCCGAAGGGGTTAATAATACCATCTATTCATTACAAAAAAGATTAAATAAAGTTTCAAGTTATAAATGTCAAAAAAATAATTTTGATGCTCATCGTAGTCAAAAATTTCGCTTTTTTATTTTTTTCTCACATACTTCAAAAATTAACCCATTGACGTAGTTGTTTTGTAATTGCATTGTTTCACAAGGATATTGTCAACAAAACCACATCAAAATCATTGCTCTAAGTTACAAGACTCGTGAGTTATTGCAGTTTGAACGTTGAATAGTAGTCTTACGTCTTCATTTCCCTACTAACGCACACTCTGTTCAATGTAGCACGTAGCTACACAAGGATTATAAGTCAAGACAGGCTCATACAACAACAATAACTCACGAGTCTTGCAACTTAGAGGAATGATTGTAATGTCGTTTTGTACTAAAGTACTTTAATGTGCTAGTTAGTATTAGTCTGCTTTACAACAACATATGATTGATTTGATTGATTGATAACTTAATAACAATAGATTTCCGCAAGGGAACGCCGGATACTATTGTGCTGTTTTTGAAGTACTCGTATGTTAGAAAAAGTAAAAAATGTCAATAAATTTTTTGAAATAATATTTTATTAAGTACCTTTCAAATAATATTTTTTTTCACATCTATTGCTAGTTAGTTGCGTTGGATACACTATAAGTAATTATGTAATCTAGGTATCAGTGTTGTTCTTTGAATATTCGAATCTGAGAATTATGTACTTATATAATTTTATTGATGTAGTTTAAGCAAATCTTGTTGTTCATGTATACACGTACCTACAATACAAACAATATTAGGTAAATAAGGATAGCATAAGAAGATATTGTTCGTAAGTTTAGGCCTAAAATTGACTACGATACCTAACAATAAGTAATTGTGATTAGATGTAAAATATATTTGGGAGCAAAAATTGAATTTGAAAACGAACATAAGTTTAATATGAAATTAAGCGAGCTTTGTAGTCATGTAATACTGCCTGAGCTGTACCTACATTTTCCTGTACTTCTGAAGTGAACATGCACGCACCACGCACACGCACTGCGTAGAAAAGTTTCGAAGTCACGTGGAATGTGAAAAATGTAGTAGTTCGGTGTTGACACTCAAATATACAAATATCTCGTAATGAATAAAATTGGCTACAAACCTTGATTTTGACTTTCTTTTAAGTCTCCTTTATATTATTTTAATCTTAAATACCAGTGGCGTAGCTCGCCCTAAGCAGGCCGCGTCTTAAGAGCCATTTCGCGGTTAGACGCGCGGAATGAAGAATTTGATGTCAAAAATTAGTATCATAAGAAAGATATTAATGCTGGCAAATGAACTCATAAAATAGATCAATCCTTCATCTTGGATCTTCATTTACCGGAATTTTGAAAATATTAATTTGTTTCTGCGTAACTGTCAATCTAGCATAACTATTTTTCAGCAAAAGGACGACAGAGTCAATTTCATACACTGATTTTCTTTATTAAGTTTTATTAAATTGAGTAAAAAAAAATGTCTAGAGAACACTCATATATTATATTTTGCATTTATTACAAGGGATATACGATTACTATAATATTCGTTTCAAAATTAATTCAATAACATTACCAATTTTCATGGTTTATGCCATGACTTTACCATCGATTTTTGTATTCAATAAAGCGTATTTCCCATCAAAAATTTATGTAGTAATAAAATATGGTCTTTGTCGAATATGACACGTAATTATTTTTTTTATCTTACTGCAAAAAATAATTTATTAAAACGAATTTACTTTACCATATAAAGATACGAACTTACGCGAAATCAAATCAGTCGTGCGGCAGCACTCTTGGACGTCGGACCTATGTCAATTTTTGCTTTAGCCATCTAAGGAATAGATTTCGTAAAAGTAACGTAATTATATTGCCATTGAACAGTCTTGATCACGTGAGAATTTTTAGTTACAGTCAATTGTATTATTTTTAGTTTTCTATAATTTTCAGGGTTTTGTAGTCAAATCGGAATCATGTCTAGTCCGTTCGTTATTTCAACCGGCCGGCTAGCCCGTCCGGCCGTCCGTCCTTCCGTCCGTCCGTCTGTCCGTTCCGTATGATTTTTTCTTCGTCTACCCCTTAATGTGGGGTATCGTTGAAAAGGTCTTTCAAAAATATTATAGGTTTCAAAAGACCATTTTTCAATTCAGGGGTCCGTTTGCGTAATATTCTGCTTTAAACATCTTTGGTTTGAAGAAAACAATAGAAATTAAGTAACTATTTCTTTCCAATTTATGTAGTGTAAGTAGTAACGGAGAAAATCACGAACATACATATGTACAAAATATAACTATATCTATACTAATCTATACTATTACTATTGTAATATTATAAAGCTGAAAAGTTTGTTTGTTTGGTTGAACGCGCTAATCTCAGGAACTACTGGTTTGAATTGAAAAATTCTTTTTGTATTGGATAGTTCATTTATCGAAGAAGGCTTTAGGCTATCGGATTTTTGGAAATTCAACCCCTATTGGGTTGGAAGTCACTGCTGTAATTTGAAATAAAACATTGTCCGTTTTTAGACATTAGTTACTGTTTACAGTATTTAGGTTTTTTGTTATATGTGTAAATTACATATTTACATAGAAAAAAAATAATAAATAATTATAACTTGTATACACATACCCTTTATTTATACAACTTTTAGATCAATCTGTACTTTATAGAGTTCCGTACCCAAACGGTGTCAACGGAACCCTATTGCTAAGCCAAAATGTTGGAATGATAGAAGCTCCGACATTAGTCAGCTATAGTCACTTATTATTAGTCAAAGATAATACATTCGTTGTTTGGAAACTCTCGTGCACCCAAGTTCCGTCAACTCCCCAAAACTCACGTATCTCAAATACACAACACAAATACAAATCACCCTCTCATTTTTTCCCTTCACAACCCCTCGCCTCTCCCTATACCCCCCCCCCCTCAGTTCTTCACCCAAAAGTGGAATTTTGCGTCGTGATAATCTGGGAGGCATCCGGGCAAATACCGCACTCATCAGGTAGGCGCAGATCGGCAGATCAGGATATCGGGATATAGATTTTTGGAAAACCGGAAATCCCGGATATCTCGGAGACGGTGCGTCCTAGACAAGTTTAGACGGAAATTTCAACCCCCTTTAGCAAACCCCCAAACCTTATTGCTAAATCTTACTGAACCCACTTTTACCCCCCCCCCCCCTCCCCAAATTTTCCTAAAATACCATATATCTCCTAAACGGTACGTCCTAGACGATTTCCGACTGAATTTCCATCCGCCCTGTGGAACTCATACTTGCAACATTACCCAATCTTATTGGGCCCAACCTTAACCCCCCCCCCCCCTCCCAAATTTTCCGAAAACTCCTTATATCTCCTAAACGGTGCGTCCTAGACGATTTCCGAAAGGATCGAGTAAAAGTTGTAGCCCATAAAAATATTGACATTTTATGTGCCATACATTTTTCTTGTAGAGCAAGTGGTTTGGGAGGAAAGTGCGAATTTCGTTTCTCATAATTTATTATACTAGACTATTGTCAATATTTTGTTTTGTAAACCAACAGAAAACAATAAAGAATTCGTTTTTAACATTCAAAGAATAGTGTTCTGAATATCTTCTTTTTAAAGCTGTAATCATTTTTGTGTATGGATTGTATTTACCTTTATTTTTACGTTATCTTTTGTATCACGGTAATGATTAGGGTATCGAAAACCGATCCTGTTTTAAATTACCGGGATTTTCGGTACTCGCCTATGCTGGAACCGGGATTCCCGGGATTTTCAGTTCTTTCGGGATTATTTTACCACGGCTTTCCCCGCGTGAAAATAGTTAGTATCGCGTTTCCTATTTTATCTCTCAGGAGCATTAAATAGGGAAAAACTGTTTTCTACCCAAATCCGTATAGTCGTTTGCCGTGATTGAGTAACCATCATACTATTATACCTTACATGCAAACATAAGTTTCGTATTAATTGTATGAAAGCAACACAATTGTATTGCACAATTCAGCACTGCTTGGACGAGAAAAAAGAGTTAAATCATCTTCATTTATATTAGAAAAATATCGATCTGGGTTGTGTAAATAATATTATATTAGTATAGCTGCTTCATGTAGCCGACGTTCTGAATATCTTCTTTTTAAAGCTGTAATCATTTCAGTTGTGTATGGATTGTATTTACCTTTATTTTTACGTTATCTTTTGTATCACGACGCGACATATTTTTATTTCCCAAAAGTTCAGAAAATCCCGGTTCTTTTATTTTGTTTCCCGGTTCTTTTATTTTGTTTCCTGGTTCTTTTGAAAAGTACCGTATTCCTTTGTAAATCCCGGGATTTTCGGTTCCGGGATTTCCCGGTTCTATACCCTCCGATTGATTTGAATTTAGGTATACCTATGTATTTCGACGCGCTGCGAATATCGCAGGCAAAATGGACGCATATTGCATTTTATAGATCACCTTGAAAAAACGTGATTTTTAATTTTTCACGTTGATTTGCCAAAATATTGATTTTTGCAATATGCATCTATTGGACATCTTTATTGTGATGTACCTAAGTAGGTACCTAAAATGTATTATGTAAATAAGTTACCGATAATGGTACTACTACATTGTACTCTTAATTGTTATATAAACTTATATTGTCACAAACCAGATACATGTATGTGGTCACAAAGTGTATAATTAAAATTATATGTTCATAATTTTAAAATTTTTACGTTTGAAAGTATCAAGAAGATACTCGCACAGAACTGAGGTCAAGCGCGACGCGAGCCGCGCGAGGCAATATCACGCCGCGGAGCCGCTTCAAATACCTATAGTTTATCAACCGAGTTTTGCGAAATGGCTCTTAATATTTGATGCGAAGACTCCGCTCCAACTTTAGATGATAAACAAACACACACACACACATAAGCATACACACACGCACGCGCGCGTATTTACACACGCTTACACACACACACATACATGCACATATTATGTATACACATAAACAGTGAGAAAGGTACATAAGCTATTACATTATGTCCACACTTTTGCACTGATTTAATTTAATTGCGCCGAATATACTGTATATAGATAATAAGTTTCTCATTATAAGTGACAATGTACTTATAATAATTAATAAGTATGTCTTATGAGAAATAAATAATCTTTAAATCGAATTTTGGGAGAAAAAAAGGCGCCAACAAGGTAGGTCTCAGGACGACTGGCGAGCTTTTTTTGAGGGGCGCCACGTTTTGAAATGTGGTGAAGTAGGTCATTAAAAGGGCGTTTGGTTGGTCATTAGAGAAGGCGCTATTAAGTAAGCAAATTGTTAAAAATAATATCTAAATACATTCGATTAGCTCGAG
This sequence comes from Thymelicus lineola, assembly GCA_963932265.1. Taxonomy (NCBI): domain Eukaryota; kingdom Metazoa; phylum Arthropoda; class Insecta; order Lepidoptera; family Hesperiidae; genus Thymelicus; species Thymelicus lineola. The sequence goes on from OZ010680.1 coordinate 21,115,276, forward strand.
CCCAAATAAAATTACGGAGGAATTTCAGAGATGAGGTAAAGTTAGCGTACCTACTTATTTTCAGATTCCGAAGTGAGATAAATACGGCCTGCGCAAAAACAGCACGCTACACATTTTTGCATTATTACTATAATGTTATATATGAATTTTCCAAGTGTGCGTGTATACATTCTTAACTGTAAGGAATATCGTAAAAAGCTCAAAGAAATCTTACGGCCAATTTTAATGAAAACTAAAACTGCATCATTAGATTTTAGAAAAATTAATATACCTACCTGGCCAGGACACGAACCCATTGATTTTGAAAAAAACTTATCTTGTATTATTACACCGTTCGATAGTGTTGCTAACAAGAATCGAATTATAATGAATTAATGACATGGGAAAAATCAATATTTCAGGCCAGATACTGCAATAATTTTATTCTATTATATTTTGACAATACCAAATATAACTCTTTTTTAATTACCAATTAAATTTATTTTTATGCCAACCAGCCAACCATCTCTGTACTTACTGCTCTGCTCAAGTGCTCACTGCTCTGCTCCAATCTACTCTGCACTACGACTAACGACTAGTAGTCAAAGCGAACTTTTAGGTTCGTAATTATAATCGTGCCGCCATATAGCTGCGATACTTCTATATTTTGGGGTTGTCTTGTCTAGCCGAGTTGTTTTTGTTGCCTTTGAACAATGATATTTAAAAAATATAGATACGTCATGCCCTTTTAAATCAACCAAAAGATCTGTTCCGAAAAGAACTGCAACACACACACGTTTATCTTTTGTTTCGCTACACCAATCACACTACACTAATGCATACCTACATGAAGGCATTTTAACGCTGTATGTCAAATCTCATGCACTTCTGACAACAACAAAAGCGTGCCTATCATCTTTTATTAACAGAGCGACTACGAGCAGACGAGGACAATTGCTTTTACGATCTTCATCTTCGGCGCGCTAATGACTTATCTACCTCTTTTTACTTATACGAGTACATAATATCATTGCCTTTGAATAGCATTTACATTTTAAATGATATACTGCCGTCATACGGTGAAAGGCCGTAACTCAATTTTTGACAATTTTTGAATTTGAAAATCACTTCCGTAATATTCCTATAACATTAACCAGTTCACTAGCTTCTTCACCGACGGAAGCACTTTCTATATTAAAAAATCATATTAATGAATGTAATATTTTATTTGAATTTCAACATATAACCGCTAGAGACTTAATTAAGGCCTTTCAGTCTCTGAAGGTAAAGAATACGGGTGATTTGTGGGGCATCTCGGTGAAAATAATACAGCATATTATAGGTATTATAGCTCCATATTTGGTCGTAGTTTTTAATAAATGTATAGATCTAGGTATCTTTCCAGATCTTATGAAATGCAGCAAAATCATTCCACTTTTTAAAACAGGTGAAAAAACTGATCTTAATAACTATAGACCAGTTTCTGTTTTACCAACCCTTAGTAAAATTTTCGAAAAGATAATATTGAATCAAATGCTAACCCATTTCAACAATAATAAATTATTACATCCTGAGCAATACGGTTTCACTAAAGGCCGTAGTACAACCGATGCCGGGGCTAGGCTATTAAAGCATATATTTGAAGCATGGGAGGCGTCACATAATGCCATAGGAGTATTTTGTGACTTATCTAAGGCATTTGATTGTGTTGAGCACGAAACATTGCTGTTTAAACTTGGCCACTATGGTATAAAAAACAAGGCCCTTAGCTTGATCGCGTCTTATTTGAGTAATAGAATACAAAAAGTCAGCATAAACGATATTAAGTCATCGGGGTCACCGGCTGTGATGGGTGTACCGCAGGGCTCGATCTTGGGTCCGTTTCTTTTTCTGGTATACATTAACGATTTACCACATTATGTAAAGAACCAAGCGGATATTGTACTATTTGCTGATGATACATCACTAATATTTAAGTGTGAAAGGAATAAAGTAAATTTCGACGACGTAAATAGTGCTCTTTCGCATGTATCGCGTTGGTTCACTATCAATAATTTACTATTAAATGCAAAAAAAAACGAAATGTATAGAGTTTGTGCTACCTAATGTTAAAAAAGTCAGCAAATCTCTTATACTAAATAACGAAACATTGCATATGGAGGAATCGACGGTCTTTTTAGGGGTGACCTTAGATAGTAAACTTCAATGGGGCCCACATATAACAAATCTCGCGACAAAACTCGGTAGGGCTGCTTTTGCTGTCAGGAAAATAAGGCAGTATACAGACGTCGAAACTGCTAGGATAGTCTATTTTGCTTATTTCCACAGTGTTATGTCTTATGCCATCTTGCTGTGGGGCAAAGCAGCCAATATAAAACAAATTTTCATACTCCAGAAACGGGCAGTTAGGGCTATTTATAAACTTAGGTCTCGGGAATCTTTGCGTGAAAAGTTCAAGGAAATAGGTATACTTACAGTAGCTTCCCAGTATATCTTTAACAATGTAGTTTTTATACGGAAGAATATAAACGCGTATAAACAAAATTTTGATATTAATAATCGCCATACGAAAAGAATGCATCAATTAGTTACGCCTTCGTTCCGCCTAAGTAAAGTGCAGCGATCTTTCATAGGGCTTGGTATACATTTTTATAATAAAATCCCAAAATTAATACGTGACTTGCCAATAGAAACTTTCAAAAAACGTGTAAAGACACAATTTTTAGGCAAGGGATATTATAGTGTAGACGAGTATTTAAATGACAAAGACGCATGGAAATGACCAGCTCTGCAACCAGTTCCGCTCAGAATAGTAAATACTTTTGTATTATTATCTTTTTTTGTAATATTTTTTTAAAAGATGTGCTGAGGAGCTTCTTTAGGCTTTTCTTCTCCTCCACGATAAAGCACCTTCCGAAAAGCCAAAAAATGACGTGCATAAGTGTATCAGTGATACCTATATGAATAAAATATTTTGACTTTGACTTTGACTTTGACTTTGACTTTGACAAAAATGAGTTAAATATAGATTCGGAATCACCAAGAAATTTCCAACCTTTCTGTGTAGGTGATATAACTCTAACTCAATCGTAGCCCGACTTACAAGTGGATAAAAAGGCGTAACTTAGTCCCAGAAACCTTGTTATCTAGGATGAATAGCCATAAATTCGTTTTTTAAGGCCTTTCTTATTAGTAAAAGCAATTCTCATGTTTGAAAAGCCGTAATTTCATTTTTACGCCTTTTCAAATTAGCATAATTCACCAACAATGATTCGATATCCTACAATCAAAAACCCTAATAGACGTTAGGGCTTTTAATAATTGTATTCTCGCCGAACTTTACTGTTAATTTTCAAATACTTACATATTTTGAGTTAATGAAAACGAGAATGTTAATTTTTTTCACTTGTGATATTTAAATTTGTAAGAATAGTGAGGTTTTATTTTTGTTCATTATTGAATTATTTTTCTACTCTTACAGTAAATATAGTTTTTTTTTGTTTTTTTCTTGTTTAATCGGTACTATTATATATTAATTAAAGAAGGCATACAGATAAGTAGGCTCTAGAATCCCACGATAACAAGAAGTCGAGTGGACCAGACGGTACCCGAGTTGTCTCCCGTCTTAACGCGCTTCCCGTACGCGCGTTCAGCGTACCGTCTTCGTGAAAGGTTGCCCTCGCTCATCCCATCCCCAAAAAGGGCGATCTCAGTTACCCGGCTAACTACAGGCCTATAGTGATAACTTCCCTGCTTGTGAAGGAAATAGAGCGCGTGATTAACACGCAGCTCCTAAGGTATCTGGAAGATCATCAGCTGATCTATTATCGTCAGCACGGTTTTCGCCACGGTCGCTCGGCTGGTGATCTTCTAGTTTATCTTACGCACCGGTGGACTCAGGCTCTTGACCACAACGGGGAAGCTGTGGCAGTAAGCCGAGATGTCGTTAAGGCCTTCGATCGGGTCTGGCACAAGGGCCTTCTCATGAATTTACCATCTTGCGGTCTCCCTGAGAGGTTATGTAATTGGGTAGGCAGTTTTCTATCTGAGCGACATATTAAGGTCGTAGTCGACGGTTGTTGCTCAGATATGAAGCCTATAAATGCTGGTGTTCCCCAAGGGTCTGTGTTATCTACTACACTATTCATTCTGCATATCAATGACATGCTGCAGCATACGAGTGGCATCTATTGCTATGCAGATGATAGTACAGGGGGCGCCTACTACACAGCCCCGGCTAATGCCTCTCAGTTGCAAATGGCAGACAGCAGAATAAAACTTGTGTCTGAAGTCGAGAACTCTTTGGAGCAAGTCTCGGAATAGGGTCGGAATAGGGTAGATTAATTTGGTCGAGTTTAACCCCACGAAGATACAAGTTGGGTAATTGAAAGTGTTGGGTTCTGGGACTTCACATCTCGAGAGATATGCAGTATCGGTGTCATTTAGAGGCCAAGGCTAAGCTGGCCTCTAAGAACCTTGGTGTCCTGAACCGGGCTAAGCAGTACTTCACTGCGAGGCACCTACTTATGCTATATAAAGCTCAAGTCAGGCCTCACATGGAGTACTGCTCCCACCTCTGGGCAGGGGCGCCGCATTACCAGCTTAATCCATTTGACACCATACAGAAACGCGAGGTCCGAGTTGTCAACGACCCACGAGTCACTCACAGCCACAAGTTAGAACACCTGAGCTTCAGAAGAGATATCGGTTCTCTCTTTGTGTTTACTTCACAACGGTGAGTGCTCCGAGGAATTGTTTGACTTGATGCCTACTTCACCTTTCCATCACTGCACCACTCGACGAAGATTGAAGTTTCATCCACACAAATTGTATTCGTGGAGAAACTACAGTCCGATTCTCACGATCATTGCCACGTACAATACAATACAATACAAATACTCTTTATTTGTACACCAGAAACAAATACATAGCAATAAAACAAGGTACGGTATACAAAAGGCGACCTTATCGCTAAAGCAGCGATCTCTTCCAGGCAACCCAACAGAAGAGGATAAGAAAGAAAGAAAAAGGGTAGCGGTGTACATAAAGTATAAAAGAAAAAAGAAAACGAAATGATAACATGATGAGAGTTGTGAGGAGCAGAATAAAAGTTTATTGCAAAGCAAGATAGAAATCCTTAACTTGTTTTTTAAAACTATCAAGTGACTGAGCACAACGAATTTTATATGGAAGAGATGTCCAGAGTCGTACAGAGGTAGTAGTGAAAGATTTAGCGTAGAAAGAAGAAGAGTGAGTTGGAGTCAAGAGGGAAAGGTTGTGAGTGGAACGGAGCGTGAGATTATGGGCCTGAAAAGTGTATTTAAAGCGTTCTTTGAGATATAAAGGAGCGATTAGATTGAACAGCACACAGTATAAAGTACAAAGAATATGGACGTTCCGGCGAAAACGAATAGGGAGCCACTTGAGACTGTTGCGATATTCGGAGATATGGTCATATTTGCGGAGGCCAAATATGAATCTTATGCAAATATTTTGGAGACGCTCAAGTTTATCTAGTTGCTCTTCAGTTACATCTAGATAACATACATCGGCGTAGTCAAAGATAGGTAGAAGTAGGGAATGTGCGAGTGCAATTTTAGTAGCAGTTGGAAGAAAATTCTCCACGTATTCCACGTACTTGCAAGCTATCGAATGAGCTTCCTTCTGAGGTATTCCCGGAGCGCTATGACATGGGGTTCTTCAAAAAAGATGTAAAAAGAGTTCTCCTTCAAGGCCGGCGATGCATTGGCGATTCCTCTGCATTCTCGCGCAGCGTATGAGGGGGAAGGGGGGCGTGCCGAGGCCTAGCGTGGCATGCTGGTCGCGGCACGACAACTGACTAGCAACAGACGGGCACCCACGCCACCCTTAACGCGTGCACTTATGAATCGCGGCCTAGTGCACCAGCGGCACATAATTATTATAAGGGATATGGCCAACATCTGTATATGCATTTGCCCCACTTGTGAAATATAATGTACACATTTTAATTTTACCTTACATTAAAGCTTACAATAACTACTTTGATAATTTCGTCAATAAAAATCTTCAGAACTTGAGATTCTCCTTTTACGGGGAGTTTTAGCTTTTGAAGTTTGACATTCTGCAAAACATAAGTAATTGTGGAAAAGTGTTTGAAAGAGAGATTTTTTTTTGTAAAAATAGAGAGATATTCTATGAGTAATATTGCAATAAAAACATAGTAATATTGTACATTGCCACGTGAACCTAGTCTTAGCTGTAAGCACTACTTACTTAATAGTAAAGAAAAATGCCATACCTGTACTGCAGTGATCCATTCTACCAATATGGATTGAAGATTTCTTGCTAGCGAAGATATTGAGTGACGCGCCATGCGCTTAATATTAACCGCGCAATTAATGCATCTCACGGCAAAAAATTAAACACAATTATTATTTTACAGAAATCAAACTCAAAAATCAAATGTCAATATAGCAGACATTTGCATTTATGTCAGCCAATTGTCAACCTCCAGTAATAGCAATGGAGGAAGTAGAAGATTATACAACTTATTTTTATTGTTAATTTATTATGACTACTAATGGCGGAGTTCAGAAGAAAATTAAAATTCTAGTTATGTTTTAATAAATGGAAAACATGTCTTTTCAAGGGACTAAAACCTTGTACAAATAAGAGTATTTTAACCATTTCCGGGGTACATGTTGGCCACCTCCTTTAACTTATCATTTAAATTCATTACAAGTATCTATTGAGTAAACGAGTAGTTTTACTTCTAATCAACCAATGACCACTTACTATCAGGTGGCCTGTCTGCTTTATCATCAGTCCTTCAGGATATAAAGAAAGACATTTTGTCAAAGACTGATAATAATAAATAAGTTGTATGTCACCAAATCTTATGAAGATACTAATGATAAAAGGCGTAATGTTTTAATTAAGGCTTTTTTTTCTATTTAAAATAAATAACAATATACTGCCCCCATATGGTGAAAGGCCGTAACTACGAAAAAGCAGTTTTGAGATAATTGCACTTTTGTCTGAAGCAAAGTTTTAAGCACTATCTACAGGCTTTTTTTATGATTTTAATCTTTGATAATTCGTATAATAATTCCTTTTTTCTATTACATTTGGTTTTAATTATAAACTGAAACACAGTTTTTTTTAAATTCAATTTTCCCTTTCATTTTAGAAAAAATATAAGGAAAATTATACAACCCTAAACAGAAAAGCCTCAACTAGATAGTTAGGTCTTTTCTTGTTATGATTTCAGTTAACGTCTTTTCTTGCTAGAATCGAAGATTTTATACTGTTATTCCTTTTAAATAGAAAAGCCTTAATTAAAATATTACGCCTTTTATCATTAGTATCTTCATAAGATTTGGTGACATAAAACTTATTTATTGTTATCAGTCTTTGACAAAATGTCTTTTTTATATCCTGAAGGACTGACGAAAAAGCAGACAGGCCACCTGATGGTAAGTGGTCATTGGTTGATTAGAAGTAAAACTACTCGTTTACTCAATATGTACTTGTAATGAATTTAAATGATATGTTACAATTTCTTATAATAATTATGTGCCGCTGGTGCACTAGGGTGGCGTCGGTAGCCCGTCTGTTGCTGGTCAGTGGTCGTGCCGCGACCAATAACTCAAAATATGTAAGTTATTTGAAAATTAACAGTAAAGTTCGGCGAGAATACAATAATTAAAAGCCCTAACGTATATTAGGGTTTTTGATTGTAGGATATCGAATCATTGCTGGTGAATTATGCTAATTTGAAAAGGCCTAAAAATGAAATTACGGCTTTTCAAACATGAGAATTGCTTTTACTAATAAGAAAGGGCTTAAAAAACGAATTTATGGCTATTCATCCTAGATAACAACGTTTCTGGGACTAAGTTACGCCTTTTTATCTACTTGTAACTCGGGCTACGATTGAGTTAGAGCTATATCACCTACACAGAAAGGTTGGAAATTTCTTGGTGATTCCGAATCTATATTTAACTCATTTTTGTCAAAAATTGAGTTACGGCCTTTCACCGTATGACGGCAGTATAAAATCTTCGATTCTAGCAAGAAAAGACGTTAACTGAAATCATAACAAGAAAAGACCTAACTATCTAGTTGAGGCTTTTCTGTTTAGGGTTGTATAATTTTCCTTATATTTTTTCTAAAATGAAAGGGAAAATTGAATTAAAAAAAAACTGTGTTTCAGTTTATAATTAAAACCAAATGTAATAGAGAAAAGGAATTATTATACGAATTATCAAAGATTAAAATCATAAAAAAGCCTGTAGATAGTGCTTAAAACTTTGCTTCAGACAAAAGTGCAATTACCTCAAAACTGCTTTTTCGTAGCTACGGCCTTTCACCATAATAATATGGCGGCAGTATAGGGTACCTACCTACATAATTATTATCCTGGTAAACGCAGGCAAAGACGCGACTAGAGCGCTAGTAACTTAAAAACAGAATTTTATATGCCATAAAAAACAAAGTTACTGAAAATAAACAGAAAATCATTATGAAATTCTTAAAAAGATTCCGAAAATGATTTAATAACGATATCTTTAAATGTGATTAACAAAAAATTTTGTTTTGATTAACAAAAAAATAAATATAAAGATTAAACAAATTTAAAATTATAAATAAAAATGTATGCAAACGTCTCAGACGGTGAATTCCCGTACCGGGAATCGAACCCGAGCCTCCTGGGTGAAAGCCAGGTATCCTAGCCACTAGACCATACGGGATACAAAGTAACGTTTGAAATTACTGTACATGTTAAAACTAGATTTAAATGTAAAATATTATAAAATTCTCCTATCATGGTGATTATGGTCGCACTATGACCAGAATGGTATGGGACCTTGTCAAAGTAAATCGAAAATGACAGTTCTCAAGTAGCGTTAGCTAAAAGTGCTGAACTTTAATGACAATTCTTTTTTAGTAATATCTAGTACTCGTATTACCTAATTATAAATTAATTATTTAAGTATGCGATCTATCATAGGCTTATGAAAATACATAAAAATGTTTCATGCTTGTAATCAATTTAATAAAATGTTCAGGTACATTATTTTTACAGTTATTCCAACTCTTCAATGCCTTTCACTTTCGTCAGAAGCAGTGCCGGATTTATATTTTTTATCAGTATTAAAATTATAATCTATTATTATTATTATTTTTTTGCCAATTTATTTCCGCCGCCCCATGTACCTTTCTGAAATAATAATTTTCCATTCATATTAAGGAAGGCATTGAATTAGTCAAAAACAAGAATTTTTTGCGACACTTTTTATATCATCCTCTGAAATCTGCCGCCCCTAGGACGCTGCCGCCCCTAGGCCGCGGCCTATACGGCCTATTGACAAATCCAGGACTGGTCAGAAGTATCGCCTTCTGAAGTATAGGTACGTATAACATTGTGAGGTTCAGTTTTTGATGGCAACTTTAGACTCAACCACTCAAAGGAAGCTGTCAAAGAAGATATTGTAGCGATTTTACTAAGACGTAAAATTGCTACACCTGACTAAATTCGACTGCCTCAATTTCGGATGCATAGCCGTTTTATGTAGGTACCTCAATGATATTATAAGTAAATACAATACATACAATGATATTTTAATAAATGATTTAAATTTCCATTTGTTTTTATTGTTTCCTTACCTTTAAAATTATTCTATCAAAGGGCAAAAGGTATTTTTGATAGTAAGACACTTAAATGATCCACTAGCCTGGATTTAAAAGTCTACTCTTCTTATTATCGAAAATGGGGTGGATACTTCAAGAGTTTGTAGTTCGGTAAATGACTGAGATAACTACAAACATTTTTATGAGATTTTGTAGGTAATGTCATGTTATTTAATAATAAATAATAAAACAATAATATTCATAGGGCATTTTCTCAACTTTTTAGCGAAATTAAATAAAAAAGGGTAATTTTTTTCAAAAAAATTTAATTTATTTTCTTTTTAAAAAATGTCGTATTCAATTTTAGGTAGATTTTATACCTCGAATAGATAAACTATGAAAACAGCTAGTAAATACAAAAAACAGAATGAAAATAAATGTGAAAACAAAAAAAATATTTTGAAAATAGTGCAAGAAGTCAGGCTTTTCTACAAAAAAATTAAAAAGCTAATAAAAATTAAACCAAACCGATAAGACATTTACTTTAATGGTTTTTGTCGATAGTTTTGTCCACATAATCAATAGACGCCGGGCGGTCACTTCGCGCTGGGACACCCTGTATATATTTTCTGAATCTCGGAAACGGCTCCAACGATTTTCATGAAATTTAGTATGCAGGGGGTTTCGGGGGCAATAAATCGATCAAGCTAGGATTCATTTTTAAAAAATGTCGTTTTATCCGTCTTTTCAGGCAATGAAAAATAGCTACAATAGACTCTTCCTGACATCTATTGGCGAGTAGCTACACTAAAACTAAAGCAGATGGCGTTGTTAAGCAATACTAAACCGAGCTAAGCTCGGTCATCCGGATATTAATTATTTATTTGCCAAAAATGTGGTGGTAAAATAGTGGTATGTGATTTCAATAAAAGAATCATATTTTAGGCCTATAAATGTTACCACTAATATTTTAGACATAAATTTATATTAATTTATAATTAGTGTCAACATCCCTATTTCTTGCTCCACATTAATCCTTGAGCAGTATTTGTTCTTTATTACAGCTACAGCTGAAAATCCAGCTTCACACAAATATGATGTTGCAAACGGAATGAAAATTTTTAAAGCTTTTGAAATTAAATTTGGATATTCATTTTGAACTGATAACCAAAACTCCACCAAATCGGAACTGGTGAATATAGTTTTAAGGGTGCTGTCGCAAGAGAGTTCAATTAGACTCTCTTTCTCGTGTGATGTAAACTCTGGCGGAGCTTGTGCATGGAAAGGATCTTGGGTCCATGAAAATTTATCGATATCATCATCTGCAAAGTATGTATTTCGAAAACCTAAAATGAGCTTCGAAAGGTGTTCCATCTTGAAAAGGCCCATCAGGTGTTGTGAGACAATCAATTCATTAGATGCCGCATATTTAAACAATTGAGGGAAGTAATCTTGACCGCCACCTTCATTCACTTTTTTTATCCACAACTGCAGTTTCTTTCTAAACGCCGCAATTTTCTTCAACAGTTTCAGATAGTGCGTGTTGTTGCCTTTGCTTTATAATATAAGTACCTGCGAATATGGTTATGGTTTCGGATATATTGATAGAATTGACTCACGGCGCTCCTCTTTACTTTCTACGGCGCACCAAGGCGCCGTGGCGCACACTTTGGCAAACCCTGGCTTAGATTACAAGTGTGGCGCGGTAAAATTCAAATTTTTGATGGCGTTTGCCATTATACAAAGTTATTATAATAAATTTAATTAATTAAATATTGAAGGTTACATACCTTCAATTTAAGGTTACATAACATCTGTATGGTGACAAAATATATAAATAAAATCATTATGTTTAATTAGTGGTCCACCTAAGTCCTGGAACCAGCTCAGCCCCTGGATCCGCCGTTGCTCATTAGGTAGAAGTTCATTTTTTACTATGTGTGATAGATTACGAACGTGTGACAGCTTCTATGAATATTCTGAATCAGCCCGACACGTCGAACGCGGCATGTACATAGCTAAAATGTGGAGTGCCAGGCCGGGCTTGGGCTGGGCTGTACATTGAGCTGAGGTGAGCTTTACTACCATCAGGGAGAAAAGGATGAAATATTCCATCGCTTGACATCGGTTGTAGCATCCGCGCAGGTCGACGGATTATTCAAAGAGAAGCAGACCAGCCGCCAAGGATAAGATGCATAAAAGTGCCGCATCTCATCTCAATCAGTAGTAGGTATTCGCCGGTTCTAACTCAGGAGTTAGAACCGGCAAAATTGGGCAAGTTGCTAAGTTGACGACCGTCGCTGCCTACGGGGAAAAAAAGTCGAGTTTGGTGTCAAATTGTATGTTTTCGACCATGCCCGATCGAATGCACTGATCCGTTTTTTGCTAACTAGCGTAGAAACAAAGATAGCTTCAGCGTTGTATTAGCCCTACTTCGTTATCTAATGCCCTCATTAGGTCGTTAACTTGACCATTCAATAATTACAATGGGCTTATCGCTTCCTCGTATCCGCTTCGTACTCGACTTAACTATGACGCAGTGATTAAGACTAACGAGGGGCACTGTTTTCATTATAAAACCACGGGATTTATTGTTCATCGTATTTATTATTCGATATTAAAAATTGAATCAAATAAATTACTTAAAATTACATCATTACAAATAGTGTTGTCATCAAAAAGGTTCAGGAAATCATACATTGATTTACCATAATACTTATAATATATGTACATGATGCAATATTCTCCACAAACAGTAGTAAAATCATGTTGGATTCGATTAGTGTTATAATTCCACATCCTAGAATTGTTTTCTAAGTAAGTCCTATGATATCCTTGTGGTGGTCTACCATATGAGTCGAAGTACTGACCAAAGCCATTCCCATCTATATGCATGGCTATCCAGTGTGATCCGGGTTTGCTGTCTGTATCTAAATTACTTATGACGTACATAGGCGTATGAACGTATATTGGTAAGCGGTTAGCTGCATAGACATTACATGCAATGCTTTCATCAATTTTACTTAAGTATTGTTTTATTTGTATGGTATCCATGTTTTAAGCTGTTAACACATCTTTTCAGTACCCCAGACTTGTTAACAATGTGGAACTGATTATGGGTACTATATTTTTAAATACATGAGGGTTGGATAAGATGTAAGGAAAGAAAACAAAAAATATTTTGGATAGTTTTATTTATTGAATATCAAAAAATACATCTTAGCTACTATAGTCTACTGATATATTACGATGCTTATCTATTTCTATCACATTATCAAATTCCGCATAAACAATACAGTTAATAGTTTGCGTGAGAGCTGACTCAAAACGTACTTCTAGTCTTACACTACCATGTTTTATAAGATTCCAGTGACTCGATGAATTCGCTGATAAGTCAGGAGTTAAATCAAATGCGAGCAAACAATAACCATCGGCATATTCGTCTCTAGATATCCCATTACCTTCATTAAGAAAATGTATACCTGTTCCTGAGAACAATGTATGATATGCACTAGCAAACACATTACTATCAAACGATGGCTGTAATGATTTCGAGGGGATTTGGTTTCCATCGATATATAAACAAAATGTATTGATACCATAATTTTCAAAATTGAATGGATTCTTATTGAGAGTTCCGTTGAATGCAGCATTATTAACAAATCCGACTATACACCTTTTCGGTACTTGTCCTAGGAATATATTATCAAGGGTTTTTCCTTGAACACCTGATGGAATTGTTAAAACTTTAACTTCAGCTCGCGTAATGGGATATTTAGCTGTGGTAGATGCTAAAACTTTTTGGTGTGCAAGTAATACGCTTGGATTGATCCGTGCTCTACGAACAATCAAAGTTGCATCTGTAATACATACTTTAAATTTTAAATCTACTGACCCTGCCATTAGGTTGAAATTTTCTCTTGATCGAACTAACTTAACACACATGTCAACACCATTAATTAAAAATTTTTCTTGATTAAATAAATCGCCATGAAGATGCCCAATCATTTCAATTTCTTTACTCTCTCGTGCCATGAACTCCCTCTTAACAAAACCCTCATTTTTTACGTCAGTCTCATTCATTTTTCCTGCTGTATCTCCATACCAAAGACCACAAGTTAGATGAGATTTTTTGGCTGCTGGACCATAGTTCAACAAGTTTTCGATATACGCACGATATGCGTATGTGTTATTTGGTGGTGACACTAGTTTCTGATTCAAGTAAACATCAAGTTGACTGAATATTGAATGTAACCAATTATTAACCGGAGCCACGACTGTAGCAGCTGCTAATTTTGTGTTGTCTTGATTCAGTATTTTCGCTTTTATATGAATCAGAGTATGGGATAAATCTATGTAGTCATCTCCGGCGCCAGGAACTTGAAATTCTAATGGTCCATCATCAGCTAGTGATGAAATAGGTTTGTAATGAATCCATACGCCATTTTCTATGCTCGTCTGTGTGGATGGCAGTGCAAACAAATCTAACTCTGATTTTATACATTCACAAGAATGATTATGTAAAAAAGACATAATCAATTAATTAGAAAATATATCGTTAATATTCCTGTTCTTATTTTTTGTTTTTGTTGGAGTATTCACTTTCGTGGTTACCGCTGGAATGGAAGAAGATAAACGTTTTCGCTTCATTTTATACCCTGAGCCAGACATGTTGATTCTATCTATTCTACTATCTACTTTTCGTTTTAAGTTAGTAGTAGCTTCCTTCAAACGTGTTTTAATTGAATCATCTATGGGTTGTGCATTAAACATATCCGACAAAACTCCTACTCCAGTACTCAAGGCTTCTTTACCGATAGCTCTTGCACCACTAGAAAGTAATGGTAAAACAGATCGGAACAACCCTCCTAGAAAACTCCCAATTCCATGTCCTCTTTGATACGGTGTCCCTTTGTAAATTACTCCAATACCGGATCCAGCTTGATGAGAATAATAATCTTCGTATGGACATTTCATATTATAATTATGTTTCAAATACATTATATATTTTTTTGAAGTGTAGTTTTATGCACACTGTTCCGAACTGAAATGGTATCTTTTGACCAGTGCTTGTTCTTATATCTATTTCAATAGTATCAAATTCCCTTCGCATTACAGATATATAATGGGGTGGAGAGAAAACATGCATTTTATTTGCTCCATATATATATTTTGAAGGATCTAATGGTATGATTCTCAGAAGAGGGGTCATGACATCTCCTACAATTTGTGGTTCTACAATATCAGAATAAACGAATAGTTGCGAAGGTAAACCTAAATGCAGATTAGCAGGACATTTTCCAATATTCCTTTCTCTGAGATTTCTATTGGGCTCAAAGCCCAACTGCAAACATAACTTAGGAGACAATGTTATTGATTTGATCGTCTCATCTAATACTGAAACTGACACAAACTTTGAAATTTCATCGTAACGAAATCTAACTTTTTCTTTGATATTGTTTAAAGCCTTCAAAATATGATTGATATTGTCATAGTTAGTTGCAGGGATATGTGTCTTGTAATAAGTAAGTGATGGTTTTGGTTCACCAGGCATTTGCATCCATTTCGTAATATAAACAACATTTTCATGTTCTTGAACAGTAAACATGGTGCAGGGATATTGAAATTCGACCACTCCAACTGACCATTCTCCTTCCAAAATTATAGGTTTAGGTAATTTAGTTGAAAAAATTGTAGTCTTGTTATCAGGGAAGTATTCCATTGAACTATTACTAAGTAGAGTTAAATAAAAACTTTCTTTATTCATATTTCTTTCAAATAAGAAGATGGAATCCAACTATTAAATTTATTAGGATAACCTTTCCACTTCACTAACACTTCCTTTCTGTTACCAGTATTGCGAGAACGTATTATTTTATCTATTTTATAATGAAGAGTGGGGTCATAATATATTTTCTGTAATTCTTTTTCATAAAACGTACCTTCTATGTTTTCACCTTTTAAATCTTTAAGGGTGTACACAGGCCAAGGGCTTCTATCAATTATGGAAGATACTATAAATATTTCATCACTCCAGTTAGATTCGTATCCTTTTTGAAAAATATGTTTGCTTTTAGTAATCCTAACGTAATCACCAACATGCAACTTCGGTAGAATGATACTTGCTGAAAGCCCATTATTTTTAGTGTCATACAAATTTCTCCATACTGTCATAATATTATTTGAATTAACATCACAAGGACACATCTTAATGCTTGAGTGAAAACTGTGGTTATAAGAATAAACTAAATCTTGTAAAACATCTATATATTTGTATGTATTTTTATGAGTAAAGTAACGCCACATTTTCATCTTAAGTGTTCTTTGAAATCTTTCAACAATACTTGCTTTAATATCTGGATTATTTGTCGTATAATAATTAATATTTTTAGATTTAATGTATTTTTGTACTTCCTTTGATATGAATTCTGTACCTTTGTCAGATTGTATGTGCGTTGGGGTTACCTTGGATTCAAGAAATATACTTTCAAGACAATCCTTAACAGTTGTTGAATTTTTCCTTTTCATAGGTCTAACATAGGCATATTTGCTGAATACATCAATAACACACAATATATAATTATAACCATCATTGTATTTTGAGTAGGTTCTCATATCACTCAAGTCAGCTTGCCACAATTCATTGAGATTTGATAGTATATATTTATTTCTAGGAAATTTTCTCTGTACCGGTTTGTGTACAGTGTAAGTTTCTTGTGCTTGTAACCATTTCTTTACCTCTTCTCTGCTCATTTTTCCTTTCATAGCTTTTGCCAGTTTGTCGATACTACTATAACTTGCAGGGTGTGATGGATCATAATATAGGTTATGTATTTCTAGTAAGGTTCCCATTTTTCCCATTCCAGTTTATTCTTCAACTTCCTTTTATACTTTGTGTCACCCGTTGGTGTGGAGAAATCTTCATTGGGTGTTGAAATATCTGATGGTGATTGCATGCTACTAATAAACTCACATCGTTTCGGATTGCCAATATATGTTAAAGGAACTCGAATATCTTTTAAAGCCTTAGCAAAAGATTCCCATCCAACTGGATCACTTTTTTTTAAAGGTCTCAATGAATCATTTACCAAATCTAAAATGTTACTTCCATCAATTTTTTTATCATCTATAATCACAGTACCATCAGTATCCCACTTAATTTTATTTTCATTGGAAGACAACAATTTCATTAACAAGATGGCCTTTTTTGCATATGTTTTCGGGATAAGATCGAGAATTTGAGTGGTTGTATACAGATTTTTTTCCGAAGTATTATCTTGATTAAGAAGTAGTTCTTTGTCTGATGTATCAATTGATACTGCACTTTTATTGTCCAAGTTTTTGTTTTTGTAACTCATTATTAAATCATCAAATGTATTCGTATTGTCGGAAATAATTGGTATATGGAAAGGTTGACGGTCTTCCTTGGTTATGTTAAGATATCTTCGGAGTGTTTGTAAATATAAAATACACTTTTCACGATCATCAATATTGCTTTTTAAAATATTATTCATATCAGTATCTAGTCGAGACAACGGAGTATCACTCGCACTTGCCTGTTTTAGTTTTTCTATCATATCTGGTTCAACGAGCAACATTTTTTTAGCATTCTGCATTTTTAATAATGGAACTTACTAATCCACTAAGAACTGAACCTAATATAATAGGTAAAAAACCACAACCTTTTTGTATTATAAGATTTTTCCGAAACAAATTTGTGGCGCCCTTTCGCACCAATTTCCGAAGTATATTTTTGTATTTACTCAATTTATTTTTTTCTTTCTCCTTCAACGTAATTTTGCCTTGGAGAACGTTATGGATACATTCGCAAATACAGTTAATTTCTTTTTCATTACACGATTTTAAAAGAGCTCTTTGATATTTCGGCTTAAGTGCATGTAAAGCAGTTAGTAGATCTTTATGCGTCTTTAGTCGTCGATGCATCATTTATGAATGACAGTAATTTGTTGACTTCTAGCATACTTAAAGCCCTTCATCGGAATGTAAACTATACAGTATCCATCAGACGGAAATATTTTAGTTTTAAAACGACACATATCATTTGTGTCCTGTTTCAAGTCTATCAATAAATATGCATGTGGTTCATTTGTTGCATCTTTGTAGGAATCTTCTATGAACTTTGGATTTTCTGGTGACACTTGTCGTGCTAAATATTTTATTTGTGTCTTATCTCGTGGATTTTTGAAATATATTATATAAGATGAATTCAAAGATATATCTCTTTGCCCTTTTCCTTGATGAAATAAATTTTGTGTTATATAAAATACACTTAAATTTCTATGATGGCTACCTTTCGTAAAGATATCAACAATGCGTCCATCTGATTCTCTCATTAAATCATCAATAATTATAAGATGAGGATCTTTTCCATCAAACATACTAAGATCTGGTATTCCTTGATAGTAGTTAACGCTTTTTAAATTATACAAAGGTTGCATTTCATCATAGCACCAAGTTATGTGATTAAAATGTGTGTCACATATTTCTTTTGCATATTTAATGAAATTTGTAACAAAAATAGATTTACCGCATCCACTCGGACCGGCGACTATTGCAGTAAATGGATGTGTTAAATGAATCATTGTAACTTGACGTGTGTTTGGTATAAGGTTTAGGAAAAGACTAAAACTTTTTATTGGAATGATAAAAATATATTTCAAATTTAAATATTTACAAAATAATATGAAGAAAAAGTAAAAACGAAATCTTAACCATAATTTATAACATTTTTGCATACCACTGACATAATTTAACTTACAATTCTAATTACAAATAAATATTATTACACAATGATAATTTTTTGACATATCATTTACAATATTTGCTTAAAATATAAAAAATTACAATATTCTTACATTACAAAATCTTACAATTTATTCCTTAATAGGTACATAAAGACCAGTTTACTCAGTCAGATGAGTCGTTACATATTTTGAAGTGACCCCAAGCGAATGTATCAATATTATTAGGTGCTATATATCGTTTGGTGTCGTTGTGGGAAAGACACTTTTTATTAATTTGCTGTGTAAAAATATTATGTTTGATAGATCTAAACCTTAACATACTACGATATTCAACATTTTGATTAAACAGACAAGACTTATAATCTTCCATCTTAAAACTTTTCGTGACACTTTTATTAACACCTTTAGCTTTTGCTAAAAAATTTTTTTCAATGTCCAAAGCATACATTTTAGATCGCAATCCTACAAATTCTCTTAATATTTTACCAGCATTTTCATCTTTAAAGACTCCTAATTTTTTTTTATTTATATTTTGATATTCATATACATTATTTATTGGGTAATCGGATGTATCAAATCGTTCCGGTAAATCGGGCTTAATGTCTTCATAAAAGTTGTTAGTAAAAATTTCATAAACTAAACTGTCAGTATCAGTGTAAAGTAACTTAATTTTGTTCGGGAACTTACTTAGCATGTAGTTATAATGAAAATCATACATAAGGGTTTTAGAAATATCTAATATACAAAAACCTAAGTATATGGGCTTGTTATGAAGGGCTTTTGTTCTTTTTAGTTGAATTGCTACTAAGTTTTCTGAAAATACTGATAAACTATGAAACTCTGGTTTTGCAATAAAATCCTGAGCACCAAGACTTTTACCTCGATTTTCCCAGTGGGTCAACAATTTTACATTTACACGTTTTTCTACATTCTCCATTGTTTTTCCAAATACAGAATTATTCATTAATTTATAAAAATCTTTTTCAAAATCTGTTTTAGCTTGCATTCGTAAATTTGTATTCAAATTTATGTATTGCTTTAACCATAAACTCTGTTTGAATTTCAATATTCTATGAATCTTTTTTAACTTCATACCTAGTTTAATACATTGCTGTAAATTTTTGTAATGAATGATATACTTAGTTTTATTATACAAATTTGGAACAAGTTTAATATCTTTAGAATTCCCTACAGAAATTTTTTCAGGACATAAGGGCAAGTCAGAATGTAAGTCGTGAATTTCTGTGGGATACTCTAAATCTACTTCTAGAATATACCCATATTCCGTATTATTTGATGTATTGTAATCTGTTTCTATACTAACCCACTCAAAACCCCCTGAAGGTAAATATTGTGACATTGCCCACCCGTAAAGATTATTCGCATCAAAGTACATGAGATATGAAGTAGCTTTAGTTTTATCATAATCTTGCATATATGGATTATTAGCCTTTGCATACCGTTTGCTACATTGAGATATCCCTCCCCTTATTCCCTTTGTAATAAATGCTATTTTTTCTATATCAGTAAGCAATTCTAGTTCAACTTTAGTCATTTTAAGCATTGCATCCCAACTTAATCCTGGAGCAGTGTAATAGTGAGTTGGATCTAAACCATAAGTTTCTAAACATAAATTTCTGAAGTTCTCAAATATGTCAGTTAGTAGTAATACATCAGTTTTAAGATATAAATTGGAATAATCGGACATATTTTTGCAGTTAAAATTTTGCCAAACATTTTTAGCATGATTGTAATCGATATCTGAAATATGAGAATCTGTGAGTGAACTGTAAAATTTATCTTTGTCAGGAAGAGATGTTAGATTTAAACAGTTGTAAGATGTCATAAATTCATAAGGATAAATTCCCTTTTTCCTCATAAGATTGAAATCGTCTTTATTGGGAAAGTTAAGTTTTAAAGAAACAAATTCTTCATCGACTAAATTGTTCGCCAATTGACTAAGACTACATGGTAAAAATTTTATGGAATCTATAAACCTTAATTGAATTATTTTATTATTTATTTTTACTTTTTTTGAAAATGAAATATATTTTTCCTTCGTTTGAGGTATAACTTCAACATCCCCATCAACAAAATTAAGAGCGTGAACTATAAAGTGTGCGTCATAATGACTAAGATTATGTAATATGACTGGAACGTAATTAGGAATAATAAACTTAGTATTACATATTTTGTGCACAACGCCTCGAAAATTACCAGTTTGTGGATCGTAATTAATGTCACTTTCACCATTTAAACCTGTTTCACATACAAAACAAGTCTCCGATTTTGAAATTCTAATATAATCATCGTGTGTTAATGATTTAGGTGCTACCTCAGTACTATTTTTGGTGCATATCAATTTTAAGTCTGCATACAAACGAGACATAAATTCTTGTGCAGTGTTTGGACCACTATATGTTTCATATTTTGATAAATTTTCATCATATGAACATTTTATGTAGTATCCAAAACTATATACTTCATGTTTTTGAATATTATGCGTGTGAGATTTTAATGGATCGTTAGAACACGATTTAATTGGTGTTAGAAAAGCTTCAAAATCTGCATATACAACAAATGGTATTTTAAGTTTTTTATTGAACTTATCAAATTTTAACTTATCATTAGCAACTGCCTGTCCGAACCAATTTTTTGATGACTTTTGAGAATTAGGAAGTTCTGTTTTAATATGAAAGCAGTCATTCTGTTGATGTTCTGTCAACTTTATTCGACTAGGAAAATGTATTAAACACCCATCACAAATATAAATGGCATGCTCATGACTTGAAATTTGGTTACTAACTAAACGTGACATATTTTTTATATAACAATAGTGATTATTTGTTCCACTTGAAAGTAATAATAAATTAATATGAATATTCTTACGACATTTAGTAAAGTACAAAGGACCTACGATACTATGATTTTTATTAATTTTATTAAATTCTAAACCGAAAACGTTGATACTAATATTATTTAACTTTTCAACTTTTGAGATATCGGTTAACTTGACGGGAAAAGAAATGCCGTCAAATTTTAATTTATTGGAATGCATGCTGTAAGATGAAACACGATCTGGATTTTTATTTACTGGGTATAAAGCAGAAAGTAAAGCCCATTTTAAACATAAAACATCGGCATTTCTAACATTTATGATAGCCCTTTTTGTAATAATGTCCCTAGGTAATTCTATATATGAAGAGCCGCGTAAAGGATTAAATTTGTTAATATTCATGTCTAACGACTTAATAAAAGTTAGAGCCCAACCGCTATCTTTTTTTTCAAATGTATTAATTTTATTAACAAAAGTGTCACGTAAAGATGAAAAAAATATATTTAGGTCATCACCTTCAAATATAATATAGTTGCATGTTTGAAAATCAAAAGAGTTTGAAATACTTTTTGTTTGTTGAGTGAAATCAGCATGTAGCACAAAATTAACTTTAAAAACTGTATATTTGCGTATTGAATCTTTTATTAATTGAAGTAAATCAGTTTGAATTGACTGTAAAAATAATTCAGGAGTTTCAAAAATAGTTTCGTTACTTTTATTTTTAATTTTATATGATAGGATTCTTTGTCCAAAAGCAGACTCGATAACGCATACGTTTTGTAAAGATTCATGTGTTTTGGAAACATTATTTTTATGACGATTACTCTGAAGGTGATTTGTGAAGTACTTCTTACTTACCAAAATGTTACAAGTTTCACAATTAACTTTATCTAACGCATTGTTGGGTTTAGATGATGAAGAAGCTGGCCCCGTTTTTGGTCTCTTCGCACTGTTGGAGTTATGTTTAAACTCCGCAATTCTCTTTCGAGATCCACCAACTTGCTGGCTGCAATAAGAAACAGTAATTATTGAAAATATGTTTTTTTTTCTTAACAATATCAAAACTGAATAAAAAAAAAGTTATTTAACTTACGTGACGTTTTGGTTAAACTCCATTTGGTTAAATATATTTAAAAGTTCTTCGTCATATCTATCGTCAAACACCATACTTGTCTCTATCTCTTCACAAACTTTACACAGCTCTTCATCAATGTTGATTCCATTCAAGTATGTCTCCATCCTTTGATTTATACTGTTTCAAGTTTTGGGGGTGTATGCCGTGTTGAAAAACGTTGGTAAACCTTTATATACCTTTATAATGGTCCATTAACCCAACATAATTTAGAAACAATACTCCTTAATCGCCATCATTAGATAAAGTTTCTTCGTTACCATTCTGGTTAGATAAAACTTGGAAGTTTTTAAGTCTTCGTAATATTGCATGTATTTTTTTTACCTTAACGATTTTTATGATTCATCGTTTAAATAATATTGGACACGGTATTCTGCATGTTTTCCATTGATCTTGTGATAATATTTTTGATATCGTTTTCATATCGTAAATATCTATTTTTATAAGATGAGTCTTTACGTTTCCATCCTCTGCATGATGGTAATAATAATTACAAACAATGCTCCTTAATTATTGTTAAAAATATGTTTAAAAAAAATATTGGGAGGTAACATCAATTTTTATTGTCAAAATGAAACTTCCTCGAATTTTCAGTTTCTGCAATTTCTTTAGTAATGTTGCATATGATTTTTTTTTATGTTAACGAAATTTTTATGATTATCGTTCGAGTAATATTTGACTCGGTATGCTGCATGCTTCCATTGGTCTTGTGGTGATATTTTTGATATCGTTTTCATATCGTAAATATCTATTTTTATAAGATGAGTCTTTTGGTTTCCATCGTCGGCATTTGTTGATATGCATATTGTATTGCCGGAATTTTTGCAGTTTCGCGATACTGTTGAAGATAATTGTTTTCTTCTCTTTATTTTAGATGGTTGAAAAAAACTATCTAAATTATCAATGCTTTTAGTTCTTTTCAGATTTGGTGAGGATGTTATGATCAAATCTCTAGTGTCTTCTTCTTCGTTTGAATAGTCATAATAATAATTTTTGAATGTATTTTCTTCAAGAATACTACACGAGTTCTGTAGAAACAAGAAAACAATGTATAAGTAAAAATTACAACAAATACAACGATGAAGTGAAATAAAAAATAATTGAAATGCAATAATATTCTACCACTTAAATAATTATTAACAAACTCACCTCCATTGTAACGTAGAACACTGCACACAGAACACTACACACAAAACAGTTAAGACACAATAAAGAAGAGAGGACGACTATGAGTTTTGGTAAATGGGACTCGAACTTATATACGACGAGAAATCTTGAAACCTTGATAACGTATCTAGTTTACTCATTAAACATAATGGTACGAGTTCAGCATTCCAAAGTCTAAGCGACGGGGGCATTAGTGATCGATAAGTAAAATGTAATCAGTAATGGAATGTCATTATTTTCTCGTTAATATTGTTGTGTCAGTAGCATTCTTATGTATTAATCACCAAAAATTTGTCATCTTATCTAACTTGTGGTCTTTGGTATGGAGATACAGCAGGAAAAATGAATGAGACTGACGTAAAAAATGAGGGTTTTGTTAAGAGGGAGTTCATGGCACGAGAGAGTAAAGAAATTGAAATGATTGGGCATCTTCATGGCGATTTATTTAATCAAGAAAAATTTTTAATTAATGGTGTTGACATGTGTGTTAAGTTAGTTCGATCAAGAGAAAATTTCAACCTAATGGCAGGGTCAGTAGATTTAAAATTTAAAGTATGTATTACAGATGCAACTTTGATTGTTCGTAGAGCACGGATCAATCCAAGCGTATTACTTGCACACCAAAAAGTTTTAGCATCTACCACAGCTAAATATCCCATTACGCGAGCTGAAGTTAAAGTTTTAACAATTCCATCAGGTGTTCAAGGAAAAACCCTTGATAATATATTCCTAGGACAAGTACCGAAAAGGTGTATAGTCGGATTTGTTAATAATGCTGCATTCAACGGAACTCTCAATAAGAATCCATTCAATTTTGAAAATTATGGTATCAATACATTTTGTTTATATATCGATGGAAACCAAATCCCCTCGAAATCATTACAGCCATCGTTTGATAGTAATGTGTTTGCTAGTGCATATCATACATTGTTCTCAGGAACAGGTATACATTTTCTTAATGAAGGTAATGGGATATCTAGAGACGAATATGCCGATGGTTATTGTTTGCTCGCATTTGATTTAACTCCTGACTTATCAGCGAATTCATCGAGTCACTGGAATCTTATAAAACATGGTAGTGTAAGACTAGAAGTACGTTTTGAGTCAGCTCTCACGCAAACTATTAACTGTATTGTTTATGCGGAATTTGCTAATGTGATAGAAATAGATAAGCATCGTAATATATCAGTAGACTATAGTAGCTAAGATGTATTTTTTGATATTCAATAAATAAAACTATCCAAAATATTTTTTGTTTTCTTTCCTTACATCTTATCCAACCCTCATGTATTTAAAAATATAGTACCCATAATCAGTTCCACATTGTTAACAAGTCTGGGGTACTGAAAAGATGTGTTAACAGCTTAAAACATGGATACCATACAAATAAAACAATACTTAAGTAAAATTGATGAAAGCATTGCATGTAATGTCTATGCAGCTAACCGCTTACCAATATACGTTCATACGCCTATGTACGTCATAAGTAATTTAGATACAGACAGCAAACCCGGATCACACTGGATAGCCATGCATATAGATGGGAATGGCTTTGGTCAGTACTTCGACTCATATGGTAGACCACCACAAGGATATCATAGGACTTACTTAGAAAACAATTCTAGGATGTGGAATTATAACACTAATCGAATCCAACATGATTTTACTACTGTTTGTGGAGAATATTGCATCATGTACATATATTATAAGTATTATGGTAAATCAATGTATGATTTCCTGAACCTTTTTGATGACAACACTATTTGTAATGATGTAATTTTAAGTAATTTATTTGATTCAATTTTTAATATCGAATAATAAATACGATGAACAATAAATCCCGTGGTTTTATAATGAAAACAGTGCCCCTCGTTAGTCTTAATCACTGCGTCATAGTTAAGTCGAGTACGAAGCGGATACGAGGAAGCGATAAGCCCATTGTAATTATTGAATGGTCAAGTTAACGACCTAATGAGGGCATTAGATAACGAAGTAGGGCTAATACAACGCTGAAGCTATCTTTGTTTCTACGCTAGTTAGCAAAAAACGGATCAGTGCATTCGATCGGGCATGGTCGAAAACATACAATTTGACACCAAACTCGACTTTTTTTCCCCGTAGGCAGCGACGGTCGTCAACTTAGCAACTTGCCCAATTTTGCCGGTTCTAACTCCTGAGTTAGAACCGGCGAATACCTACTACTTCAATCTGCTTACCTGTAATGCCATACTCGCCGGGTACCACAGCAATCATGGTCTGCATGGGAATATGACGACACAGATTTCACCAGTCAGTGATCAGAGGTACCTACCTAATGGGGAACAAATTGTGTGTCTGGATTGGTTGTCAGCAGAAGATGGAGGCAATTCGCTGTAGCCATCGATATCAGGCACCTTAATCGCTTGCTTTGCAAGCTAGGAGAGACATAGCGATTAGGATTTTATTTGATTAAATGGGTCCCAATATTAATTCTCCTGTGGTGTATTACTTTTAACAACATTCCAAACTACTGAGCTTTTTTTTTAGTTTTTTACGCAGTCGGGTTTTCAGTGTAATGTGTTTAAATCAGTCTATGTATATTTGTTCCTATGTGCCATTGTAGAGACCAAACGTGTTTTAGGGACATAACAATGTAACACTCACAAGGTTGAGACGAATCGATTGAGGTAAGAATCATAAAAATCCATCAACGCGTTTGGTCTCTACAACGCTACAAGCCCAGTAGTTTAGCGGTCGAGACCCATTCTTGATCAATCAAATCTTCCCAAAGAGTGTTTGTTTTAGTGGTCTCAAACCATCTTCGCATTCTTGCCTTTTATGAAATCAGTTTGGGGCACATCACGCGGTTGGATGGTTTCAAAGTCTATACGTACCTACATTGCCACAAATATTTTTTGTGTTTTAACAACTTTACTATAGTAGTCTGTGCTGTGCCCTCACGTAAATAGAATTATGTATGTGCCTATATAAAGTAAGTACCTTATCTTTTGGGTAAAAGGTGATCAGATAAAAATAAAACTCAAATGAACATCAATTTTAGTTTATTGAATAATTTATACAAGTTTAGATTAAAAATTAAGAAGATGAAATTAAAATAACAGCATTGCACTGTGAAATGAAAGTGTAAACATTCAAAAAAGCTTCTAAAGTCGTATCTTAGGGATAACTAGCGTTTGGATACGTGACGACTGCTACGATACAGAGTAGGATAAGTATACAATACATCCAATACAATTTCAATCACGGCGATATTATAGATGTCTATGCCAAAATTGCCAACACACCCGTATCATGATTTACACATTTCCTACCATAGGAAAGTATCAAGCAAATATCTTTAACAATTATTGTAACTCGATCTAATATGTATTAAAAAGCTTTCTTTTCTAGTCTCATCAGGACTTGCAGTAGGACTATTGTTTTATAAGTTACACAATTTTGAAGGTTTTCTACGACTACCTACTCGTTTGGTGTACGACACTGCAAGTTAAATTGTACATCACTTAGCGGCATGACTATTTTAAATGCATTTTGGTGAGATTATTGTTAGTTGTAGACATGTATGAAATCAATTATCTTCTAATTAAGATTCAGATCTTACCTACTAAGTACAGCTATTGAATGTCACAGTTACCTTTTTTCTACAGTAAAAGGAGTATAATTTGCTAATGTAACGATATTTAGGTGAACATCATCCAAACCACTTTCTTTCACGTCTTTCTTGAAGCGTCGGCAATAATCCAAACGACCTAGCCTTGTTTTTATCAGTAAGATTAAAATTACATTGCGTTTTCTTAAATTTAAAATTGTCGTCATACTTTGCGTAGGTAATCTATTATTCTTGACAGAATCGGTAATACTATCCCATGTTTTACATAGTCGTAGGCACAGTCAGTGATATCCTGGAGTAATTTCGTGGACAGATTTCGGAAATATTGAATACCTACTTATATGACAACAAGTTTAAATTCAATCAACGCGAGAAATTCGCCCGTACACTGTGGTCGCAGTTTATCTTAACGGATTATGTAGGGCCTTTCTGTTGCTGGAGGCAGTAGAACTAAAGAGAAGTCTGATCATTGACCGCCAAGTTCCCAGCATATCGGCACACGACATATCACTACCGACACTGCCGATAGGATAGACATTACACAACCAAGGCTGCTGTCTGAATGGTATTGAGTCCTATGATGACGCATAAGCTGAACCGATGTCTCCGCGATGTGTGTGTGGACATCAGGAGCACTCTAATCTTTCGTTCCATAAACATGGCGTCAGTGGCGAAATAAGGAACATTGCTTTTTAATTGGTCAGTCAGATTTAATGGATTTTTATAAGGATTTTTCTGTCTGTGTGTGTTTCGAATATTTTTTAAGAATTTTACGCTAATACATCTAAGAACATAATTTTTGAAAATTATTCGAAAAATTACCTGACTTCTTATACTTTTATGTGCGTAAGTACTTACACTGGGAGGATATCGCATAGGCTATTTTAATAATTAGGATATTTTATGGGAAGTAAAATTGACTTGACCTGACATCAGACTTATCATCATTATCAGTCCCGAAACAGTGTAGGTACATACTTATAATATTTTGAGTGACACTAAATGTCAAGTGGCCTAGGTTTAATAATTAGTCAGTGCCTTTGTCAACGTTTCCCAGGTATTAACTAGCATCATCATATTATTTCTTACTTTAGTGACTTCTTCACGGATTTGCCAATATTCATCAAGATTTGGCACATACTTATATATTTTCATTCGTTTAAATTACAACTCAATACCACACTGACATCAGCACAAAACATGTCTTTATATTTAAATATAACTAAGTGAAAGAATTGAACAAAAGTTATCTCTTTCGAGAGCCTATGTTAAAAATAGGTATGTAAATATTTTTATAACCCGCTATGCAGTTACATGAATTCTGAAACCGTGTCATTTAATTTTACAATATGTATGTTGCTTCATCTAAATGTTCATTTTTCTGATTATTCACACGTTAATTTTTCAGATTTACGTTTTATATTCGATATTTTTTACAGTTTTTCTTATTTACACTCGTATCGTTGTAATCTAATAAAAACGATTAAAACTTCCATGAAAAAAATATCACGTACCTAACAGCCCAGTAAAATGGAATGTATTTAATCTTACATGTTCTTGCATCCGACAAATTGTCGCGTCGTGTTATCAATGTCGTTAAACTTAAGCTATGAGGAATAACATGCTTGGTTACTTAGTTTAGATACTGGCGCGTATGAAAGAAGCAACAGTATGAAAAGGGTATTACCAACTACAAATGGGACCCAGGCAAACGTTTTTAAAGTTTGTTCTTAATTTTTTTATATGTTGGCCAATTATTGAACCTATTTTACTTTATAATACTATAGGATCTAAACAATGCTTTTAACCTATTTATCTAATAATACTGGATGGACATTATAATAAATTATCGCGAAAATTCAGATTAGTTCATAAGATCTCATCTTTTTGTTTATATACTAATTATAAAGCCTTATGCTTAGTTCTTAAACGTACATGTTAGAGGTTAAGTAATTAAGTTTCTAGGGAATGGTACCTTCCTCTTCTTATCTTAGATGATCAATAAATACTATAGCATGAATAGCGATAGGTATCATTCAATTTCAAAACAATAATGTTAAGCTCGTATCAGCAAAATAGCTTATATCGCCGATGTAAGACATTTTTAATAATGATACAGATTATAAAATAAATACAGGATAAATCAATTTTAACATGTAAATTTTGTATACAATCTTAATACTTGCCGGTGCTAAAAAGCCAAAAATAGCATATTATGTTTGTATATGAAAATGTTTTTTTAGTCTTTTGAGGATTTTTGTTTATATAAATAAAGATTATAATAATATAGTTAGCTCCAATTATTTGTATTCCAGATAAAATAATTCATAGGGTAGGTATAAATCGACACTAGAATATTATTGACAATATTCAATGTAACAATATGAACACGCTCAAACCTGGACGGAGAGGGGTGAAAATGGAAAGTACGAATATACTACCTACTGAGAAATAATCAACTCCGTAACCTGCGTCCTGTGTACAATAGACATACGAGAATATGCTGTTGATTGTCTCCATAAAACACTTTACTGCTCATAACGGTAGGTTCCATTTTTACTTCATGTGCCTAATTTTTGATTTCAAGTCTCTGGTAATTTTTAGAGGTATCTATTTATGCATATTCAGATTCAGCTGTATTCTAGTTCTAACTCAATTGACAGTTGTTAGAATAATTAGGTTTTGATGTTTTTTATAAACGCTACCGTTCTGACAAGTATAGAGATATGGCGGTAAAATGCAGTAATAGATATGAGAAGTATAGACAATTAGACATGTTTTAGAGGCAATGCATCAGCCGTAAAATAGAAGTACTTTCTCACTTTGATTAGACGTGCATTCGAAGCATATAGTACCGCATTAAAGCTTCTAATTTGATGCAAAAGTCATACAAAGAGGGTCCCATTGTGGTTTCAGAACTCATGTGAACGACAAATCCCCAAGTCTTAGCCAAATTACAAAGCAAACAATATTTAAAAACAAATATAAGACCTCTACAGTCCAACAGGAAGGCGGAGGTCACCTAATTATTAATCTTAAAATAAATTAAGTTTACAGATGAAATTACCAATACAGTTGTTTTCTAAAAACCATATTAGATACAGTCTGTTTTCGTAACGGACATTATCAGACTTCGTAAAGAATTATATCGCTGTCCTAACTAAGATAGATTGACTAAAGTAAATAGAAAAATGACACTTCGTCGGCGAAACCTATTTAAAGAACTACGATATTATGGTCATTCGATTAAATTACACAAGAACATAAAAATCTAATAAAGACTCATTTATGTGAGTCGAAAATCAGTAGATATAGTGTCTAAAATACTAGTTGCCCAGTCCCACTTTATCGCCATTTTTTCTAGCTTACTTTAGCCACATTTTTTAACCCTTTTTTAAGTCAATTTTTTATCATAATCTTGAACATATGCTCAACATATGCTCAGTAAAAATCTAAGTGATGCTTTCAAGATGTTTTAGTCGTCTTAATGCATATTAATAACGATAAATAAAAATGATACCTAAGTAGATTTAATGGTCCAACTTCGTGTTATTACTAATTTTTTGAATTTTCTCTTGACATTGTAATAAATATCTACTGTGTTTTATGTTCTTGTGTCCATGAAAAGTAATCTTGGCATAGCGTAGTGGAATGTTAATGCCGAACCTTAAAAAATAAATTTGTGCAAGACGAAAAGTGGGATCGAGCTAACATGTTACACGTATTCGCTCTGGGCCCGTGACTTATCTCAAATCTGTACATATACTACGTACATACATTAAGATATATAACTAATAATACTGAGCGAAAATCATAATAGGTACGCCTAAATGAAAATGGCGTCACTACAGTTTTGGCCAACACGAGTATTATACATAGATGTGCTCAGATAGCCTCATGTATGGCGACAAGCCATTTGGGGGGAAATATCTATTCCTAATTTTTTGCCAAACACATTAGGAATATAAAATCATCAGTCCACCACATTCGTGTACTAACAAAAATGCCCGCTGAAAGCATAAAAAAGCTGATAATATGTTACCTAATATATTTTTTGGAATTGACATGAAGATCAGTAATAAAACGGTAGATCTTTTCATAAGTAGAGTTTGCTTCATTATAGAATGAAATCATAATAATATACATTATTACCTATAATTCAAATGGAATCATGGAACTCAAATATATTTCGATAGAACAGTCACATGGACCCGAGCGTTGTATATTTAAAGGAAATAGGTACACAACATTCATGTCTACTACGTTTAAACATATCTGTAATATGGACACAATAAAGTTAGATGCAACAGCCTCGGTTACCCCAAACATATTTTACCCTCCTGTGGTGCAAAACTGATGCTCAAATAGTTCAGTGTAATGAAAGTCCGAGCGCTACATATTCCTTCCTCCAAGATATAATAATATTCTAGTAGTATAACACGTAATTTCAATAGTTTTATTTTTCAACTGAAAAAGAAACTTTGAAATTCATTCTGCTCCTTCATTTATAAAATAAATGCAATTCATTCAGTTTTGTCGAGAAATACAAAATTACCACTAAACAGGTACTTTATGAATTTGTGCTTCAGTTTGTGCTTTGACACCTTTGTCATACTTAATGTGTTAGATGTAATCGAAACACAAAATGGCATGCTTTCCTGAACAATCCAATGTTATGCTATAGTCATTAACAAGTCAAAGCTCTGCTTCAGAAATGTCTGCCAATTACATTCTGACCACAATAAGCTGGATGTGCAAATAATTCTGCTGGACTTTAACCTTCAGAACGTATAATGACAAACATTTTTGTATGTATGTCATGTCAGGTGCAATGGAAACACAGAATGGCATCCGGTTTTGAACCATCCAATTTTATGCTTCAGTCATTACAGAAGTGTCTGCCAATTGCGTTCTGACCACACTAAGCTGGATGTGCAAATAATTTTGCTAGACTTTAACCTGTTATACACCTTCAGAACGTATAATGACAAACATTTTTGTATGTATGTCATGTCAGGTGCAATGGAAACACAGAATGGCATCCGGTTTTGAACCATCCAATTTTATGCTTCAGTCATTACAGAAGTGTCTGCCAATTGCGTTCTGACCACACTAAGCTGGATGTGAAAATAATTTTGCCAGACTTTGACCTGTTATACACCTTCAGAACGTATAATGACAAACACTTTTGTACGTATGTCATGTCAGGTGTAATGGAAACACAGAATGGCATCCGATTTTGAACCATCCAATTTTATGCTTCAGTCATTACAGAAGTGTCTGCTAATTGCGTTCTGACCACACTAAGCTGGATGTGCAAATAATTTTGCTAGACTTTAACCTGTTATACACCTTCAGAACGTATAATGACAAACACTTTTGTACGTATGTCATGTCAGGTGTAATGGAAACACAGAATGGCATCCGGTTTTGAACCATCCAATTTTATGCTTCAGTCATTACAGAAGTGTCTGCCAATTGCGTTCTGACCACACTAAGCTGGATGTGCAAATAATTTTGCTAGACTTTAACCTGTTATACACCTTCAGAACGTATAATGACAAACACTTTTGTACGTATGTCATGTCAGGTGTAATGGAAACACAGAATGGCATCCGGTTTTGAACCATCCAATTTTATGTTTCAGTCATTACAGAAGTGTCTGCCAATTGCGTTCTGACCACACTAAGCTGGATGTGAAAATAATTTTGCTAGACTTTGACCTGTTATACACCTTCAGAACGTATAATGACAAACACTTTTTTACGTATGTCATGTCAGGTGTAATGGAAACACAGAATGGCATCCGGTTTTGAACCATCCAATTTTATGCTTCAGTCATTACAGAAGTGTCTGCCAATTGCGTTCTGACCACACTAATCTGGATGTGCAAATAATTTTGCTAGACTTTAACCTGTTATACACCTTCAGAACGTATAATGACAAACACTTTTGTACGTATGTCATGTCAGGTGTAATGGAAACACAGAATGGCATCCGGTTTTGAACCATCCAATTTTATGCTTCAGTCATTACAGAAGTGTCTGCCAATTGCGTTCTGACCACACTAAGCTGGATGTGAAAATAATTTTGCCAGACTTTGACCTGTTATACACCTTCAGAACGTATAATGACAAACACTTTTGTACGTATGTCATGTCAGGTGTAATGGAAACACAGAATGGCATCCGATTTTGAACCATCCAATTTTATGCTTCAGTCATTACAGAAGTGTCTGCTAATTGCGTTCTGACCACACTAAGCTGGATGTGCAAATAATTTTGCTAGACTTTAACCTGTTATACACCTTCAGAACGTATAATGACAAACACTTTTGTACGTATGTCATGTCAGGTGTAATGGAAACACAGAATGGCATCCGGTTTTGAACCATCCAATTTTATGCTTCAGTCATTACAGAAGTGTCTGCCAATTGCGTTCTGACCACACTAAGCTGGATGTGCAAATAATTTTGCTAGACTTTAACCTGTTATACACCTTCAGAACGTATAATGACAAACACTTTTGTACGTATGTCATGTCAGGTGTAATGGAAACACAGAATGGCATCCGGTTTTGAACCATCCAATTTTATGCTTCAGTCATTACAGAAGTGTCTGCCAATTGCGTTCTGACCACACTAAGCTGGATGTGAAAATAATTTTGCTAGACTTTGACCTGTTATACACCTTCAGAACGTATAATGACAAACACTTTTGTACGTATGTCATGTCAGGTGTAATGGAAACACAGAATGGCATCCGGTTTTGAACCATCCAATTTTATGCTTCAGTCATTACAGAAGTGTCTGCCAATTACGTTCTGACCACACTGAGCTGGATGTGCAAATAATTTTGCTAGACTTTAACCTGTTATACACCTTCAGAACGTATAATGACAAACACTTTTGTACGTATGTCATGTCAGGTGTAATGGAAACACAGAATGACAACCGGTTTTGAACCATCCAATTTTATGCTTCAGTCATTACAGAAGTGTCTGCCAATTACGTTCTGACCACACTAAGATGTATATGCAAATAATTTTGCTAGAATTTAATCTGTTTGAGACTTTCAGAACGTATAATGACAAACGCTTTTGTACGTATGTCATGTCAAGTGTAATGGAAACACAGAAAGGCATCTGTTTTTGAACCATCCAATTTTATGCTTCAGTCATGTCATCTCAGAAGTGTCTGCCAATTACGTTCTGACCACACTAAGCTGAATATGCAAATAATTTTGCTGGAATTTAACCTGTTTTAGACCTTCAGAACGTATCATGACAAACACTTGTTGGTATGTCATGTCAGGTGTAATAGAAACACAGAATGGCGTCATTTCCTGAACCTACCAATTTTCACAGTTATTAACGTATTAAAGCTCTGATTTAGAAGTATCTGCCAATTACGCTCTGACCATATTAAGATGGCAAAATAGTATTGTTTTAATAAACTTCTTACAGAACTTCAAAACGCGTTATGACAAACACTCTGTGTCTTTACAATATATATATATATATAGTGAACTAGTTTTAACTACTGCTATCGTTATCGCCTCACAGGATAATTCCACAGTAGTCTTCAACCCCGAGACTCTGCTGCTCTCGAAGCCGGAATAAGATTGATCTCATTGCTATACAATTTAAATATTAACATTTTCATAGCAATATTTATGCATACGGGTATAACCAGTAATTCTGTAAGCTCTGTTTAATCTGAGGTACATCAATATATTTTAGCACATACAAACCACAACATGAAAATTATTAACGATTGTATTTTGGGGACGTGCCAGAGATGGTTAAGATGTTAAACATTTGATTTTAGCAGATGTGGATACAGTCCAGAAAAAAAGTTGTAGGCACGAGTTCTTTCAGGTGCTAAATTGGCCCACCGTGCCCTCACGGCTGGATTTTAGTGCATACATTTTTTTGATTGTCAAATCTAGGCCATGTTTTTTACTCTCATAAATGATTGACTATCGTTCCACTTCCACCTGATGTTAAATGAATAAGACTAGGGTGTCACTTATCTAGAAAAAAGTCTTAGTGTCGTTTGACAATGAGACATCAAATTTTTGCACCACATCCAATCTGCTGAATATATCGATAAATCAACACGCTTTAATGCCTGCCTGGTTTACACGCGTGGAGCGCACGCGGCAACGGGAGGGTCACGCGGCTGCAGCGACCTCCCTCTAGGAAACCAGGCGGAACTTACAAGTAAAATCTGATTAGAACACTGGATACACCGATCGACACAAATGTACGACTACGATAATTCTGATATAACATGTTGACATCTACGTGATAAAACGCGAAAAAATGCTAAGGAGAATCTCGCGCCATTACAAATAGACGGAACCTTCATCGGACGTGCGACGGATGCAGTGATACAGTCCCCTGGCCTGCAGTCAGTCCTGTCGTGCCGAGGTTTATTTATAATGACGTTGCGATCAAGCGTCCGCGTCGGGAGAGTGAAGCTCTAAGTGGAAGTCGCAGCACTTCGGAACTATAAATATGGGGCTATTACTATAACACCGATCGCTTAACCTAACATATAGATAGACACATAAATTCACGTGGTTAAATACTCGAATTGTTTTCTTATTATGATAATATATTTGGCAAAAACGTGCGCGTAGCGGCACGCAGGCGCAGAGCGATATTGTGACGTTTCCGCTTCTAGCCTAATACCCGACCGTTACGATATTTCCCGGATCCCGCGCGCCCGCGCCCCGCTCGCACGCCTCTCTCGCGCCCCGCGCCCCTTCGCGAGCCTCTATAATCATAAACAACGTCTACACCAAATCTACATTTTAAATGTAACAACGACAGCTCCTAATCATCCTTGTATTAACCTAACGATTATAGAAAGTTGCGTCTATTCATTCTGGTATAGCCTTAGGTTACGAAAATACATGTTCGGCGAAAAAGTATAAGGGAACGACGAAACGGGAGGACTTAACCTATTTTCCAATACAGCTATGCTACGCTACTCTAAATATAGGGCATAAATATGTCTTTTCGTCTAAATGTTTAACGCTATGACATATGTATTAATGATATGACGAAAATTATTTCAAATGTTTTAATATCATAATCAAACGATGGGAAATTTACGGTTTGCCAACCAGGCCTCAGGCGATTAGCGACTAGCCGGGCATGTAGTTATGCAAGCTGATACTGCCTTAGTGCTGAAACAAAATACCGACTACCAGAACCTAATTGGAACTGTAATTGAATTTCATTATTATTAGTACTAATACGACAAAAACAAGTACTAGAAGTACGCACTTTTTTGTCGGAAGAAGAATTTTAGCAGCAGGATTATTTTAAGTTCCGTCGGAGTAGACGTCAGCCAAAAGACACTTCCATACAAATCACATTTAAATACAACTACACGATTATACATAAAATCTCTAATATATGAGCAATAATCTTGATATGCTTTAATATTTATTAATTAACTAATTTCATAAGAAACGTTTTAGAAGCTCACGACAGCGATGAAAAAATGTTATCGCTCACATAATTACTTGCCTATACATTGAATAATGTCGCCGTACCCACTCCAATTCCCATTAAAAATACCACTCTTATTTCCGTGAACATTAAAAACACTGCGCAATATCCACTGTCCACAAAAATTCCTAAAGATGTTAAATTTCTAGTGAAATTTTCATTGCTTGTTAAAAGTCTACTACTACAGCGCGGTTTTCAATATTCACTGAAATGACCCGATTTCAATGACCTTTTGATAATCTCGAGTAAGCAAAACTTGGCCAAGGAAATACCCTGGCCGTATCACAGCTCAAGATGATACCCGGTCCGGTTGTGTCAAAGTCAAATACATAACAATGATAATGATAAATTCATTTGTTATCGGATATGTATGTATTTAAAGGCTACCGTCATCAGAAACAGCGACGAGTGAACAATGTCGTTAAGAAAGCTTCGTGTTACGAAACACACCCGAGAAAGTTGTTAAGTATATACTTGTATGCATGTGTTTTTGATTAATTTCATCGGTATTCGGTGATTCGAGTCACCGACTAGTTTGTTTCAGGTACCTATTCAATTTCTTGACGAGATTGTTCAAATACATTTCGCGCTCCCAAGCCCGTCGCTGACGTTCACAACCGTCCAATCTTAACTAAACAAACGTATTTTAAAACATATGATATAAATAAGTACAGATATAACCGCCTAAACGCTATGTGTAATCTGTAAACTACGTCAAGACAATGCGCGTGGAACGGTATCCGAGGCTGTTACAAAACACACAGTGACTTGAAAGTGGTGTGCGGTGGTGGCACCGCGTTGCACTCTATACACATATATTTTTCACAACATATATTATAACATAAATAACTTATAACTACCCGGACCCGCAAGGCAGCGACGCACGATCGCCGCCTCGTGCCGAACGCAACCACATCGAAACCGCGAGCATTCGAAAATCAACCTGATCGAAACAATTCTGAGCCTGTCTCCCCGGAGCGGGGGTCCGTAAGCAATCTGCGGCGCAATCCTCCAAACACGGTCGAGCGCAATGTAACCCGAGCCGTAACACGCGAGTCGTAAGTGTGCGCGACTCCTTAGTACGCGACGTGCGAGCCTGCGTGGTGAGTGCACGTCGAGCTGTCTCCGTACCGTGCGGTCACCGTAGTAGCAGTTATCAGTGTCCTTGTGCGGTGACCGTCGCGGTACTGTGGGACTCGCCACGCCACGCCGCGGCGTCGACCTAGCGAGTAGCGGCGCACATTGCGGCGCGGCCGTCCCGTGCTCATCGTTCGTCATCGCTGCCGCGAGCTCCACTCCTTCGGCGCTTCAATTGAGGATAGGACGAGTAGGCCTTTTATTAATACTAAACCTTTTGTTATTCTAAAGTATTTTTTATCATTAGGTACATGTGTATCGAAATATAGAAAGTGTCAAGCGGCGGTGAGCGGTCCGAATTTATGTACAGATATCGGGGGCCTCTGGAGTAGCACTCGCGGCGCGCGTTGCTCGTATTAATCGTTACATATTTGATAGTACACGTTTTAAATATATTTTAAGGGCCGGATATATTCACGGCGGGTACAGTTCGATTAGTTTCCTATGGGATAGAGATTAAACTAAGCACTTTAACAGTTTATCGTTGAGAGCAGACCATTGGGCTGGTGCGAGTTGGCAGTCGTAGCGTGGTCATTCACACGTGGCATAGTGGTGGCGAGCGTGCCGGCAGTCGGCCGCGCCACACGGCTTCGATCGGCTCGGCGCCGCTCGCCTTATCTGAAACGCGCCAGGAGTAAGATATTAGCACAGGTAATGGTAAATAAGGCGGTCACTATACATTGCGAGCACAATAAAATATACAATGACACAGACGCCACTTTGCTGTGTCTGTAAACCTTTCAGGGCTACAGACAATTGGTAGGCCGTAACAGCTCGCCATTGTGACCGCATAATGTAACGGTCTCTTCTTCGTAAAAGTACTCAGTTGTTTTATCACTTCACTTTAGTGACATGCATGTCGCAGGAAACATCTCATTATTTTAGGTACGAGGAACTAGTCGATAAATATCCCACAGTATTGTTATCGCGAAAAGTGACGTATACACAAATCAAAATGGTGAGCTGTTACCCCCGGGTTATTATGGCTATAAAAGAGCTATAAAACACATTAATCAATATTACTTAGTTTGCTGTAATAAAGTAAACATTGAACACGAACAACACTTGCTATGGAGGGGTCGTCAGCGGGAACGTAAGCCATGCTGGACTGGACACCATCTGCACACCAATGGCTAAACCCGACAGGAGTATATCACTTGGAGCGGATTTTAAAACTTCCTCAGAATACATTAGGCCTTTCCCAAACTATTTAATTTTAAAGGTTATTATGAACGCAATGCGATACTCCTCCCTATCACATATTATCACTCTTTCAAACATAATAATAAGTAGATGAAGTTTAGGGCAGTTTCTACGTAATTTCATATCGTTAAAATTTATCATATCGTTAAAATTGTAACTGTATGAGGTCTTGTTGATCATTATCAAGCTTTATAACTCACATATTTGGGGGTGGTCTCAATGTATTGTTGGAAATTAAAATCAACAACGCTCAAAGTGATTAGACTGTGAACCAAAACTTGTCTCAATTCGTTACGTCACAGCCAATATGCCAATCGTGTTTATTTGCACTTGAATTTATATTCAAATCGATCAATATACTCGTAATCGAGTCCGGCCGAATTGTGATTCGAATTCTCGACTCGAAATACCAATTGTATCGATCGACGTCGTCAGTCACGCCAGTGCCAATTCTCCCAAATAAAGTAACTTTATCTCGTAAAATTATACCATCAATTCACCCGCAGATAATTTTGAGGACGACCTTACCATAACGAGGACATTAGATTTTCTTTAGGAATTTTGTGAATTCGGTCGGACTCACGGTATCTCGGAAGCTTTAGATTCATGCGACATTCTTAGGGAGTCACATGCTATTCAATCAGAAAATCACATAGAGACAAATCTAAATCCACAATAATAACTCGGTAGGTACATTACTACAACAGTTCATACTCGACTCATAGACGCTTGTCGACTAACACACAATTAAACTTCATGGAATACGGACATTTACAACACAAAGGTGCTCACAGATCAATAACTCAGTGGGGAATTTAAACACAGCATTCATCGACTGTTAAATCTTCTGCGTTTGATGACACGAGCACATCCACTGTCAAACACCCCAATTTGTAAACTGATATTATATATATACATGAAATAGGAAATTATTTCCAATTTCCTTGCATACATATCATTATATCCGCTATGCAATAATTGACCGAAATCAGCAAAATGTGAATACTACGAAAATTAAACGGTCAGATGCTTTCAGTTGAATTGATATGAGTATATACTTTTTCGAGCACTTTTATGACAAATGAAATAAAAGGTTGATTTCTTGAATTCATGGGGTATAAGAAATGGATGGTGCACGTGAAATATCAACGTAAGTAAATATGCGATTTTAAGTACATACAATACGATATTGTGTACTTTTATGGTGTAACGTACGAGGTTTTGCGGATTCTCTTTACGTTATCTGTATTTGTAATCACAAATATTTTTTTTCATCAAACGTTTACTGTGGACAGATAGAGGCCTACTCACAATACTTTATGCCACATCTTCATAAACTTTCAGTTGAGCGACGATCTGTGCACCAATTACGTACAATTTCCATGAAATCCTTTTTGACGATTGTATGTTGAAATTATTAGTAGGTAGTTCGGTGTACTTTGTTGATTATGGTAAAATTATAAATATTAAGTCATTAATAATTACCTAAAATTACTTCATTTGTTCAGATTTTTTTTAATCAGTTCAGGCCTAGTATAGTTCCATTTTTAATAGAAAAATTACCGCCAGTAAAAATAAGAGAATCGATAAGAAATTAAGAATCAAAGTTAATATAACATTACTGCCAAATACATTAATTTTATTGCGAATGGATCCAAATTAATTTGCATTTCAAAGTTTTCAGAACTTATGGCTCATATTCATTGGCAGAGAGCGTTTACTTATTTTGCAAAAGGACATGTTATTCTTCCGTGTAAAAGCGGCATACAATCGTTAACAAGGAGCCATGTGTCTATACAACAATACTCTGCCTCCATTCAACGCTCCGCTGCATCTCGGAACACTGGCTCTAAAACATGCAAAACTCTATAACTCAACTTACACTATGCTGTGGTGCGAATGGTGTACTTCCACAACGACTGGAAGTACAAAATATGCATTAACTTCCCAGTCAAAGGATTTGAAAAAGTTGCTGTCTGATAAATACTTAGATACAGAATTAATCGACATCACACAATAAATATTACATAGAATACTATGAAATAATAGTAGACTATGAAATAATATTTACTTCTTAGACTTTAAGGAATATGTTTATCATTTTGTGTAAGGAATATGTTTATCATGTAGGTATGTGTACTATCTGTAAACCATATTTTGTATTAATTTGTGAAAGTGAATAAATAAATATTCATTCATTCATTCATTCATTTTATAACGAAATAACAATATTCAATAATATCTACCTAATAACATAATTTTGAATAGTTTGTTTCTTTACCCTTATTATAATCTTCAGTTTTTAGGATTTCGAAGTAAAATCGGAACCCTTATAGTTTCGTCATGTCCGTCCATCTGTCCATTCAGCTGTCCGTCTGTTCGTCCGTCTGTCCGAAGCAAAGCACCGAGACCCTTAGTGCCAGAAAGCTGTAATTTGGCATGGATATACATTGAAGTATTATTACTAGCGTATAGAATCGACACCGCGAACACCATGTATGTCCCAATGCATTGGCGCCACGTGGCTTCAATCTTCAATGGAATCGTTCGATTTTGAAAGGAGAACGCCGGCTCAATTTTGAAAGAAGAACGGCGGCTCAATTTTGAAAATCGAACCTCCCTGCGCGACACACATTTTGTTCGGGATGTCTGTTCTATGACATTATACTTCAATGTGGATATACAAATTTATTAAAACTTTCGAATCGTAGAACTCCTATAGGTAACGTGAAGATGAATTTTTTATTCGTCGCGTACCCTATAGTGTGAGGTATCGTTGAAAAAGTCTTTCAAAAATATTATGGGCCTTCTATCATTTTTGGAATTAGCCGTCCGTTTGCGAAATATTTGGCTTTAAACGGTTGGAGCTGGACAAGTGAAAAAAATCTTAAAAATGGGTTATATTATGATGGATTTACAAGGAAAATTACGGCTATGTTAGCATAAGTAGTTAATGAGTAATAGTCGATAAGCTTACTACTTCGGAACTCTACATTGCGCGTGGCCTGACACGCACATGCCTGGTTTTTAAATTTAATTTTGATAAAGCTTGTAAACGTAGGATAAATTACATAAATTTTGTTAAGTATATTAAAATTTTGACAGGGATAAAACGTTGCATGGATTTTCTACACATTTATTTGAAAAAAGGAAATGTACCGGAATTTAGTAGATTTTGCCCGCGGCTTCGCCCGCGGTAGAGTGGTTTCGAAACGACCCGTGACTTCGTGCACGTGGATGTCGATTTTTTACAATACTTAGTATAGGGATAATAAATAATAAGTAACGCCTCACACTCATAGCCCCACACTAGGATTTCCTGTGTCGTGGGTGCCATGGACAACACACAAGACAAAGACATTCACACCCAGACCGAGAACAGAAATTCAAACTCATCATTTAAATTTCCGCCTCGCTGGGAATCGAACCCAGGACCCTTGACGCGGCGATCCGGCATGATAACCATTGCGCCACGCGGGTCGGGATGTTGATTAATTTTAAATAAAACCTCAATATTCACGATAAAAATATTATAAAAATAATAATCATCAATTTAAAAACAAAAATTGATAAATAAAAATCATTATCATTTACAGTTAGTGTTAACATCCCTATACAGACTATCACACTCCCTTTCAGCCGAATTGGGGCGGCTTAGAATACTGACCTCAATCGGCTAAGCCGGCCCGCTTGGTTTTCAGACAAGGAAGGCTTCACACAACGTTTATATTATTATTATATTATTATCAATAAATTGAGTTACATATCAATTGAGTCATTAATATTACCACTGGTATTATTATCTTTTCCTCAAGCGTGCCTAGCCAGGTATAGCTAATGGTTGGTGGCTTAGTAGCCACCAACCATTTGTTTGAGTCAGCTGACGAGCGACTTCATAACTAGTAGCCTCTAGAATGTATAATTTTTAGTACATTTTCAAATAAGTTGTACCTTTTTGATATATTAATACCTACAAACATTAATACAACATAACGTATTACATATTACGGACAGTAAAAGCGGCGACAGTTTAACCGCGATTCGAAATCTAAAGTATTCTAATAATAGGATGTATCACAGTAAACGGTGTTCGCTGCGTTACATTTCAAAGTAGTCTAGTTATTTTTGTCTCGGTGTCAGGAGTGTGAACTTGAACGCAGGCGAGGGAAGTGCCCCCATTCGGTCCGCGTGAATTGTTAATGCTGGGACAACGAGGAGTGTCGTGTCGTGTCGTCGGACGACACGTGGCGTGGGGCGTGACGTCACGGGCGCGGGGCTGCGGGTATCGATCCTATCCTCCGCATCCATTCACACCGATCACCGCGCTGAGATTCCGTGCTGGTGATTACCGTTTTGCGCTAATAAGTGTTTGCCTGTTATTGTTATTCAACTATTTCTTCGCCTCTTTTATAAGGCACCTTTAACAATCGATGGTAATTCAAAATATTTGACGTTCATAGGACGTGTATTATTAAAAAACGTATTTGAGGTTAGAAAGCAATCCCAAGAACACTCAGTTATCATAAGACAATATATTTTTGATGTGAAACATCTATAGGCGAGGGGTAAACCTGATTTTTGGCGCGGTGAGTGGCGACGCTTCGACGCACTTTATTATTATGGTAGGGCAATATGAAAAAAATAATAATAATACAATGTGGGTAATCATAAATAAACTTAGTTTATAGGCTGTAGCATATAGTAGGACAAAACTGTCATCATTTTCTGGAGACAATTCGTAATATTATATTTTTTCATCATGCCATATTTAGTTCCTGTCATAATCTGTACTTTTATGCCTATTAGTTGTATAAAATAATTTCGATGTTTCACATCTGCCAGCCACTCCATGACGGCTCACATTTTTGTTAATCTCCTTTAATTACAGCGAACTCCGCGGCTATTGCTATGAGTTCTGTCTGAATTTCTTCCTTAGTGCACGTTTGGCCGTTAGGAAGCGTGATACTTATGTTGATAGCGAGTAATGTTCAGTATCTTAATTATTATTGATTCTAAGAAACATAAGCTACGAAATGGCCTACCACTGCCAGAGAATTTGCGATACTACAATAACAAGTAGCTAATTGTGTTTCACTCCTTGTTGTTACATATTTCGTTTACATATAGTATATAACTTGTATGTTTAATTTTTTATAGGTATATTTTAATATCAACCTCGGTTATTACATCACAAACCCATCGTGACATATCCTATAACTCTTACCAATTAGTTTCACGCAAGTAAAAACGAATTACTCGGGTTTTCAAAATTGTCGGAGAAAACGGTTCTCATTTCCGGAAAAAACTATCCAGGTAAAATGTACATGTATTTACCGAAACAACATTGGAATCGAAGTGGGTTCTGTGAGCGGTCGAGGAGGCAGC
The DNA here is from genome assembly GCA_963932265.1 of Thymelicus lineola. Classification (NCBI taxonomy): domain Eukaryota; kingdom Metazoa; phylum Arthropoda; class Insecta; order Lepidoptera; family Hesperiidae; genus Thymelicus; species Thymelicus lineola. The sequence continues at coordinate 21,159,630 of OZ010680.1, forward strand.
GGCAGGCAATAGAGTCGTTTATTCGCTCGCCACAATTTATGGATCCCATCTCGAGGGAGCTACACCGACCGAGAAGGCTGCCGATAAAGCTGCAACGCTTTAATACCCTGGGTGCCAATGACTACAAAACCGATTTTCCACAAGCTGCAGTTTGATGTTTTCAAACGAGTGCTCTTCGCTCCCAATTGCAAAGTGCTAAAATATTGCACCAGCTTCCTTTTCGAAGGCAATAAAAGCATTTCCTTGTTTCTCGTCCATTCCTTTTCTGTACGCGAAAATTCGAAGCAGAGTTTTATGTTTTAGTATTTTCGTTAGTTGTTTGACTTGCCAATGTTTGAAGATTTATGAAGATGATTAATAGAATATCGGCAAAATAAAAATAGACATCAAATTAAATTGTCACTCTCATAATTTATGAATGTAATTATTATGAGAATTATTTGTTTAGTTTGATTATTTGTTTAAAATTAATATCGATCTGCCAAGATCATCTTAAATATAAGGCGTTATTATTAATAAAAAGCAATAACCATATAAATTAAGAACATACACATAGAGATAAACATGTAAATAGAGACATGAATAGGGAATGACTGATACTTCATTACCTTCCAGCAGTCCACCCGAATGGTCGTCTAATAAAATGAAAATGACGCAGAAATGATGCATTAATAAATGTGATAAAGTTTATGACAATGATATAAAGCATTATACATTATGTACATTACGTAGGTACATTTTTTTCACAACTCCGTAGTAGATGATTCGCACACATCGCGGTTTATATGTACAAATGTGACATGAGAATCAACCGTTACCCAGAATTTGGTATATACATCGGAAAGCTGGATGGATGGATTGGTCAAAGTTATACACCTTATGAGTAGCTGCGAGTCGTCAACGTCAATCGGGGCTATGATTGGTCAAAATAAGTAAATTGTATAAAGTTCTTCCTCTTAACCCATCATCTCAATCTTAAAATATAACATTACCCATGACTAAGGTAGTAAAACGAAAACGTTTTAAAGTCTATTTTAATGATGGGGGTAGATCCAAGGAAATAAAGATACTGGGAATACTGAATGATGTAGAGTCCTGAAGATCACTAGGGTTCTCCCGGGGCAAGTCAAGTAGCATCGAGCAAGATAGGCGTCATTTAACATATTGTGATCGCCTAACCATAATATATTCCGGTCAGCTATGGGGAGTTAGGAAAAACATAAGTTTCTTCTTAGTTATTTCACATCACCTGAACCCAGGAACCCAGTTCTCTATCTCTATCTCCCGAAAAGACCAACCCGCCCCGAAAAGATCTATACATAAACAGAATAATTATACCTGTTGGTCAGACGTCCGTCTCGATGGCCTCGACGGCGTGCAGATGGTTGACGCGCACGTTGCAGAGCGCACGGGGCCGCACGGCCTCCGCCCGCTCCGCTCGCTGCGCCTCGAGCGCGCGCTGGCGACGGGCGGCGCGGGCTGCCAGCACCGTCAGCTGCTTCTGCAGCTCGTGCTGGCGGAGCTGTGCCATACGGGGCAATTAGAAAACTACGCTACATATCGATGCACTGCACACAGAAAGATAACTCTATACAGGCTGTCCCGTAAGCAGTAGATCAACCTTAGGGGCATGATAGCTTGAAGGTTTACCTATCTGCTTCGGCAGCTCGTGCTGACGAAACTACGAACATGTGGCAATCAGATCAGTCACTGTTTTAGAGATTTTGGAAATTCGGCTCGTTTACCCCTTTTTATTGTCGAGTTCACTTCCATCACGCTACTACAGTGAGTATAGGCTTGGTAACCCAGGCACTTGTAATTCCCAAAAGGCCTTCATTACATACGAGTACTTCCTATCTCTAGCAACTGAAATTGTTCAGTATGTTCAAAAGTATACCACGAATTGCAGAGCCCTTACATGGTTGAGCCGCAGAGCATCCTGGTTCTGCAGCGCGGTGAAGTCATCGACCGCACCGGCTTCCATGGCGGCTTGGCGCTCCAGCAGGAGACGCTCCTCCTCTCGCAGCCGCCGCAGGTTCAGCTCCAGTTGCTGGTCGGCCAGCGCCGCTTCGTCCAGCTCCATCACGTCTGACGAGGAGTCGTCGCTCATCGAAGACTTCTTCTGGATCGGCCCTGAAACTGTATCCGAAGTGGGTCAACTTTCTACGTTGCTAACGAAGGGACTACATGCATACATACGACATCTAACGATTTCCATAACTATAACACCTCCGTGGCTCATATTTCTACTTTTTAAGTGACTATTACCTTTCGATTTAGAATGCGGAAAACTACCGACGTTTGCTGTTGTAATTGACGTAAAATTACAATAAGGTAAAAATACATAAAGATTTTTCATCTAAAGTAGGATTGTGACTGATGTTAAGTGGACACCGTAGCCCAAGAACATTAAAATCGTCAGAAATGAGTTGCCGGCCGAATCTTAATCGAAAAGTAGGCGGTAGTTTTACTACGGGATGTATAGAGAAACAGCTGTATATTGTATCAATAATGTTATACTAAATTTGTTGGATCAATGTAATTTAAATTCCTTTGTAGCGATAAATGTAGGGATAGAATAGAGGATAGAATGTTGCAAGAATGTTCAATATTATATTTCATATTACTCTTTTTATACTGTTAGAATTGAAAATTAAAATTATTTTTAAGCTTCTCCCAAGTAGGTAGCCTCAAAGAAACGTTGCGTAAAACAGAACTAGTGAATAAATAAAAATAAAGGAGGATGAGACAAAACGTACAACTTGCGACAACTTGAGACCTATACATTGTTACAAGTGTCGGTACGGGGTCAATACAAAATTACCCATTGTTTTTAATTAATAAAAAATAAACAAAAATATATAAAAATGCAACTTACTTTTAACTCCAGGTGCAAACATTGAAAAGTAGCGGCTAAAACTAAAAAAAAACATACGCAAAATAATATAATAGTGTAACTTACTTGGAAGCAAGACTGAATAAAAATAAACAATATAAAAGTAAATTATATAACAAATAATATATGAGATAATACAAGTGAGAATATCGATTCTGACAATTGTATCATTATCTAATTTGCATGCAAACTTGTTTCAGTAAAATGTAACCTATCTTTTAAAACTTTTTGTCTATAAGTACTGATAGTTACATACTGTAACTATTATAAAATTAAAATATAGGTAGGGAGTCGTCGTAAGGGAAATGGTAACGGAATATTAACTGATAACTTAAAATTCCTTGTCTACCTATTATCAGATTCTATTAATTTCTATGTGCTTATGATTCAGTTTTTTTTTTGTAAATCAGCTCAAACATCTAAAACTTCTTTTGAATGATACCAACTGGAACTTGATCTACGAGCGAGCGTATACTTGTTACCTTTTCATTGTTCCAAAATTTCGGAATTTAATATTTCGGTATTTCAGATGTCATGCCAGGTTTAAACAAGCGCTGATGATAATAGTTTATCGTTGAAGCTAAAATATTATTGATAGCAATTGGTGATAGTATTCATAATAAACTTTACCATCCATTCCCTAACTTTTAGATCATGCATTAATTTTAAAATCAATTTAAGTCTATTAATTAAATTTTAACGAATTTCTGTCCTACTGATAAACCCGCTTTAGATATTACGTGAAAGGCACAACGACTCGCAATACAACTAGAAAAGTAAAATAAATAACAATTTTTATTATCGCATCTTTACATCACTTATTCTAATATTTACATTAACACTGCACTATTCCAGCTTACACGTTAATATCACAAAAGTCGTCCCTGTCGATAATTTGATGCACGCCAAATACGCACTACTCAACTAAGGCACTAATCAATGTCACTGATCACTGCACAACTCGTCCTTCTCATCGTCCTTCCCACCTGAAAGTGTCGAAAACAAAAATAAACTGAACAAATAAAAACTAAAAAGTGTAACAAGCATTGAAAAGGCTTCGCAACATGTTATAAATAAACTAAGAAGCTTCAAAAGTCTTTGTAACATGTCACAAATAAAAACGAAAAAGTTTAACACGCATCGAAACGACTTCGTAACATGTTACAAATAAATGGAAAAAGTGTAAGAAGCTTCAAATGTCTGTAACATGTCACAAATAAAAACGAAAAAGTTCAACAAGCTTTGAAACGGCTTAAATTAAGCTTGAAATGGATTCGCAACATGTTACAAGTAAAAAACCAAAAAGTGTAGCAAGCTTTGAAACGGTTTCGTCACACGTTTGCCAGATTATAACCAACATAATTATCTGTGTTAATTACAAAGTAATGACGAAGAGTTACGGCCATTGGATAATGTTGGCATTTTGTGAACTCAGTTAAACTCATACGTAACAAAAGCCTTTTCATTGCAAATAATAATGCTAAAAACCATAAAATAACATAATTATGTTTTTTAAGCTTCCTATTTTATACTATGAAATCTCTTTATTAGACCTTCTATCCTATCGAAAACCAAATAAAGTGAAAATCAAAACTAGATTACAGTAAATCGTAGTTAACTAGGGAATAGACGATATTGAAAGCGTGAGAAGACCAATATTTAAGTTTTGGTGCGCAGATTAAGTTTATCAAAGCCGTTTTCACGGCTGTTAAGTTTCGTCGAAATCCTAAGTGCATACCGAAAATTACCAAGTTTGTTTAAGCAATAAGTTCACTTTTACGGTCCTCCAACTACCGTCTTTATTTTCCACCCTGTATAAGGTTCTTAATAAAATGTGTAGGTAGCTAAATTTAAAATAATAAATAAATTAAATGAATCGCAACAAGTAAACGAGGGTTTTTACCTTTAAGACATTTTAAATAGGTTTTTAAATATAAACTGCAATACGTATGAGATTAGCTTTTTCTTTAAGTTTTTTTTAATAGGTTAACATAATACGGTATAAAATTCAAGTAGACTTGAAGTGCTCTAAGTGTAGAAGTCGGCGGGTTTGGGGGTGAGGAAAGGGGGTCACATGTGAAGTGGCAAAAGGCGGCGATAATCACGAGCCTAGCAGCTGTTAGAGTTCCATTGGCAACATGTGCCAGTTAGGGACTGGCGTTTTTATACTACATGATATAATTTGAAATGAGATTAAAATCAAATAAAAATAATTTCTGTATCAGAATCGCGTGGGCTAGCCCCGTGACGTTAATGTATACAGGAATATGTCACTTAGAATTTTCGTAAAGGTTTTCCTGCCATTAACGTAGATCGTATTTTTGTACACTTTTAAATTCAGCAGTTGCTTTATTGTATATTCATGTGCCTCTTAGCGAGCTCTTTCACATTACATGTCATTATTATATCAATTTTCCAATTTCTGTCGTTACTTTATTTTGTATAAATAAAATAAAATAGCTTAATTTTATTTAAGCTCATGTGTATTTTGTTAGAAATTTGTTTTCATTAGGACACATGGTGTGTAGTTAATTTAGTTTAAATTGTTTGATGGCGATATGTTTTGACCCAATTCCATGGATCGTGCTATCGTGATCACAAGGCACGGATGTTACAACAAATTAATGCAACTGGGGCGAAAAAATACAAGACACCAATCATTTCTATTTGTTATATTACTTACACAACGCGACTCGTAGTTACGAAGTGGTATAATTTTGTTTCCGATTATAATTTACAGTAGGTATTTGAGTATCTTAAATTCAATGTATCGTTCTATACGCGAAGTTATTTAAAAATTGTTTGGTAACTTTTCTTTGAAAACGAATAGTGGAATCTACAGCACCACATTACAACATAGTCGTTATATACAAGTAAACCTATGTCATACCATAACACGAATTGACAACTTTTTTTATCCAGAAATTGGGTCAAGCATGTCTGCCGCTACACACCGAATATCAACCATTTCTATATTTACGTAGTCATTCCAGAGTCGTAAATTTAATTTATCAAACATGTGACATATCTACACTGTGACTTTTATGTGCTTACATATTCTGCTTGAATAGTGGATCTCAGTTCTAGGTAGGGATTGCAATCCAGTGTCATTCTGAATACGGCGGTTTTTTCCCGGATTTTTATCAATCCGGCCGGATCTGACCGGATCCAGATCGGAATGGTAACATGTGTTATTCCTTTCCTTTCCAAAATAGAAAGTTTATAAATTAATTAAATGAAGTTTAGTTAAAATTACATTACAATTTATATAATAATTTGCTTACGTTCTTAGGGATAATATATACCCAATGTCATATTCCAGATAATGGTCTCCCTGTGTGATAAATTTCATGAAAATCCTTTCAGTAGTCTTTGCGTGAAAGAGTAAAAACCATTCATATTCATATAAACTGAGATAAGGAAATCGACTGCAAAAAATATTTGATGAATTCTGTATTGTTTTCTTTGTGAACTGATTAAAATAAACAAAAATTATCTTACAAAATGTTAATCAGTGATATCCGCATCCAAATTTTTACGTTATTTCTGAGTTAAGTGTGTACAAACGCACAGATAAATAGAAAAAAATCTAAATCCAAATTCAAAAAAGGCGCAAGGTGAGTGGTGAGTACAGCGGAAGACGGTCACCAAATCCGGTAAGTTGGTACCGGATCCGGTACATGCAAATAACGCCGGAACCGATCGTATTACCGGATCCAGTATTCTGGATTGCAATCCCTAGTTCTAGGTTGCTTGTAACAATAATACTAGAATTTAATAAATTTAAACTGATTATGTAGAAAACCAATCATGATAGAGATCTCCAACAATTACTGCTTTTTATTTTTCAATTTACTTCTTACTTCGTAGGACAAATAAAATATTATATTCACAAAATCTTTGAACGTGCTTACAAAAATAGCGTCTCATAAAATATTAATACCGAACTTCTTGTTTCCTAAAATATGCTGAAAGTTGAAGTATAAACGTGTGTTGTATCGTCCCTCGCCTACTCTGTCGCAAGCTTTAACCTACTTCCAAATAAATTATAATAGCGTCTCTTAACCTGGTCTTTGGTTCCTGTGGGGTTTAACAAGTTTCTACAAATAATACTTTCGATAACTTAAAAATTTTCTATTATTCTATTACACTCAAAAATAAAAATAAAATCGTTTTGAAATTACTTCGGAAAGTGCAATATACCGTCTATTCATTCTCGATGCCCGATTAAATAGCGTAATCGGAAGGCAATATCTCGAAAAAGCGCGCTTCTATTCTGTCTTTACATACCGACATATATATTATAGCATAAGTTAATTTAACGATGTTATAAGAAGCGAAATTTATTTCAATAGTATTTCGATCTTATTAAAAAGTGTAGAGAATTCCGGAGATAATATTGAAATGAACTTACTCAGGTAGGGCTCGCCCATGGTGCCAGGAAGATACGGGCAGCTGGTGACGTGGTTGAAGTTCTGCGATTGCATCTCCTCCTGGTCGGTCTCACGATGGTAGAAGTAATTGAAGTTCGATACGATGACGGGAACGGGCAACGCGATTGTGAGTACACCAGCGATAGCGCAAAGCGACCCCACAATTTTTCCCCAAACTCCAACAGGCCTAGTACAAAACATATAATTAGACAAAGTCAAAGCAATTTGCAATGCAAACATTATAATAATACATGAGGTACTAATTTATATTATTCAATATAAACTTAATGATAAGCGTCATGCTTCGTAGCGTAATTATAAATTCCGAGGTCTACTTTGAAATAAAATAATCCATTTCAACTAAAATAAACATAGAACTTAAAAATGAAAGACCTAGTTAAACTCCTGACATTAACATATTTAGGGGACCAGTCGCATGAGCTTAGCAGTGCATTACAATTCCATCCATCCCATTCATTCTCGCTAGAGCTCGCCGCAGCCGGGGGTATATCGCACAGCAGGGGCCTCACGCGAGCAATTTTTATCCAAAACTTCGTTCAATTAATAACTTTGATGGCGCAACCCTAAATCAAGTTTTAGCTAAGGCGTTTAAAAATTATAAAGTTTTATAACTTATAAAAATAAAAATTTCAAAAAAGTAAAAGACTTTTTGAAAATAAACAAACAAAAAATATATTATGACCTACAGGATTTATAGCTCGTAACTAATACACATGCAACTGTTGTGCTAATAACACATCTACGTTGACTATCGAAAATGGTGTAGTGACTGATGATGCGACAGCGAAAATAAGCATAATTCAAACGATGATTATTCTGAATATGATGTGAACCTTACACACTAGCTCCTCTATAGAAACATTGTCAAATATTTCAGCGAAGTGTACGGTTGCAGAACATTCCAAATAAATAAAGTCGGTGATAGCAAACGAAACATGGCAAGTGATACGCAAAACCTTGGTGGCTAAAAGCAAATCATTTTAATGCAGCCCTACGTGAGAAACTTAAGAAACGGTGATAAGTTACATTCCGAAAAAAACCACCATTTTCGATAAACTATTGTGTCAACAACGACATCACAACATCAAGAGACGAGTGGGTACACATATATTTCAGCGTAAGCGTTATAGAGGAAGAAACATCCAGAAAGGATATAGCTAGGAAGTACACCAAGGGAGCACTTCAACTCTCCTGAGACAGAGTCTCGAGTCATTTATCATTATATCCGAGTTGAAGTGCATCGCAACAAATGCTCTTAGTGAATACGCTTTGGAAGGGGCGATTGTCACACCGACGATATACTTTTTTTTCAAATTAAATACCGGATACTATAATAAAAAAGTAACAACAATTATTCATTGGAATATTCCGCAACTACGCTTCCATGTAAAATAATTGTCAAAGTTCAGAAAGGGTATGACGTAATAAGTAGACTGAAAAATAAAAAGATAGAACGAACGACTCATACGTGCAATAATTTATAGGAGGGTGAATAAAACGTGACATGATCGGTTAAGTTCTAGGTGAACCGTCAATTATGTAGAACTAAAGCAAAAGTTATAAAATGTGGCGAAAGTAATCACGATGGTGTTAAGATACCGATATAGGTTTGAAGAATAAAATGATATATCGAGAATGCAGAAATGAAATAAAGGGGTGAAGTCGCTGTATCATACGTCATGTCTCCGTATCCTACGGTCGTCATTGTCACGACCGCCCACCAAAACGCATCAGGTATGGATTTGAAGAAACTGTTCTCACTTCCGGCTTCGGCGAAGTACACCGCAGAGGAGAACAGGACCACACCTTTAAGAACAAGCACACACCAACGGAGAATACAGTGGAACGTTCAGTGCCAAGGAGCGAGTGAGAGCGGGCGCGGGCGGGTCGCACGACACGGTTACCTCATGTCTCCATAGCCGACAGTGGTCATAGTAATGACGGCCCACCAAAAAGCGTCTGGGATTGAGGAAAAATTGGTATCGGGCTGATCTTTGTCGGCAAAAAAGACAGCGCTGGAGAACACGACCACCCCTGCGAACACAAAGCAAGTTGTGCACGCGACCAGGGCTGGCAGTGGGCACGTGTCAGCACCTTGCGTGCTCCCAGTGGCGCGCAGTGGACCCGGCTCCGGTATTGGCATTGCATCCAAATGTTAACATATTAACGTATGTAACACGTACCTAACATGTAGCATGTTTCCAATGCTGTTCCTAGATACATCTTTCTTAATGGTAACTTATTAAATCATCGTTAAAATTACGTTCGTATTCTAGTTATGGTATTATTTTGTTCTAATCTGAACGCGAGGAGAGATTTACAAATGAAAGTTGCAATTGCCGATCGTTGTAAAAATTGCCAGCGCATAAGTTTTATCTATCTTTGTTAATTAAACTCTTGAAACAAATTTAACGTTGGTGACTGTTGTAAACGATCTATTCATCTGTAAAATGTAAAAAGGTTTTTGTTTTATTTGCCACGGGTACTTACCTATGAACAGGAAAAATATCAAAAGCCCAAGTTCTCGCATCGATGCCTTGAGAGTACGTCCAAGAATCTGTAGACCCTTGGAGTGGCGCGATAGCTTGAAGATCCGGAAAACTCTTACAAGACGAATCACACGGAGGATGGCGAGACTCATGGCTTGGTTGGTAGATTTATCCTGCGGGGATACTGGAGCGCGTGGCAAGTTCAGAGTGTCTTCTTCTTCAGCAACTACGGTGGCCAGGGTGATGAAATATGGTATGATCGCAATGATGTCTATTATATTCATCACGTCTCTGAAGAAGTTAAACTTGTTGGGACACGCCAAGAATCGAACTATCAATTCGAAGGTAAACCAGATGATGCATAGGGTTTCGATCAGGAAGAATGGATCGGTGATGTCCGGGACTTCGTCTTCCTCAATCTTGGTGCCGTTGGTGGTGGTGTTGAAGACCTTGTAGTGTTTGAACTCGGGCAGGGTCTCCAGGCAAAAGATGACAATGGAGAGGAGGATGACGAAGACGGAGATGATGGCAACGACGCGCGCGGCTTGGGAGCTCTCGGGGTATTCGAAAAGCAGCCAGATCTTGCGTTGGCGCTCGTTGGAGGGCAGGGGCTTCTCCTCTTCCTTGATGAAACCCTCGTCTTCGCTGTAATTGGACAGTGTATTAAACATCACGTTTTAGCTGGCATAACAAATTGCTTTATTTATTTATTTATTTATTACACTTTATTGCATACCAAATTTACAGAGTCAGTAAAAGCTTATCAATGTTAGTATTACAAGTGCACAAAAGGCGAATAATAATATAATATTTTATAATAGATACTTACCGGAATTTATTGGTTGCCTGTTCTCCAAGTTCGTAGAATTTGATTTCTTCTGAGAAAACATCTAAGGGGACGTTGACTGGGCGACGAAGGCGTCCGCCGCTTTGATAGTAGTACAAAATCGCATCGAAAGATGGTCGGTTCCGATCGAAGAAGTACTCGTTTCTGAAAATAAACAAACGACATAAGTCACCATAACAAACATACAAAATCACTTACCTAACTTTATATTTATATGATAATTAATTACTTTATATTTCAAATCAAACACTTTGTCGCTAATTCTTCTTTGATTATAGATTAGGTTGATAGATGTTGCGCTTTACAATACGAGCGTATAGTAAGAGTATATGATCTACGACTGACATATTTCTTCATAAGGGTGCTAGACTTGGTCGCTGATGCTTCAAAACAAATATAGCGAAGCTCGGAATAGTTTCCAAGTCAAGGTAATATGGAGTAGATAACTATAGCAGTAACCTATTTAAAAATTATAATAACTCAAAACATTTCCACAAGTAGGTTAATATGTTCTCTTCTAAAACAAAAGTACGACGATTAAAAATTCCTTTTATTCAAGTACTTAAATTACATAAAAAATAAGAGAGTGCTGTTGCAAAATAAATGGGGATATCATCATCATCATCATCTGATATGTGAAGTGACAATAGATTTCGGGGGATTACCTTCATAATTGAGTGAAAAAATTATCATTTGGGATTGAAGAAGGAATTGTTTTTGTGAAAAGATTCAATAAAGTATCGATGTTAAATTTAAAACTAGTATAAATAAAAAAACCCGCCTGCTATCAAAAAAACTATCATGATATACGTTTTTGAAATCCTTATGATGAGCTCTTTAATTTGATGACCACGCACACGTTCTAACTACTAGGCTATCACTGCTTGTTGTGTTCGTGTGTGAAAATAAGAATTCTATAATGTGTTGTTCATAAAAAAAATAGTAAATATTTACCTGAGTGGGTCGAAGTATCGGATCCGTCTCTGGGGATCGCCGAGAAGAGTTTCCGGGAATTGGTTCAATGTTCTGAGCTGAGTTTCGAACTTGAGACCACTGACCTGTTGGACAAAAATTAATGTTTAAAATCTGCAAGTTTCCTAAGTTTTATTTTATATGGTGAGGTTTATAACAGAAATTGTTAAATGTGTTATGTTATTCTTAAACAATGAACAACTCGTAGTCCCTAAAGGAACTGATCAAATCACGAATTCTTACATTTCCCTGTGACACAAAGGTACATGACCGCCGTACCGCCAGGAGCTGCGCATCTTGCCAGTATAGTTTAATTATTTTTTGTCCTGAGCTAGGCACCAACTACAAATCTAAGCCACTGCGGTATTTTTAGATGAAATCAATCAAGGCGAATATTTAATGTGAAAATATGAAAAAGCTTTTTTTTAAATTCCCACATCCCACAAGAACCCCTTAGCATGATAAACAAGAGACATTTATCTACCACTCAATCAACACTATCCTCACAATTTCATTTCTGTCCGCCGTGGCTATTTTCTCATACTATTTGCCCATTGTTATTTAATTGTTATTTAAGAATATCTAATACCTTTAAACGAGCAATTCTTGTATATATATATAATTGGAATCTCGGAATCGGCTCCAACGATTTTCATGAAATTTAGTATATAGGGGGTTTCGGGGGCGATAAATCGATCTAGCTAGGACTCATTTTTAGAAAATGTCGTTTTATCGGTGTTTTCAGGCAATGATAAACTTCTACAATATACTCTTCCTGACATCTATTGGCAAGTAGCAATACTAAAGCTACTTCAGCAACACTAAACCGAGCAAAGCTCGGACATCCGGATATTAATATTAAATCAAGTAAAGCAACAACCCATAATTGTCCCACTGCTGAGCTCGGAGTCTCCTCTCACAATGTGAAGGGTACAGGCCATAGTCTACCACGCTGGCCAAGTGCGGATTGGTAGACTTCACACACCTTTGAGAACTTTATGAAGAACTCTCCGGTGTGCAGGTTTCCTCACGATGTTTTCCTTCACCGAAGCAAGTGATAATTAACTTGTAAAACGCACATAATGTTTGAAAATTAGAGGTGCGTGCCAGGATTTGAACTCGCGCCCCCACGTTCGGGAGAACAACGTTCTAACCGTTAGGCTATCACTGCTATTAACTAATTGACATTTATATATTTTAGATATCATTGATGTATCAGTCACATTGCGAATAACTAAGTCACACATAGCTATGTAGTTTGTTTTGTTTTAATGTTAATTATGTTAATCTTTGCGAAAACTTTGAAAAGTTATGAGTGTTTACAGAATTCAAGCGAACCAAGATTTCAAGGATACCAAACTATGATTTCAGGCTGCAGGGTTATTTATATGCTGCATATCATTAAAGTGGATATAATATAATTTTCTCTTAAACTTAACATGAGCAAATACTCGGAGAACCTTGAAAGACGGTAATACAAACCGAATGTAAATTAATGCAAATACTAGAACAATAGGTACATTCGAGGGTGGGTGAAGGTAACGCAAACACACGCGAAGAGTTTAAAGTTCACATAGTATGGGTGAAGTGGGTGGGGGAGTATGCTGGCAACCCGTAGGGAAATGACAGATGTAACTCTTTTTTTATATTAATATCCGACAAGCGAACAGAAGAGCTACGTTATGGAGGCTATACACGATCAAGTGTACTTGTCAAATTTACAGTTTGACTTGTCAAATTTTGCAGTTTGACTTGACGCGGTATCTAGTGTGCATGAGATAGCTGTATGACCAGATAGCTATACCGTGGCCATACACAATCAAGTATACTAGATCGTGTATGGCCTCCATTAGTGTATAAAGAGTTTTCTTTTAGGGCCAGTGTTGCATTAGCGACTTCCTCTGGTGCTGCTCATGCCCATAGGCGACGGCGAGCACTTGACATCAGGTGTCTTGTCTGCTTTACGTAAGCCATTCGAGCCTAAATTGGTCATGGACATCAAAAGGCATAGGCATCAACGAAACATTTCGCAATAAAAATAAAATATATAAGAAAGAAATACCTTCAGGAAATATTATATTTTATTTCTCAGAATAAAATAAAATTAAAATTAACACTTAATAATTTTGAGACGTTGAAAATAACCGCGGTATACTTATATTATATAATCACAAACAAATAGTTAGTATTGCAGATTTCAGGGACTTTTAAATTGTCAAAATTGTGGTAGGAGGGCTGTGTATCCTTAGTATTGATTGAACGTATCAACATAATTTAAAAGCACATTGTTGTATGACAAAATAAGTTAGGTCTTAATAGTGTATCAGATATAAGCAAGGATTTTTTATACAGCATGAAATCGAATCGGAATGAAATATTTCAGGGGGGCACTCATCTCGCGATTCTCAGCCCGAATATGTAAAAAAAATATGGCCTTAATTTTTAAGCAAATTATCCTTTAAAATACAGTAATCATAGACACCGTGGTCGAGCAAGCATCGACCTTATTTTACGATACATTAATGAATTTCGCAATGCTTTGTATTCGCCGCTATTAACGAAGTTAGGTTTTATGGCACCGCCGCGATCATGCCGCCAAAGGTACCGCCACGCCACATAATACGCCGCGCCGGCGTTTACAAAGGTAAACGCCGCCTTTCGGCTTTTCGTAAAAGCCGCACCGCCCGCACCGCACGCTTCGACGCTGTCCCGCCCCCTGCGTCTTGCCGTGCGAAAGCAATGTACAGTTGTACACAAACAGTCGTACCGTCGCGTGTCGTGAGCGCAGCAGTGCGTGCGATATTAATTACTGGTATTGCGATTTATTTATTTGTTAAAGAAGTTGTGTAACAACCGTTTTAGTGTCACACGTCAGTGTGTAGACCAGTGTTTTAAACAACTGTTTATTAAGTTCGTACTGACGGAAGATTTGATAGTGCATCATTAATGATTTATTAGGTATTTTAACAAGTGTGGTGGATGAAATGTTAGACGATGTGCCGTTAATTTATCACAGAAATATGTGTTTTCAACACGACGTAGCGCCTGCACACTATCTGGTCCGAGTCTGTGAGTTTTTAAATACCATTTCCAATTTTTCAAGTATGCCAGAAATAATCAATTTTATATTAAATGTTTGGCTATTTTATGTTAGATATTTGCTTAATAGGTAGATACCTAAATTTTTTGCCTGTCCTAACCCAGGGTTTAAGAATTTAAGGGAAAACGAATCATAGGTCATTCACCTAGATTGCGAGGGCGACGCGCTGCTAGGGCGTCCATACGTTTTGAGATTTTTCGTATTTAGTTTGATATTATTATCTCTGTGATTTATGAGTGTTTTAGTTTATTTCTTTGTTTATTCGGGATCTCATCGCGAGCCAAACATCCCTTAAAAAACTTCCCACGAATTAAAATGCCACCCTGTATATTCAGGGTATCTAATTTGTTTTCCTCCGTTTCTCCATTACCAATATAAATTCTTCAGCTTAACCCAGCTTTTCTAGAATGGAAAGGAACCGCCAGGTTTCCAATTTGAATAAATACATTTTAAATTTAAAACAATGCTGTGGAACAAGTATAAAAGCTTATAAAAATGGTGGTAATAAAAGCATAAGATTCATACACCAACGTACGAAGTAACGCATTGCGACGAAGTTGGAGTACGATTCTAATACTACTCATGTTTGTTCATTGCCATTTAATTGATTTTTATGTGATGAAAATATATTTATTTTCATTGTTATTTTATCTATCAATAGGACCAGAAATCGATTAGCTATCAAAGTTCACCGAAGTGCATAGACTGTGGAATTGTGAAGGTCTATTTTTACTCGTTTACTCCCCATCGCATGAAAACCTCAAATCATTTCAAGTAGTTATCAATCAATACACTGATGAACGTCAAATATCTCGACCGAAGTTTTGGTAGGAGCTCTAAGAGTATTTCTCAGCTCATCTTAAAAAAACACGACCGCTTATCTCCACTACTCTCCGCTACTCTCCAACGCATTTAAACGTTATCAAAAGAGTGTGCTTGCAGATATGCCTCTGTCAAGATTCAACGCTTGATGCGCATCGTAAAATACTCGTGTATAAAGTCCGGTCTAACGTATTAAGTAGTTAAATAGATAACTTAATTTTAACTTATCACCCAGTTGCACAAAGCTCTTCATTAATGCGTCATTACTTAAAGGCATCATTAGTGCTAATGAAACCTTTATTTTAATGTCGTTGCATATAACTTTTACCACCAACATTAGGCCTCACTAAAGTTCCATTAACTAAAGACGACATTAGATAACGAATGAACATCAAATGAATGAAAAGATTGCAAATAGCCAATCATTGTGCGTATAAAATACGTATATCTGTCAAATTGGCAGCTCGTGTTACTACTGTCGTTTGTCAATTGTGATTTGACATTTGTGAATCGAAGTGTTTGTTTATATTATATTGGATGTAACGGACGGTACCGTAAAACGGGGTGAATAGAATTGCAGGGGTGAATAGATACAAAACTAAAAATGACAATCTACAGACTATAGCCAAACATTTTGAAAGAAAAATGTTCCGAAATTTATATTTTTTGAAATCTGCATTATTTTTTTTCTTGAAATAGTTAGGTACCCTGGATTGAAGTGAGGTTTGGCCAACATATTAAAAAAAGGTCTTGAAGTGAGTCCCTTGAATGCAGGTTAAATGAGGTCCTGAAAACTTAACTATTTTCATTGTGAAAGGAAGTGTTTTTTGCCATCACAACTTGCTAATATATTCGTTGGTTCCTTGTGACCCAGATTAATAAAAAGGTAAGTGCGTTTGTGATGTTAATTTCGAAATATTTGTAAAATTGTAAACCAAATCATTTTTTACTGGCTTAATTTTGCCAGTTCACGAGTAACTTTTTGTACTATTCTACAAACTGTTGATTTGTGGTTTTTAACTAAATCACCAAGCACTTGCTGGAACGTCCCTGTAGCGAAGAATGTCAAACAAATCAAGAGTTGTGTAAGGCCATCGATGGCTTTATTTCTTTGAGTCACAGGTTCTAAATTAAGGATACGTAGGATTTGAAGTACCGTATCCTTAGAAAGTCTATACCTTACACGAAAGTCTTCTCCATCGTGTTTTATAAATAAATTTTCCCTGTCTGGAATTTCGCGGCGGGAAACTTCTTCTTCGGGATCAGACAACGATGAAAGATCTGCTCTGTCTGCCGGCGTACCGCAAGGTGGCGTGTTGTCTCCTCTTCTTTTTGCCATTTTCATCAACTCGATTTGCTCCATACTTTCTTCGTCCTTCCATCTATACGCAGATGACTTACAAATTTATACGCAAGCGTCACTCTCGAATTTATCAAAGGCTGTTTCAGACTTGAATTCTGACTTAGACAAAATTTCTAAGTGGGCCCAATCATTCGGACTTGCAGTAAATCCAGATAAATCGCAAGTGATTATTATTGGTAGTTCGAGACTGGTTACTAAAATTGATTGGTTGGTACTGCCTAAAATATTTTTTGATTCCATATTCAATACTCTAAAGTTGTTAAAAATTTGGGAATCCTTATGGACACCAGTCTATCGTGGACACCACAAATTAATGAGGTTAGTAAAAAGTTATTTGCTGCGGTTGGTAGTCTACGTAGACTTAGAAATTTCCTCCCTATGCCCACTAGAATTTCTCTTGCTACTTCCTTGCTTTTACCCATTCTTGACTATGCCGATTCCTGTTATCTTGACATTACTGAGGAGCAACTAGATAAGCTTGAGCGTCTCCAAAATGTATGTATTAGATTCATATTTGGTTTACGTAAATATGATCATGTCTCCGAATATCGCGCTAAACTCAAGTGGCTCCCTATCCGCCTTCGCCGGAATGCTCACATACTTTCTACTCTGTACTCTGTGTTATTTAACCCGTTAGCTCCTTCATATCTCTGTGATAACTTTGAATATCTTCATCTGTCCCACAATCACTTACTTCGTTCTTCCAACAATCTTACTTTACAAGTCCCTTCACACACCTCTTCATTCTATCATAAATCTTTCACTCTCACATCTATACGTCTCTGGAATTCACTACCCCTACCGATAAGAAAAGCTGAAACTGTGTTTTCTTTTAAAAAGCTACTTAAAGAATATTACCTTCTTTCCTAACCTGTCATCATCCTTTCTTTTTTTCTTTTCTTGGCTTTCATTAACCTTCATTCACTGCTTTTTTTATTATTATTAGTATGTTTTGTTTGTCATTTTGATATATATACTTTTTTTTTCTTTCTTCTCTCTACTTCACCTTTTCACACTGTAATAACTTAGGTAGGTTATATACCCAATTTATATTCTTGCTGTTTTCTTGCTACTGCTGGGTTGCCTGGAAGAAATCGCTACAAAGCGATAAGGTCGCCCATTGTTTTGTATTCTTTTTTTCTTGTGCTCTTATGTATGTTATTGTATGGTGTACAAACAATAAAGTGTTAAATAAATAAAGACTGGATAAAGACATTTTTAACACAATATTGCAGGAAAATTTTTATGAAATTACTGAAATACTCGATAATGGACGCTTTTTGACCAATTAAATATTTGTTTCCTTATCTGTCAAACTAAAGGCTCATTAGGTCTTCATTAGCGCTAATGACGTTTCATGCAACGCAAAATCTGTGTAAACAGATAGTTCGACGTTTCATTAATTAAATTTAATGGATCTTTAAAATCTGTTTAAATTTTGCTTTGTGCAACCATTTAATGAAAGATTAGTGTTTAATGTCGTCTTTAAAAATTAAAGATCGTTTGTGCAACTGGAAGTGAATAATTTTTAGTGCGCGTTCAAACGTAATAATATAGTAAAGTTCATACAATTCTTCACAACCTACTTAAATACTTAGGCAAACGTGTTAAGTGATAAGACCCGCCTTAAACTTAACAGAAAAATAGAAAAAATTCTAAATTATGTTCGGTTTACACGTATTAAGTAGTTAAGTAAATAACTAATAAGTATAATTTACGAGTATAAAGATGACTTGTGGCTATCTTTATAAATTCTCGGCAGCGACGTGCGCTTCGGATGTGTGATTATATGTCGTGTGATTACCTGCAAACATCTTATCAATTAATAACGTAACGATCTCACAACGATTGATCGCATAGGGGTTCAAATTATTCTGGTTCTTTTGCCGATCTCCCACAGCTAAGTGGCACCGAATCTCGAATGGGAATACGTAAGCCTCTGGATGACATTATATAATTTAAAAGCGATTTTTCTGCATTTCGGAAGGAAATTATGAGCCTCGTCTTGAAGCTGAAACAAACTAATAGAGAATACATCCATCCATGCATCCATCAGCCTTTGGAGGTCCACTGCTGGACATAGGCCTCCCCTAATTTGCAAATAGAGAATAATAATAGAGAATACTTACAAGGCATAAAAACCAACATCAATTCCGAAATAAAGGAGGAATTATGTAACATCAAGTTAACTACCAGAAACTTAGACAAAGAACAAATGCTTACTTACTAAAAACAAATTAATATTTATGAAGGAAAACCTGAATTTTCAATCGAAACAGTTAAATACGAGGCGATGTTTAAGCAACTTGACGTAATATCCACGGAGCTAAATATCAGTAAATCATTGCGAGAAGTATTAAACGCCATAAAATCACAATAAGTATTTACGTACGTAGTGAGTATCTAGCTAGTTAACAACGTGGGTGCTTACTTAATCTGGAAATTTCTGGAGTACGCAGTCTGATTGGCATTGAAGCTGTTTTGGTTTGTTCATGTAATTATAGATATATAAATAGTTATAATAAATCACACCTTTCGTTTCTAGCCAAACAAAAATTACCTTATTCGTTTGATTTCTAAAACTTGGCTTTTGCCCGGACATGCACTCTTTTTTAAAAGGGGGTTAGGCCATGTGCCAACTTTCAATTTACTAGCTATACGGGAAGTGCTTCATAATCTCTGATACGATAAATTTCAACTTTTCTTTGTCAAGTCACCTTTGGGCGTGACTGGCAGACAGAAATCCAAACAGACTGACAGTTATTTACAGGTGTCTGTTTTTAATTCGGATGTATGGGACCATAGAAACGAAAAATTAAACTTCGATATGAGTTGCTAATCACTGACAGTTCTTAGCTTATAGACCCAGAGCCAAGAGCTTAAAAACTCTTAGCTATGTCTAAGACACGAAATTGTATCGTTTGTAGAAATTAAAGGACGGCTACACAAGGTAGGCCATGTCACTACAAAAAATCGAGATAAGTATACATTTGCATTGTACCATACTCAGCAAGCCGAAAATGCTGACTTATACAACTTCCAGAGACCAATCGATAGCGTGATTCAGGCACAGAAAGAACGCCATCTGCTAGCAATCCCTGCACCAGAACCAGTTTATACACTTACACTGATACACGTTTTTGCGAAGAGATTAAAACACATTTAGATTATAAACAAATCAGTCATTTACTCTTGCAGGTGTCTGTTTTTACCATCGGATGTATGGGACCAAAGAAATGAAAAATTAAACTTCGATATGAGTTGCTAATCACTGACAGTTCTTAGCTTATAGACCCAGAGCCAAGAGCTTAAAAACTCTTAGCTATGTCTAAGACACGAACTTGTATCGTTTGTAGAAATTAAAGGACGGCTACACAAGGTAGGCCATGTCACTACAAAAAATCGAGATAAGTATACATTTGCATTGTACCATACTCAGCAAGCCGAAAATGCTGACTTATACAACATCCAGAGACCAATCGATAGCGTGATTCAGGCACAGAAAGAACGCCATCTGCTAGCAATCCCTGCACCAGAACCAGTTTATACACTTACACTGATACACGTTTTTGCGAAGAGATTAAAACACATTTAGATTATAAACAAATCAGTCATTTACTCTTGCAGGTGTCTGTTTTTACCATCGGATGTATGGGACCAAAGAAATGAAAAATTAAACTTCGATATGAGTTGCTAATCACTGACAGTTCTTAGCTTATAGAGCCGGAGCCAAGAGCTTAAAACACTTAGCTATGTTTAAGACACGAACTTGTATCGTTTGTAGAAATTAAAGGACGGCTACACAAGGTAGGCTACGTCACTACAAAAAATCGAGATAAGTATACATTTGCATTGTACCATACTCAGCACAAGCCGAAAATGCTGACTTATACAACTTCCAGAGACCAGTCGATAGCGTGATTCAGGCACAGAAAGAACGCCATCTGCTAGCAATCCCTGCACCAGAACCAGTTTATACACTTACACTGATGCACGTTTTTGTGAAGAGATCAAAACATGTTTTGATTATAAACAAAATCAGAGCTGCGGTGGACTTGCCCCCTTACATTGTAACGATATCATAAAACATAAAAACTTCTATCATCTCTTCCAATCCTCATCTTATGCCTCGGTCTTAAGTGTAATCGAGTTTTGGTTTCTAGTAAACTTGACGATGTATGGCTATCTGGCTATATATAGCTTATCTCATGTAAACTATTGTAGACACTGCATTAAGTCCGCTGCAAACTTGACAAGTAAACATGATCTTTATGCACTGTTAGTACTGGATGTGGCCGCTAGTAGCAAAAAAATTTTTGAACAGTTCTGTAGGCCCGTTAATCTGACATAGTGTCGAAACAAGGCAGTAGTACAAATTGGTTGAAATACTTGGATAAGAAATTCATCAGTTCGCATAGACTCTGCACTAGAGTAGCACGGAGATTGCTCTTGTCTAATAACTACATAGACGTAGCCTACGGTGTAGCCGTTCTTTGGCTTCAACTCATTAGTGGCCTACTACTGGGCACGGGTCTCTCCCCTTGAGGAGAACTAGAGCATACTCCACCATCATGTGCGGATTGGTGGAGGGGTTAGTGGCCAACCCGAGTGTCAGAATTTTTTATGCCGCCAAAGCCTTCAACATGGGACCGACGGCTGTACGTGCCCTCCGAAGCACTGAAACGCTTAAGAATTTTTTGCCACTAGCGGTCACCGAACTAACTAACTAACGATCGCACCCATTGTTGCTTAACTTTGTCGATCACAGAATCGACACAAGCCGGGCTACGAAGCTTCAGGCGTTCTTTAATACATAAAAATTACACAGGTAAGAGTTTTTAAGCTCTTGGCTCTGGCTCTATACTAGCAACTCATATCAAGATCAAAATTTTTCGATTTCAGGATCCCATACATTACATGTAAAAATAGATTTTTTAAGGATAAATAACAAAACTATCAGTCTATTTGCATGTCTGCCAGTGACGCCCAAATGAAACAAAGAAAACTTGTTTTAAACCATATATCTCAATTCAAAGTATCTCTTATCTGTGGGAGTTATTAAAAAGTAAAAAAAAATTAAAAGGAGTACTAGATACACAGCGTGGCATATCAATTATAATGTCTCGTTATGAGTATAAGTACAGCACTGTTCAAGAATTTTTGCTACTAGTGATCACATCCAGTTCTAACAGTGCATAAAGGTGTAGTTAGACGAGCAATTGAAATTGCTGAATTGCCAGTAATTCTAGGCAATTTTGACGTCACGGCCTCATCGAGCAATTTCTATACTGCCCTATGTTGCTCCATTGTGGCTACGGTATGAATTGTGCGATATGGAGCAATTAAATAAACTACACAATATGTTCTACACGAGCAATTTAGTGGAGCAACAACTGGCTATGGACGAAGTTTTTATGCGGCGGCAGCTAGCAGTGCGTTTATTACTTAGTCTAATGAAGTGACTTGGAGACAAAATATGTAACTCCATATAATCACAATGCAAGTATTTACGTAGCGAGTATCCAGCTAGTTAACAATGTGAGTTCTTACTGAACCTGGAAACTGGAGTACGCAGTCTGATTAGTATTGAAGCTGTTTTTGTTTGTTCAAATAATTATAGATATAAATAGTTATAAAAAGTCACACCTTTCGTTTCTAGTCAAACGGAAATTGCCTTATTCGTTTGATTTCTAAAACTTGGCTTTTGCACGGACAAGCGCTCTTTTTTCATAAGAGGGTTAGGCCATGTGCCAACTTTCAATTTACTAGCTATACGGGAAGTACTTCATAATTTCTATGATGATTGGATGATGTTTGGAATTCTCTCGTATTATTAAGGTGTTGATTACTTTATGTTTAGGTAGAAGTAGAGATTCAGGAATGTCAAGAACCTATTAATGTGAGTAACTAAATTTAAACAGTTTCGTTTGATTGAAAAAGAAAAAGGGATGTTATTTAATAATAATAATAATAATAAAAATGACGTGCATAAGTGTATCAGTGATACCTATATGAATAAAATATTTTGACTTTGACTTTGACTTTGAATACTACACACTCATGGCCGCACACCAGGATTTCCTGAGTCATGGGTGCCATGGACTGCATACAAAGACAATAACACATACTCAGACGGAGAATAGAGATTCAAACTCGTGATTTAAATTCAAATTTCTGCCATGCTGGGAATAACTTTGGAGGACCCTTGGCACGGCGATCCGGCGTTTGTTAGCATTGTGTCGCACGGGTCGTCAACGTAAAATACAGTACATTATCTCTTATGTAAATAAACCCCAAGTTAAATACACACCAAGTTATGTAAATAGCCAACTAAAGAGCACACGAGCCCACTGAAGCCCATGATAGCCCATGGATAAGAGTAATACCAAAAGTACCATCGATACATAGCCGGACAAAAAGAAGAGAGAAGAAATGAAGAAAAAAAATGAAACTCAAAGAGCTAACACCCTTGATTATGAAATACTCCAATTTGTCATCTCAATTTTTAAGAAAATAAAATATATTCCAAGATACAATACTAACGCAGGAAAATAAGCTAAGTGAACAAAATCGGTAAGTTTTTTAAATAGAAGTTCACGTAAAACGTAACTTAACGTAAACGTGACTTATGTTGTGCAGCACGGCTCATGCTGAGTCTGGGCCTGTTCGGGGGTCACGCTGCAGTGCAGGCGCCTATATGATTTTATGTAGCCTGTGAAATTTTGTTGTATTTTTTTTATGCCCCCGAATAAATGTATTTTCATTTCATTTCATTTCATTTCATTTCATTTAAAATAATGTACAACAAAGAATTCTGTACATACAGAAATTAGGTTAAGGCTTGGGATAAGTTGATTTAATGGGTTGCTTAGAGCTCACTGTAATCTCTATAATCCTCCTGCTTGGCGGAGGTCTCCTTCATTGAGCCGGTTAACAGAGATAATATACTGGTTTAGATTAAGTATATTTAGCATATTAATGTTATTTTCGCGTACTACTACTTACTAGGCTAGGATTATCAGTCTCATCAAAGATTAATACATATCGAAGTTTAATAACTTGGCATACAAATAAGATGTAAGATATGGAAAGTATGATTGGAGATGGCTATGTTTGACATAGCGTAATAATGTATCTACATACTTATCATCTTAAAAAAAATATTGACTTGACTCTTGAAAGATTTTATATCACGTAAAATTTTCTGTAGTCCTATTTGGGAGGCAAGATCTTGGATTTTTGGCTTGAGTCTATAGAGAATTGTACAAAAACTAGAGAAACATGAAAGAAGATGAGGTGAGAATGACAGACACGTGGAGATTAACACTTACTATTAATCTGTTAGTCTTCTTTTTTCTTTTCAGACTAAGATTACGTGTAGATAAATATTGGAATTTTCATAAATTATATCAAGCTTTTACTGCATTAAAATTGTAAGATTGGATATATTTTTTCTCAGTAAATACTACAAAATGACCTACCAAATAATACAAAATACCTTTTAAGGATACTTTTAAGGTCTTAGATCTAAGATCTCACATATTGTTCGATAAATTATTTTGGGTCAAACTCAGAATGCCCAGGAAGGAGATCTTTAAAACCAACAAGCTACTTAACATTTACTATGTACACGATTATTACAACATGTCTTACTCGTAATAGTGTGACGTCATTACTAGAACGGAACGGGATGGTGATCTTCAATCGCTCTAGTGTACTTTACTGAAGAGATACTGAACTCCGCCATCAAACGAAAATAAATCTTATCGTCATAATCAGATGCAACTGGTACCTACAATATTAGTGATTGAAGTCTCAACACAATAATCAATATGTTTAATCTTTAATTTCAATTGTTTGTTGGTAATATAATAAGGCTTAATTATTTCCTATAAATAGGATAAAAGAGGATTTTTGTATTGGGCTCGTGTGTCTGCTCCTGTTACAAAGTTTTTATTTTACTGTTTAATTAACTTCCCAAGGATAAGTGATACTTTGAATTGTGAATTGTGATAGGATTTTTAAGTTTGATTTGTAGTACATTTTGGCGTAACTGGCAGACAGTTATTTACCCTTACAGGTGTCTGTTTTTATATCGGATGTATGGGACCAAAGAAACGAAAATTAAAGTTCGATATGAGTTGCTAATCACTGACGGTTCCTAGCTTATAGATACAGAGCCAAGAGCTTAAAAACTCTTAGCTATGTTTAAGACACAAAATTGAATCGTTTGTAGAAATTAAAGGACGGCTACA
The DNA here is from genome assembly GCA_963932265.1 of Thymelicus lineola. Taxonomy (NCBI): domain Eukaryota; kingdom Metazoa; phylum Arthropoda; class Insecta; order Lepidoptera; family Hesperiidae; genus Thymelicus; species Thymelicus lineola. Next base: position 21,184,828 of record OZ010680.1, read on the forward strand.
CAAGGCAGGCTATGTCCTTACAAAAAATCGAGATAAGTATACATTTGCATTGTACCATACTCAGCACAAGCCGAAAATGCTGACTTATACAACTTCCAGAGACCAGTCGATAGCGTGATTCAGGCACAGAAAGAACGCCATCTGCTAGCAATCCCTGCACCAGAACCAGTTTATACACTTACACTGATGCGCGTTTTTGTGAAGAGATCAAAACACGTTTTGATTATAAACAAAATCAGAGCTGCGGTGGACTTGCGCCCTTACATTTTAACGATATGCAATCCTCATCTTATACTCGTACCAATATCGGTCTTAAGTGTAATCGTTTGTTTAGCTTGTTTTGGTTTCCAGTAAACTTGACGGTGTGCCATACACCATTGTGGCTTAAATATGAATTGTGTGATATGGAGCAACTAAATAAACTAGACAATATGTTCTACACGAGCAATTTAGTGGAGCAACAACTGGCGATGGACGAAGTTCTTTTTGCGGCGGCAGCTAGGAGTTTATTAATTATCATCAAGTCCGCTGCAAACTTGACAAGTAAACTAGATCATAATATATGACTAGTTTATCATAAGCCGTCATAATCTGACCCATTACTTGCGACTGTCATATCATTTTAATGTTCTGATTTAATTTAGTTGTACTTTCCACCGAGTGATGCTCAACTGCCCGCATGAGTATTCAATGACTGTTTCACAACAATTTATGATGTTGCAGTATAGTCACAAAATGAAAAGCTTATTTCAACTTATTTTTCGTGCTCGTTTGGTTTCATGTCTCAATGTCATCTGTATTTAAATTGATGGAAATCAGTGGGTAAGGTAGATTAAACACAAGATAATAAATGAGAGGCTCCAGAGAAGACTTATCTGTCACTGCCTAAGTGGGGTTTCGTCCCCATATTTTATAGGTATAAAATATTAGATTAAACTAATAGAGTCGGCTACTGACTAAAGCAGATGCAATGTCTTTTTGTTCTATAATCTGAGGTGGAAAATAAATAAGGGTAGGTATACAGTATTACATTTTTATATTGGCATATAACTCAGTAAACTAATTTTCATAGTCAAAGTATATTTAATATCCGTTTCTACCGCGTAATAACTCAATATATGGAAATATTTTTGTTTTCCTTTTTTCAAAATCATTTCATCCAAACATATTCAGCCCTGCACCCTCCACGCTAGACTAGTGCATATATCTGCCAAAAGCTCGTTAAATGTAACTGTAGTTTTTCCATTGCCCCTCGTATAAATTTCCGTAAAAAATGGGCTAAAAGGCGCGAGCGGTTAAAGCTATTCGCGGTGCAATCGTAATGAGGGGAATGTATTCGTGCGGACACCAGGTACGTGAGGATGCATAAATTTCTGCTCAGTAATGGTCAGTGCCTAGTGGTTGAGAAAATTAACCTCCGCTTTAGTTCTCTGGATTTAAATCGAATGTATTATATAATACATTTTTCTTTTTCTGTAAAAAAAGACGTCAAATAGACGATTTTGGATGCGAGCTTACTTAGCAAAGCAAAAATCTGTCTGAATATTGGAAAAAACTAAAAATTGCAGAATAAAAACTTTTAAGTAAAAAGTCCAACCGCCTTCAATTTTAAAATAAAATGACTTGAAAAAGTAAAAAAATGTTAGTAATTAAATGAAAACCTGAACTTACTGCTTATTCATTAACTTAAAGTAGTATTTTAAGCGCCAATCTAATTAAATGTTTTAAGTCTATGCCATTATTTTTAAAATTACAGACATAAATTTTCCATGAGTTCGAAATTCCGACCAGCGCCAGTTCTCACACCCGACGCGATCTCGATTTCCCCTTGAAGAAAGGAACATTATACACCAGCATAAGAGGCAGATACAAAAATTGCCTTGAATTTTCCAAACGGTTGCTTATACGGTGATCAATTGCCAGTGACACAAGCAACATGGAGCAAGTTGCCGAAATAATTGCCGCAATTTTTATAGATTGCTCCACTTATTGTTACATTACGTTTGGCGATTGTCGCCGGGCAATAATTGCCTAAAAAATTGCTCGTATAACTTCATCTCTATATACGTAAGCATTGTCTACTTTGTTTACACGCGTACTTTAGACTTTTTTAATCTGACTTCAAAGAATCCTTCCAAATAACATTTCTCAATAATTTCCTTTAAAATTCAATATACAATATTGTGCACTGAAAATGGTTACATAGTAATTATAATATTTGAACTGGAATGGTGAAGGTTGAGCAAACTCATATACTTAATGGTCCATGTAAGTGACGTAGGTTGATATCGCGCGATGTGACGGGGAGAAGTTAATATGCTAATAAAGTTATAAATATACCTATGCTATTTTATATGTAAAGAATTTTTCCCGCTTTATTTCACATTAAATTCGTCAATTGGCATTTGGCTTGACAGTCAATTTGCTCGAGATTCCCAGTTTCCGTTCGTAACGGAAACAGAAGAAGTCAACACAACACGCCTTCTCATTCACGGCCGCGTACATTGCAGAAGTGAATATCACGAATTAATTTAATTCATAACAGATTTACTTTTTGACAAGTGTAAATATATCGAGAGTCGAATTTAGTTCACATAGAACCGCGTACAATTTATTACTTATGTTTTCTGCACTGCGTTAGCTCTGCCCACTCCGTTGCGCTTATTTCAGTCAACGTAGCCTAACAATTGTAGCAACGATAAATGTAGAAATTATGTAAACATACTTTGTTTGAATCGGGGTACAGCGTGGAAAAATCCTGGTAAGAGAAAAGAACGCGAGTGCATTGTTCCTATGTTTACGTTTCCGTTACGGCGGGTGTTTACGGGCGTCACGAATTCGTCTCGCCGCGTGAATCGATTTACGAGGCGAGCCCAGCGGTGCTTCGTTTCTTTCCAGTGGGTATTGCTTGCGGTTGGCAATGGTCCGCTCCAAAAATACATTTTATTGTGTGTTCACCAAGGGCACGAGATGCGTACTGCAGCGAGGCAACGCTTTATGAAGATTTAATAATTAATACGCGGACTGCGAACGCTGTAAAGCCGACCGCGAACTGCGAATTGTTCCTGGTTTTGATGTTTCATTACAACGTTTGCGCTTTAATGTTGTAACGGATATTGATTTTTAATGTTCGCAAATACACACGTTTACGCTTAGGGTTTGAGCAAATCGTATCATCTACTTTGTGAATAGATACATGCTTGTTGTCATGCAAATTTCAAGAGTAAATAAACAACAAATTTAAACGTCATTTGTTTTATAACTAATAACTGTTTCCTTGGTCCTGTTTTATGTTGAGCTGCGGATGTCTGGTGTATTGGACATGGTTCTGTGTTTTAGAGTTTCAACTTGCATCTATCTTAAAATGACATAGCAAAAATGAGTGAACTAATAGATCTGGCGATGTATGTAACACCGTGACCTGCGTGTCACTATTTTTTAGATTTAGTTATATACGTTGCATTTATATCTATTTCACATTATTTTCCTGGGGGCACCCAGTATTGTGTAGTAGTAGAAAACTTGCTGTTGGAAAATTTGATCCCAGCACTAATCGGCCGAAGAGGATCGAATAATTTACTGAGTAATTTTGCGTGACTTTTTGCGTGGAATTCAAATCGATAGTCTGGATAGATGCAGACAGTGTAGTTTATTTATTAATACAATAGTTTGTATAAAAATATTCGGTGCATTCAATTCACAACCATCTTTAAAAACATTAATGTATTTATTTATAATAGATTTGTGGTCTGCCTTACTGTCATTGCTCCGCTATTACTCTGTTGTGCTTAAATACAGTGGCAATATTCTTGGTTTTGGTATTGTAGTAGGCAACCAAATATTAGAGTCAAGCTTCAAATGTTTTAAGAGGCGAGTATACTCGAGTTATTTTTGTTTATTTTCGCTCTACTAGAGCTTTATTTGTTATTGTTTTGAAATGTAGAATTCGTGAGGAGGTATTATTATATTAGGAGCTGGTTGACGGGTTTATACAAATAGAAAATAAATACAATGAATTTACTCAAAAAAATCAAGTTCCTTCGTTGGTAAGTCTCTTTAATATTGAAATAAAGCAGGTTTATTTATTTATTTATTTATTCTTTTGCAACACCTTAAACTAGAGGTTACAAGGGCGAACTTAATGCCTAATGGCATTCTCTGCCAGTTGACCCTGGGTGATGGTGAAAATGTGAGGTAGGCAAAGAAAACAAAAAAAAGATTAGAAAAAAAAAACGGGAAGAAATAACACAATAAACAACATATTGAAATACTAATATCCAGATAACCATAGTATGGAATGGTATGTAGGTTCATTTCCTTTGATATTTTATAAACGCATAAAATAAATAAACGCTTGTTACACACTCGTGCCGTCTCGTGCGGCGGGTAGCGTGGACAATACAAATACAACACATTTAAATTTTGTTCATATCTGTCACTAAACGCGTGCTATTCGTGCTACACACATGTAGGATTTGGCACATTCAAATGGGCATTTTTTTCGAACGGAATTGCCGAATCGAAGCACTCACTATATAATATTATTATACTCGGGAAAGCCACCCGGCACTCCGTTCGGCATTCTTCGCATCTGTTCGGGTTGACATTTTTGTGTTTGGCTTTAGTCGGGCGGGATTTTGCTCAACGTGTAAGTACTTCCAAATAATATATTCGATTTTGCCGCCCGGTTGTATCGAGCTTGTAATTAACAACATCTGTAGCATGCATTAAAACGGCAGAGAATCGAGCCAAACATCCTTCGCTTCGTCACTACAAATTAGGCATAGAGTCGTCAATTGAAAATACATTCATTTCATTTACCAAAGGAAAAGATACTATAATTAATAACAAATACGATTTTAATTTCAATACTCAATTTCAGAGATACCGAGAAGAAATTAATTGCTATAATTGCTAGCAGTCTCCAAAACATCGCTATTATTCTGTCCGTTATCTTTAGCAGTTTCGACTTGTAGCTGCTGAAATAATACAGTTAATTATTTATTAATATTAAGTAATTTGATCAAATATGTCAAAGAATAGATCAATTACTGTCATCGTATATTACGAGGTAAAATACAACATTTGCCCAATTCATTAAACGTCGCCACCCAGTAATAAGATACTTGTATGGGGTTGGTAAATGTGTATTTTAGTAATTATATTTACTAGGTAAAGCTAACGAAAGTAATTATCCAAAGTACGACAATGATGCCTTAATTGCTAAAACATTGCGGTGGTACGATAAGGTTTTGAAATCAGAGTAATTAATTAATTATTTAATAACAAATAGAGATGAATTTGAAGTGGAGTTATACTTAATGAATGATCAACGTTTCTTTAACAATATCTGATATAATATTAATAGTAACGTTTGATATTTGGAAGATATTCGTTAAAATTTAACTGTTGATTACTAAAGTACTCAGAATTAATTAAGATTATAGAATATTGAAATTTAGTTCATTAAAACAATACTAACTGTTATCTGCTCATTTCTGACATAAATAAAATAAACTAATAGTTACATTTGAATATCCGGTATTTTTTTACCAATCAGTTTGCTGAGAACTTAATAAATGTGTCAGACTGATCGGAATTTTCGATGCATCTCATATTTATAGCATAACGTGACATGGCATGTGATCGGTCGTAAGATTTATTCAGCACTGGTTTCGTAACGTGAACCGTGTATAAAGTGGTCGAGTCGCCGTCAACTGTCAGCCGCGACCTCCCTCGTGTTTACCTAGCTCCTAAATATGCAAGTTCAGCTATTTCTGCGCTTGTATTTTTAGGTAGCCTCTTTAAGGTCTTTTCTCGACCACTTTTAACGATGCACGCTTTCGTGTCACTGTGGCATGTTCGGACGGCAATCTATATTTTACAACATTGACATAAGTTACGCTGTTGAATCGTCAATGTATTGTTAAAATTGTACTGATTTGTATAAATAGTGATAAATAGTGTTCTTTCCTCACGAAAATTGTTTTTTATAAATACGATTAAGGCAGACTTAACTTAATGACCGTAAAATATAACCGAAACTAAAGCTTAACATATTTTGTTCATTTGTAAACATCTTTTCCCTACTTTCTCTTTATTTCATTTAATTTGAGTACAAAATGAGAATATTATAAATGCTCGTTACAATTTGGTTAATACCAGCGATCTCTAATACCAGCTGTGTGCAATTTAAAAGCCGCGTAACTTTATAGTTTGTTGTGCATCTTAATGTGAGTGAAATTGCTGGCAGAAGGCACACGTTCATAAAATCATTATGTGTAATGCCAGTAGTCTATTTATATAGTATATTTAGTGACGATGATAGTAATGCGCTGAATAAGATCGCTCAGCACTAAAAGCCCTCATGGGTTGAACGTTTTATCTGTAAATAGTTGATTCAGATCTACAATTGAAACATCAAAGACGTCTATATCTTTGAGCTCCACCTCTATTATTATATTATGTTGTTTGTGTTTATGTACTGAACTTACGTACGAACCGACGTACCTTCGTCATTTGGCGCAAATTAACTAAACTTGTTATCTATAACGCAACACGTTAATACAGTTATATGAAATCGTCATTTATATCTATAATTTTGCAAAACATAAAAGACTTTTGTCAGTTTGTTTCTACACTTAAAATGAATTTATTGTAAAACTACCTGTGCCTGCAACTTTTTCATGTGGGATTATTTCCCACGTACATCATGATCCCGTGAGAATTCCGGGATAAAAAGCCTATACATAATAATATGTTGCCCTATAACTTCCAGTGGAAGTTCTATCAAAAAAAAATCAAAAAAAAGACAGACAGACCAGAGTCAAGGGCAACCGTTAAAGAATTCCCTCGTCTGGAGCCCAAACTAAGTGTAATATTAGGACAAGCTTATTAGACGCAATGGTGTAACTGACTTTCAAAAAGAGTTTGTGAGTCAGTCAATTTTGAATAAAAAAAGCAATTGTGTGGTTTTATGAAACCACGGTAGGTATAAGTGAAACTTTTTTTCGTATTACAGACATTTAACTAAAAATTTTTGGATAAATATTCGATTTAGGGTATTAAAAGATTTAGGGTATTAATCCCCACTCCCACTTTACCCCCACTCCGCGGCCGACCGTCACGCGACATGCGACACACAGACCAAAAAGTTTGAGATGATGTAATAAAAGTTTCACTTTAAAAACAATTCAGTTTGAGTTCAAATTTCAGTAGCTCTAATTAATTTTGCAAGATTGGACCCACAACGATAAATAAAACTTAATTACTACTTATTAACTTAAGTTTAATAAAGAAGGGACTTTTTAATACTGTGGTTTATTTTTTATCCGACCAGATTACACTGTAATGAAGTGCGCTCAATTATGAGGAATGATCCGTAATCCCATTGTACCAGTACTGAGTAGTATTCTGTAAACAAATTATGTTTTCCTCTTCTGAATACGCTTAATTATTATCATACAACGCGAACGTTTCCAATGTGGCAATATGCCACACTATGCATGGTTTTGAGACCGGTATATAATTGTAATATCTTTCCATGAAAGTACATGAATTGAAATTACTAAGGTTTTTAATATTTCAACTTTATGGTTTAATGAAATTTACTTAAACATAGAGCGCGTATCAACTTTTACTTATAATACATACAGTAACAAATGATGCTTTTAACCGTGTATTTACAATAGATTTTAAACAATTAATTTGTTTTTAAAGGTTTTAAAAAGAAACGTTTTAGCGTTTAAGAAACGATTCATAAATTTTATTTTATATTTAATATAATCTTTTTATTTGGAGAATTCTAAACATTTGAAAACATAGCGACCTAATCTGTGACTCATACTGCTGATTAGAATTACACAAATTGATCATCTCCTTTAAAATAGAACGTGAGGGCGCGAAATAATACCTAAGAAATATTGTATATTAAACATCCAAATAATTTCTACTTAAATGTTGTAACAAACCGGTATAAATAAATAGAAATAGCTATTTTCATTTACAGGTTCTGTCAATAACATTTTGTGGGGGCTTTCACTTTTACAGAAGACGTAGGCGAGATAGTCGCTCGACTCGTGATTTCCGGCAAATTAATTGCCGCTCGTCTTTCGACCAGATGCGACAAGTTCAAATTAATAAGCACACCCATAAAACATAAATATACAACAGGCATTTATTTTAAATGTACATCTTAACATCGCACATGTAGCAATACTTTGAACTTTCGCGTCGAAATCTTGCTGAATAATTAACTTGATCCTCTGTTTTAAAGTCAAATATGCCGGAGGTGACTGTACCTTTACATTATTAAGGTGAAGTGAAAATCTTGCGTCAGAAACGTATTTAACTTAATATTATAAATTGACGACCCGTGTGGCTACCATGGTGGTTACCATGCCGGATCGCTGTGCCAAGGGGGATCCTAGTGTGGGGCGTTATCAACACTCGTATTTATCTAAGCTTATATTATTGTACTGTGTTTTGCGCCTGAAGTGAGTTCAAAATTATGATACAAAATATTAAATAAATAACATATATTTAAATCCCTCACGCTAATATATTTCATTAGATGTGATACAAAATGCATTTGAAAGATTTTTTGAAGCTCCATGAAGATGATAAATCCAGAATTTAAGACGCTGGTGTCCCAGTAGACCATTGCAATCATCTCTATCTTATGAACCTAATTGTACGATTCCTCAATGTACGAGTATATCTATTCTCGACGTGTCAATGACAATCAATTTTCTCAACTTAAATTGCTTTTATCACTTAAATGTTGCACTTTCACGTGCGTTCACCGTAAGAGGTGCTATCGAAATATTATTCGAGTAATACCTACATTATAGTATCAGGTTTAATTTAAGGGAATTTCAATAGTTCCCTGTCTTTATATTTTGGAGTGTTGTGTGTTCGTTAAAGCAAACTTAAACCTATTTACATTTCACGACCGAGAAAGGCACAGACAGAAACTATGTGCAGTCCAATGTAAAACAGAGTCTGTACAAACAGAGTATCTTTGCGAAAGCACCACTCATATAATAATATAATAAACTACCTGTATCAATTTGTAGCACTACTGATGTTCAAGTATTTAAAAAAAGTTACAAAATCTCTTGATTGAAAAATGCTATTACACAATAAATGAGTACCTAACAGACGATTTAATTAAGTAATTACTTAGTCATTAATTGAATGTAATTTTTATTTTAATATCAATATTATCATTATTATTCTCTATACAATTTACAATTAATTAATTAATTTAATAATTTGATATGTAATCGTTTGGATGTTAGTTTTGTTTGTATTTATTAATTAGCTATTTTTATATCGTATGTTTTATGTCGTCGTTGACGGAACATGCTCGGATACGAAGCCCATAAATGCTGGAGTCCCACAAGGCTCTTTCTCGAGCAAATCTTTCTCGGGTGCAGATTGAGGAGAAGAGGATGAAACTTGTGTCTGAAGTCGAGACATCTCTGGAGCGGGTCTCGGAATGGGGCAGACTAAATTTAGTCCATTTCAACCCCGAGAAGACACAAGTTTGCGCGTTAACCGCTAAAAAAACCCCGTTTGTCATAGCACCACATTTCCAGAACATTCCTCTTAACATCTCTAAAAGCATTGGGATCCTTGGTGTCGACATTTCGAATGAAGTTCAGTTTCGGGACCACTTGGTTAGTAAGGTCAAACTAGCCGCAAAGAAATTGGGAGTGCTCTATAGAGCTAAGCAGTACTTCACGCCTAAGCACAGGTTGATGCTCTATAAGGCGCAAATTCGGCCACACATGGAGTACTGCTCCCACCTTTGGGCCGGAGCCCCAGCTGACCAAGTGGATCCGTTCAATCGAATTCAACGGCGAGCCATTCGTCTTGTCGACGATCCCAAGCTTACAGACGAATTAGAATCGCTTGAGTTGAGGAGAGATGTAGGTTCTCTCTGCGTATTCTACCGTCTGTATAATAGGGAATGTTCTGAAGAACTGTTTGGGTTACTACCTGCAGTTAATTTTCGTCACCGCACAGTACGTACCAGGTTCCATCAACACTATCTGGATACCTGGCGTTCGTCCACAGTCCGGTTCTCACGTCATTTTCTACCTCGCACGTGTAAACTGTGGAACAAACTACCTGCATCGGTGTTCCCTCTAAGCTATGACATGGGGTCCTTCAAGAAGCGGGTCTATCGTCATCTTTTTGGCCGGCAACGCGTTGGTGACGCCCCTGGTGTTGCTAATGTCCATGGGCGGCGGTGATCACTTACCATCAGGTGACCCGTCTGCTCGTTTGCCTGCTCAAAGCATAAAAAAAAAAAATATAATATTGTACCTATGCCCGTTTGTGGCAGGAATACAGAGATCCATCTGTTTGACTTGTTACACCTGAATTTAATTGTACCTACCTGTATTCCACACTAAAGATGATTGATTGATTTAATTAATTGCAAAAGATCATCAAATCTGGTTTCTCAATATTCGTAAATATCTATAATAAATATTATTATATTTGTAAATATATATTATTATATTTTTATAATAGCTTTTAACCTATGAAATTGGAGATTTTATAACCAACATTTTCAGATTTAATTATCTGTGTATTAGTGCGCAATTCGAAATTTAAACAAATTTTGTTCAAAATCCGTGTTATTTTAATTTCAAATTGAGTCATTTGTTTAGTTTTTGTGAAATTGTGGTAGTTTTTGGCGCCATGGATAAATTGAAATTTCGAATATGAGTTCCTATGAGTAGAAATACCGCTGTGCAAACAACATGAAACATAAACAACGTGTACGGGCCTAACACTGCTTGCATAAACATGGTTCATTATTGGTCCAATCGTAATAAATCTGGAAATTTTGAGGTGAAGAACGAGCCTTGCGGTCGGACAGTAACCATTGTCGACAACGACAAATTGAAGGCGATAGTGGAAGCGGATCCAACTCAATCTACGGTTGAGCGTGTTGCGGGCTTTTTAGTTATTGTCAAAACAACATTGAAGCACTTGCGTTAAATCGGAAAAAATACTCCTAAAGAAGATGATGGTCACTGTCTGGTGGACCAGTACCGGACTTGTGCATCACAGCTTCTTACCGAATAGCGCAACAGTGACAAGTGCCAAGAATTGCAAACAATTATTGAGAATTCGCAATTGAACTGACTGAATCTGAATTTTGGTATACCTATGTTTTTTGACTTATGTACTATGTGTATGTATTATGTATTATGATGTTATGACGCGCTGATAACGAGTTTCACAAGGAAAATACCCGCATATTTCATTTTCAACATCACCTTGAAAAAACATGATTTTTGTTTTTCACGTTTGTTTGGCAAAATATTTATTTTACAGAAAAATGTTTCTACAAAAGTTGTAGCCTATTAAAAAATTGACATTTTATGTCCAATACATTTTTCTCGCAGAGCCAGTGGTTTGAGAGAAAAATGCGAATTTCATTCCGCATAATTTCTTGGTATAATTTCACTAAAAGGAATTACACCCGATTTAAACAACATGGTACAGACAATACAGTGACAAAAGGAGAATAAAATATGTGAATCCCTTTCCTTGATATTCAATTTACAGAACCGTAAAAGTATTTAAAACAAATAAAAACCGGTTTCCTTATTCACTAACGATAACATTAAAGTGCATTTCCATTGCCTTAAATAAAACTGAAATTTATTATTACCCGAGTAGTTTCAAGTGAACAGACTGAGTGGATGTAAAATAATAAAAGAGGGAACCGGAGAACAGTCTCCGCTTTCACAAGCCTTTCTACAAAACTAGAACAACTGTTGTACAATTTGCCGTCACTTGATCTTTGTTCCCATCGCTTTCTTTACTCGCTTTGCCGGCAGCAGTGCAGGTCAATGTTAAGCTCGCGGTTTACATTATGCTTGAAAGAACTGTGAAAATTTTAACTAGTGAAAAGCATATAATCTACCTCATCTATTCCAAGCCAATGCCCAGCTTGTAATGCAACTTGCTCAATGAAGGATGAGGTGCCTGGTTTTTTGTTATAAGTCCGTTGGCTTTGTACCGCAATAAGTATTTGTAAGGTGGTTGCGGAAGTTGCCGTGTTTATCCTAAAGCCAAGTTCCTTGCTTCCTTTTGGCCACAGCCTTGCGTGTTACATTGCCCACGAAACAACCGGTTCAATGTAAATAACAGACGAAAAAGTCTGTAAAGACTATAATGAACACTAGCTCCATTGTAGAGCTCTTGGCTTCGCACAGAATCAGAGGATTTAAAGCGGTTCACGGCGCTGGTCAAGTGCGGATTGAAGATAAAAGAGGCTAAAACGTCTACTGTAAGTTGAGCCCGTTTTCTGAGTGTGAATATTTTCACCTTAAGGTATTATGCAGTGCGAATGGAAAGTAGGGCGAATGCTTAACGTGCATATGGCTCGTTAATGTTATGATATATTCGACTGCATGTTGAATATATGTATTTAATATTGAATATATTTAATACTAGCTGTGCTCGCGAACCTCATTCGAGTGAGAGTCGATATCACATGGTTTTTGCGGAGTAAACCCCGATCCCGTGAGAATTCCGGGATAAAAAGACCTACAGGTATGTTGCTCCATGACTTCTATCTTGTAGTGAAAGTCATTCCAGTCGATCCCATTAGTCCGGAAAGGCGAAAAGACAGACAGACAAAAATAAAAAAAAAGTTTGTGCTTTGGTATTGTGTAAATAACTACAAGAACTTGTAATAACAGTAACTTTGAAATCACAGACATAAACTTCAAATTTTTTTACATGTATGAATAGATGTTATACTCGTAGATTGGGCCAGAATCCAATATAACTCTGATATTAAAGTGTCGAAGTGAAATCTTCGCAAGTGTTGACTGTGCACATAACGCAATATTTAACGGCTTCCGGAACAGATGACTCATGCTTTAATAAAACATAGTTTAACTTTGACAGTTTTACTTTTAGTGCCGAATATTCGAAATTTAAAAAAAAACGTCAATATTTCTAAAACGGTGGCATTTTTACTAAAGTAATTTTCTATGTTTGAGCCACTACTTACGGGATACCCTGTATCTATCAGAAAATATCCTTTTACATACTTTGTTTATATATATCAGCCTTTTAAAGGCCACTGCTGCGGATTGGTTTAGGAGTAATAAAGGCATTGAAAACATTAATTTCTGTTTAAATAGCTCATTCAACCAGAAATAAGTACTCAATGAAAAGCAAACAATCGAGTCACTGCGTTAGCTAGTTGTAAATAGAAGCTATTAAGTGCAATTGTCTGTGAATGGGCGGCGTATTGAACTATCGATAGACGATCGATACCAGCTGTTTAATGGTGTCGAGAGCATCAGATGTGATTGCATGAACACGATAAACGAGACAATTAGTCGTATTAAACAGAAGGATGTCTACTAAATTCCGACCCGTCGTGTCCCCAATGTCGACCACACGGGTCGATTGTTTCAGGGCCAGAGATGGTTCGATTCTCACTAAGGCGGAAGTTTTAATGAGCTTGAATTTGTGTTCTCGTTCTGGTTGTTTAAGTTATCGTGTGTTGTCTACGGTACTCATGACATAGGGTGAGGCTATGAGTGTGTAGCGTTATTTATTTATTGTCCCCTTTAATCCACAATCAATGAAAAAATTCATTGATGGATCTTTTTTCACTCTTAAATCCACTTAAATCCTTGGTTCATAATTTCTTTCGCAGTCAAGTAGAAATGTAACTGTAATAAAGTTGAACTGAGGTCGAGTTGGCTCAATAAACCATTTTTGAAATTGTCGTCGCAAGCTCTGTTCTCGGTACTGGTATCAATAGCTGCAATTTGTTTGATTATGTGGTCATTAAAATCGCGATTTAACGTAAAATTTGTCAGTAGCGAGTTCAATAATGGCACAATACTATTGTACTCGTACGTTGCGATAACGATTGATTTTGCAGTAATGTATGAATCTTTCCGAGTTTAATATACTGAGTACATTCTTTCACAGTCCACACTTGATTTATTCGGGTCCTTGGAATCGCGAGTAGGACATTACTTTTGATCGTTACATGTTTACGCAAGCGATCAAAGTAAAACCTGAGAACGGTTCCAACTCGAGTAACAAGGAGTATTAGCAAGTTGGACTAATCAATTCCAGGCTGTCTCTACTTTCCGATCCTAAGTTAAATTTTATGAAGCATTGCTTGTTAACATACAATGCTTGACGAGTTACTCATCATGACCACGACATAAGTTTCGTAATAAAAAAATTACATCTCGAAGTACATTATAACCATTCATAAATACCTTAATTAAATTGGAGACTAGACTGATCTAGAATGGCTCAAGGTTGGATGGTGCCATAGCTCCCAAAAATATTATTGACCTCTTCAGAACCTGTCAACCAAAACGATGCCTTGCCTATTTTTTGGCTGGCTGGCTTCAACCCATAACTGGCTGGCATAACCAACTACTGAGCACGGGTCTGTCTTACCACTTGAAAGGTTCTAGAAATTGGTCACTCTTAAGGAGGCCTAGAGCACCCTCCACACTGCTCCAGTGTGGACTGGTGACGGATTAGTGGCCAGTCCAAATGTTGCCCAACCCAAGTGTCGGAAGTTTAATGCCCGAGGGCCTCCGACATGACTTAACGACTGTTACCTTACGATAACAACCGGGTCCGACGGCTTTACGTACTCACCGAAGTCTGAAAATGCTTAAGAAGTTTTTGCCATTAGCGGTCACATATCCAAATACTGACCGTGCCCGCTGGTGCTTAACTTTGCCAATCACTTAGAATCGAATCTGCCGGGATATGAGCGCTAACTTACTTTCATTGAATTCCTTTCTATAAGGGATTTTTAACTTCCAAACAAATAAAAATATTCTAGAATATTTTCCGTATCATAAAAACTACTTGCAAATAGTTCAGCTTGCTGTTTCTCATAGGTATACAATTCCTAGCGAAGCAATAAACAGGTCAGACCACGAAATTCACGCCTATTGCTAAATTACGCGAGCTATTCGAGCACATTCAGACTTGCTTTTTTGCATCTTTAGCGTGAAAAATCCACATTATTTGAAATTAATAGTTATTATTGAAATAACTCGATATAAGACATAACAGTTACAAGGTGATGTATTTAATGATATAATCTAGAGTTAGTGTGAATGTTCTGTTTAATAGAAATATTACCCAGAGAGCAGCTGAATGATTTCGTAGCACAGAGTTAAATTTAAATTGCCATAACGTTATTACACTTAGTTCAACCTATTACGTAACGAAATTTTAGTTTTGGAACAAGTCATCCGATGGTCATTTAAAGTCCAGATTTTTAAGCTCAAAATTCACCTTAAAAAAAAGCAACAACCCATAATTGTCCCACTGCTGGGCTCGGGGTCTCCTCTCACAATGTGAGGGGTACAGGCCATAGTCTACCACGCTGGCCAAGTGCGGATTGGTAGACTTCACACACCTTTGAGAACATTATGGAGAACTCTCCGGTGTGCAGGTTCCCTCACGATGTTTTCCTTCACCGAAGCAAGTGAAATTAACTTGTAATATGCACATAATATTTGAAAATTAGAGGTGCGTGCCAGGATTTGAACCCGGGCCCCCGCGTTCGGGAGACCAACGTTCTAACCACTAGGCTATCACTGCTTCACCTTATTCATAGCATACTTCTTCTAATAAAAAGTAATAAGGATAAGTACTAAGTACTTACATTGATCACGACTCGTTCGCAGAAATCGTGGTCGTGATGGATAGGCTCGAAGGTGACGACGCCACCTTGCGGCGGACGGCCCTGTTCTTCGTCCTGGCTGCAAAGTTTTGGCAGCGACCTGCAACCAACAACAACAACTCCTTAGTGTACAGCCCAAATCATTTTCGAGACATTTAAGAGATATACTTACTGACGCACTGGATTCAAGTCGAGTTACTATCGGAGTGTTGCACTACTTTACATGGATGTGTAACGATAATGTTATTAGGTTTTTGTAGCTTGAAGGTGAACAATAACTCCAAAAAATGAACACAGATTTATTGATTTAAGGTCGATGCATACGTAATTTCTTTTTACCTCGTACGGGATGAGACGTGAAATTTTGGAAACATCGTTCCATAGAAAATGTAAACGATAGCGCATAGGCCACGGAGGCACGTACGGGGCGGGAACGGGGCACGCTCGTATATTATGCCCCATCCACGTTACGTATGCAGCGACCTTTACAGAAGATGTTGCTTGTACGAAAAAATTGTTATCGTTACTCTTCCATGGTCAGTGGTCGATAAGATGTGGAGTATAGCGTGAAGATTGTCTGTGGTGTGTCATGTAGCTCAGTAGCTGTGATGAGTTGGTTGTCTATGTTTAGTAAGTACCTACTTGTTGTGTTAAGTATTTTCAAGTAAAAACGCTGGCAGCGTTCTACGATTGAAAAGTCCTAAGCGCGTACCCAAAGTATTGATATAATTGAATATTATCCTACAGTTTGTAACTTGGGACCAATCACCTCAGCTGGATCGTCAGTTTGTTTGCCAGCTATTTCCATAAAAAAATTATAGTATTATAGCTTTACAATGAAACATTTCTGTTTTTTTTTTGATAAATTAAATCTCGCAAATTACCAGTGTGGTTCGTAAATTGCGTGAGAAGTGCAAACTATGAATATAATAATTTAATAATTTAAACGCATATTATCCTAAATAATATGTATTACTCATTAATTTATGTTTATTACAAATAAAAAGATCTATGGACAATAACGCCGGGAAAAAAAACGTCTATTCAATATATTTTTCAATCAGCAAGAATCATTGAGTTGAAAGCTACGTGACTATCGGAAATCGGAAAGCATTTCGACTGGAAATGTGAAACCGGCATTAAATGTATAGGAAAACCCATATCCTGTCACTCAGGAATGAATATACAACTGGGAATGCGAAAGATTGCTGCTTGTCTTCTTTTTCCAAGGCGGTAAATATATTACAGAAATTATTAGTAAATACAGTACTAGGGAAATTTCAGTTCATCAGTTTTTCCCATTCCAGGAATTTATGGATAATTAATTAATTAAAGCTTTAAAATATGAGCTAGTAAGAGACCAGCTGGTGTAATTTAATGAAAATTTCATCGTCTGTTTAACCATGTATTTTACAGCATTAAATTAACGTCCATGGAAAAATAAACTCAGATTTTATTATGCGTGGCGCACTCAGTTCCGCAATTTACTCACAGCACGAGTTGTAATGAGGATGTGATAAGCGATTCATGTTTAATTAATGTCCGGGCGGATGGCGCTGGCGGTTCGGCTCTCCACTGAAGAGCTTGAACGTGCTTTAAAGGAGACCCGAAATCTCTCTCACACCCGTCACGGGTAGCCTACGTTATCTATACTAATATTATAAAGCTGAAGAGTTTGTTTGGTTGAACGCGCTAATATCAGAAACTACTGCTTCGAATTGAGAAATTATTTTTGTGTTTGATAGTCCATTTATCGAGGAAGGCTATAGGCTATATGACATCATATATTTAGTAGTTAGTTTTTTCCACAAATTAACGCGGGTGAAACCGCGAGGCACAGCTAGTTTGTTAATATGCATCGAAATATTGTGGCTCATTAGGACCCTTATTTTTTACTTAAGAGTTATCCACAGATTCGTAGCCTTGATAACAAGTAACGTCAAGTTATTAGATGTATAGGATAATGAATTTATAAGTGGCAATCTTCGATGATACATAAACGGCGAATTTCTGGAGGTCGGCATGTACTCTTAAATATTAATGGAATATAGGATTGTGTTTTTAAAATACATATACATTAAAATCATTATATTCAATCATCTCCCGTGGGGGACAATGATAAAATTAAGATATAACATAATATGTAGTATTACTCAGATTAAATTGAGGAAAATATATTAATGTTTTTTATTCTGTTTTACTCTGCCTATGAAACTTACCAAGGCCTACCAAATGTCCCGAGTTCGATTGCCTGCCGGAGCAAATATTGCAAATGTGACGAATTAATGTTACGTTTTAGGTCGCGGATGTTTGTTCAAATTCATGTAAGTCAGTCGGAGAATCCTAATGCACGGGTGTGAATGAGTGAAGGTTTATTTACATTTAAATATAATTTATATCTCCAGGGAATTATACAAAATATTTTTCACAAAAGGATTCATGTCAACAGCAATTCCCCTGAACAAAATTTAAACTCTTTGTGCGCCGTAAATTCACATTCGGACCAAACGCTTCGTTAAGAACAGCGAGGCAGCTGTCGAGTGCAATACTTCGGTCGATACACTTCTTTCACAAATATAACTCAGCCAATAAGTGCATCGAGATAAAAGTGTAAATAAGAGCAAAGAAACAATTGATTGTGTAGTTGTTTACTCGTCACTTCCTGTTACTTTTATTTAGTAAATAATGCCGTACGTGCCAACTCAGGGCCACTAAGAGAGATATTTCGGTAAAACTGAGCACCAGACATTTCATCGCTCCCGTCGGTGCAACTTTGTGCCAATATAACAACGTGTTCGTTCATCGGTGTTTACATTTTAAACCACACGGGCTCACAAATAACGCGTATGTTAATTTTAAATGCCTTAGTATTGTACAGCGATCATTTTTAGGCACGTTAGTGTCGGCGACGTTGCCAATTCGCGGGCGAGACTTCCCGAGTCGAGACGAGTTTCCCAAAAGATGGGAAACAGGTACGACGCAACAGGGAGACGCTGTCAGCTGTCTCTAAAATAAGGCTGGTCTAATAATAGGAGGGATGCTAAACGTAACGTAGGCATGAATAACACAGAAAATAGATGCGCTTACGGCAACAACACGGGTGACTAGATTGGCAGCCTTGAGCGTCATTTGACGTGCGACGAGATGCCTTGTTATTAGACTGTTATCAAACTGCGTCATTCACTTCTCTGTATTTTTTTGTATTCAAATATTTGTTTGTGGACTGTTAATGTGAATGAACGAAATATACGAACACGATAACACACCAGCACTACCAGCAGATCGTTGTTCTGCAAGGCTATTCTGTTTTGTAACTCGACAGCGGAATCCGCGATAAGTTTCAAAATTGAAATTCGAGTCAGAAATCTTGATATGTCATTCTCTAATCGTCTATTACGCACTTGCGAAGTGAAGGGAGTCTCGAACTCGAACGTCAAATGACTAACAATATGACAAATATATATGTCATTGTCTAATCATCTAGTAAGCACTTGTGAAGTGAAGTGACTCTCGAACTCTAACTTCAATTTTGAAACTTATCGCGGATTCCGCTGTCGAGTTACAAAACAAATAGCCTTGCTGAAGTGTGTTCATTTAATTGAAAATCGATGACATACGTCCAGGCATGTGAATCACATTGAGAACTGCAAAAATTTATAAATAATGTAACAATAAAGTTATAATAAATAACATTATCTTAGATATATTATCTGCATGATGAATAATTTCCACATTTTTTGTATCACCGTCAATACCGTCACTGACTTTTTGAAATTTTAGAATAATAATTATGCTACCAGTAAAAGGTAATGAGAGGAAAATATGGATCGTAAATCCTTTTATATGATCTATTTTGCTGTGGCATTCCAATAATACATATATGTGACATAATATGTATTAGATTTCATCAGATTTTGTCTGCCTAACACCCCACATAGAGCGTAATGTAATACTACAGATTCTATATATTTTTTACAAAATTCGACGCTGTATCAAACAATCCAGCACTTGTTTTACACACACTGGAGCTATCCTCGTTTAGGAGTGTCTACTAAAAACACAAAGTCCTACCTGTCCACATGTCTTTTGTGCAGCCTCCTTGCAACCGTTTTGAGCGGCACCGATTGCATTAGTCAGAATACTGTGACATAACCACTAGTTGAAGTACAAGAACACTTACAAGACTACACTAATGGCATTATGGTTCTAGTTTAGTTCTACATCGATGTAATTTCTATGTTACAGCAGAACCGGGGTGTTGAGAAGCCGGTACTGTGACGACTGATACTGCAGCTTGCCGGCGCTCATAACAGTGATTCCATTAAGCTAATTCCAATAAACTACAGCCGCTTATCCATAGCTCTTACACGCAACTACTAACGCTATTAACTCACCCCAGATGACCAGGTTGTTATGAAATGCAGGTATGGTTTGAGCAACTAGTAGCAAAGCGGTCATTGAACTGAGATGTGATTACAGCGTCATTGGGCAGAAGTCATATATCAGGTCAAGCTTTGCGTGTGTACATACAGTACGCACATAATGTCGCTCACAAACATTGAAGTATTATTGCTAGTATAGAATAGACACCGCGAACACGATGTATGTCCTAATGAAAGACGCGCGCACACACACACACATACACACACAAACACACACACACACACACATCCACTACACAAGTGCACACACACTCGAATCTCACACACGCGCACACACACACAAACACACATACATGTAAACACATAACGTGTTTGTAAACTTTTTATTTTTATTACTATAATAAGTTGTTACCTAAATAATATTAAATTAAGTTTGAATTAAGTAAGAATTTGTTTAAGCTGCAGTAGTTCTAGGTACTTAATTATATAATCTGTCCTTGGGAGGGCACTGGTGACTTGTATCACAGGCTTGAAAAAGCCTACAACAGGCACCAGGCTCTCGCTAAGAAGGGTTATAAAACGTTAACTGTCCTAGTACATAAGCCTTAGCCTAAGACCTTCTTGTGAGAGCAAATAAACAATATTATTATTATTAATGTATTGGCGCCGATCGGCTTCAACTTTCAATGGATTCATTCGATTTTGAAAGGAGAACGGGGGCTCAATTTTGAAAATAGAACCTCCCGGTGGGACATATGTACATTTTGTTCGAGACGTCTGTTCTGTGATATTATACTTCAATGCTCCCAAAATAATTTTTAAGATAAAAATGAAAAACCCTTTATTAAAAAACCGGGCAATTGCATATCAGGCCACGCGCAATGTAGGGTTCCGAAGAGCGAAACTATTACTCATTAACTACTTATGCTGACATAGCCGTGATATCCTTGTAAATTCATATAACCTATTTTTGAGAATATTTTCTTTCCCTCGTTGTCCATTGTTCAACTCCTACCATAGCACTTTAAAGCCAAATTATAAACGCTTGCATTACAAGCAATCGTAATAAGAAGTGCATTTTACATTCATTAAACACCGTTCGGGTACCAGTTATGACTGTGATGTTAACCGCATGAAAAAAATATGGCAGGCGTGGTGACAGCTTTATACTTTGTTTATTATATCGGCTATAGAGATATCGTTCGTTATTCCCGGCTGGTGTGCTATGAAGGTATTTGATGTTCTAGTAAACCGATGAATGAACTACATATTACCATTGTAACTTCTCTTGGTGTGTAGCCAGAATATTCAACGCCGTAGCCATCTCAATAAAACAGGTTACGTGTTTGTTTAAAAAATATATGTTGTTTAATGTTTCTGAATAAATACACACCAATTGTTAAAAGTGAAATAGATTAGAAATGAGACAAAACAATGTTAGAATGGAACGTAAATTTAAATAAGATATTGTTCAATGTTTTTTCGTGTAGAAAAGTATCTAATGTTTATACTTAAAAATGTAAGGTCGAATTTGGTTAAAACTTAATTTACGTTAAAAGAAAAAAGCTTATGTTGTTATTCCTAATTAAAGTCAAGCTTTAAAGTTTGTTATAAAACAGGAAAGAAAAATATTTTCTTATAATCCCTACCAAGACTTTCCTATTAAGAATTTTTTATAGAGCAAGTTTAATTCCCCTGACAATCAAGTAAGTAAGCCTCTGCGATGATGTTCCGTTGTCGACAATATTGTTCGTATGGTTTCCATGTCGCTAAACTAGCAAGGCCCGAAGCCATAGGAGTAACTGAGACCAGGTCGGTACGTTTTGAAGATCCACCTTCACACCTACGAGTAACTCACACCTATCTTCTGAAACAAATTTTACTAATAATTTAATTAAAGAAAGGCCGAAATTTTGTTCCGCCTTTGAATTTAAACATTTATCATTAGGCTCATCTTTAGGCGCTCGAATTGGGAAGCGGTAACGAATTGAAAATTCAGAAACTTTATAATATAATTAAGTATACGGAAACTTAAGTATGACAGCAAAATAATTAAGTGTGTTGCATAGATTGTATTATATTACACTTTCTTTATTTCGCGAGCCCTCATGAGCAAGATTCTCAGCGCAGCGCACTTAGGAGCAATGAAGTTTGACGTGAGAACTTTATTTACACTGTATTTTATTTTGAATTCAGTTATAATGAATGTAAAATATCCTTTTTGTACAACTTTACGTAAAAGTTTTCACATTATTTAATATAATACTAACAGTTGCTAATGCAGCTTCAACAGCAACTCATGGGTTATGCTTAAGGTGTTACTTATATCTATAGCAGCGCAGGCCACCACTGGTTTAGAGGCTGTAATTGACATTTAACAAACTTTTCTACAAATGTTGTTTTGGCATAAGTCTTTGTTATTAATTTGAAGACTCGAACACACTACCATTTGCAATTTCATCAAAATAATTATTTATTATGTACAATAAGTAATCTAAGGTCCAATAAGTAATATATTTTACTAAGTAAGTCTTGTTTGACATCAGTCTAGCAATGAAAGTATTTTTTCGAAGATTAATAGCATAAAATTTGAATAACAAACAGTAATTTTTCGATTCATCAATTAACTTAAACGGTTACGTAAAACAAACCCCTTTGGGAGCAGCGGGTAGTTTATTATTATATAAATAACGAGTTGCGTAAGGTGCGGCGGGGGGGACGGGGTGTCTGTAGCGGCGTGTGGTATTACCGCAGATGTTTCTTTATAGACCAATATCCGATAACGCATCAATCTCTTTCATGGAATCTCCGCAATGGAAGCTCCGTTAATTTTTTCTTCATTGAAGAAAAGATTTTCATATAACTAATAATTATGGTTAGTTGTATAATGGTGTAATATACATACAGGACATTATTGTGTGCCCTGTGCTAGACGGGTGATTTTATAATAATGCTCGTATTTTGTGGGTGTGCCGGAATGCGCCTTACTTAACGTGAGACCACAAATGTGGCCAACAGATGTAAACTTTGATGTGAACGAATGCCATTACAGCATCAACTATGTCACGCCCCTTTTAGCATCCTAACTGTTGGCCAAACCAGCGTTAGGTAATTTTTAACGCGTTAATAAGAAATATGATAATAAGAAAATGTCACAAACCGTTCTGTGATTCGTATAGCACTTAAGAGTGTTTATTGGATAGCAGGCGTTTAATCTTACGGGAGTCCTATTCTTCCTACTGATATTATACATGTGAAAATTTGTGAGGACATATGGATGTTTCTTACTCTTTCACGAACAAACTATTGAACATATTTTCAAGTTTAGCCATTAGTCCATAATCTGGAATAAAATATAGGCCACTTATTATCCAGAAAAACGCGAGCAAAGTCGTGGGCAGAGTGCTTGTGTAAAATAGGAAAACGTTGTTCGAAGCAAAAGTTAAATAATTTTAAAAGTGGGTTATACCCAGCTCTCCGCTACTGGCTAGCTCTCTACAGCTTTCTAAAAATCAAATTGTGGTTGGGAATTGTTTGAAGGACTTCCATTATTTATGATGCGTTTTGAATATCGCTGGTCACGAGAAAACGAGTCGTGAAGTTTTGACTTGTTCAAAAATGTTTCACCGCGTCATAACAGCCACTGTTTTATTGTAACTATAAATACTATTATATAATATTGTATTATAGTACCAATAAGTTTTAGGAGCGGTGATGACATGAGTTTCCATGTATAAGGAATTCCGAATGAATTAATGTCTTTATTGTCAGATTTAACGTTAAATGGAACTTTACAATATCGCGTTTGAATTATATTTTCTTTGTCTATTTAAGTGTGACTTAATAAGTACTTTAATACGATCTCTAGATGATTAAAAAACTTTTTAAAACCCATTTAAGTTCGTTCTTATGTCAACGCTATACCAGGGACCTCAATAAATAAATAAATATATATAAATAAACGCTCACACACTGATACCCCCGCAGTAGATTATTTACCTGTGTCGCGGGTAGCATGGACGTCATATAATATAACACATCACAATCACACCCATGACCCTAGTACAAATATTTATCTATCACATAAATATCTGCTCCGGCCGGGAATTGAAGACGGGAACCTCGCTTTGCAGACAGGATTGCCACCAATTATGCTACAGCCAGATACTAGAGAAACTATACTAGTAGAAAGCATTTGTTTGTAAATGTAATACCATGTAATAGTATTAGTAAAACATACCGCTCTGCAGGTTGTGCGCTCACTTCTAATATAAAATGTAAGTACTTAGCAATTCTAATTATGTCGGGGATTCCTAATTGTGCAGCCAAAAGAGAGACAGCAATCGCACTGCTACACTGCATATAGCACAGCTTCCAGTTACAACTTTTTGAAATGAAAATTAAATGATTTTTTATTCATGTAGGTATCATTGATACATTGATACGCTTATGCAAGTATTTTTTTTAATTTACTAGTTTTCGGAGTGGTGCTTGGAGGCATCATGGAGGAGAAAAAAAGCCGTAAAGAAACTCGTCAGCACATCTTTTAAAAATAAAAATTATATTTATTACAAAAATAGGTATTATCTAACCTGGGCAGAACTGGTTGCCTAGCTGGTCATTTTAATGCATCTTTATCATTTAAATATTCATCTATGCTGTAATAACCCTTGACGATGAGTTGAGTTTTTACAGGTTTCTTGAAAGATTCCACCGGCAAGTCAAGTATTTTCTTTGGGACTTTATTATAAAGTTTTACACGGAGCACCATAAAAGAAGGCTGTACTTTAAAAAGATGGTATGAAGTGGTAACCAATTAATGCATCCTTCTCGTTTCCCGATTTCAAAAGTCACAACTTTGTATGCAGTTACGTTATTCCGTATCAAGACTAAATTATTATAAATATATTGGGAAGCTACCTATTACTTTAAATTTGACACGCAAGGACTACCTTGATTTTATTTTCTAAATAGCTCTTTTCTGTAGTACAAAAATTTGTTCTATATCGGCTGCTTTCCCCCACAGTAAAATGCCATAAAACAGAACACCATGGAAATATGCAAAATAAACAAACCTAGCATTGTCGACGTCAGTGAGCTGTCTTATTTTTCTAACAGCATAAGCAGCCCTAGCGAATTTATTTGTGAGAGATGCTACACAACAAAGCCTTATTTTACTGGAAAGGCAACGAACATAACACGGACAATGAAGAAAATATCTTTGAATATCCACAGCTCGACTAAATAGAACAGACATAATAATATAATGAGAATATGAGTAGTTACTGTTGCTCGACACTGAAGCCTCAGGCGTAAACTTTCTAGATATTCCACTTTGTAAATGTCGCGAAATTGGAACTAGGGCAGTTAATATCCAACATTGGAAAAAGGATCATAAATGAAATTAACGCGTGATGACGGGTTTAGATGTAAAATAGTTAATGCGGATTAGATCAGACACAGTGAAACTACGAATAAAATTAGGAACAAAGTTCCTTAACGCGGCTTGTGACATAAGTGAAATTGGAGAAGTCGTTTAGAGGGGCAATTCACTACGCGGACTTGCCCGCGGGCAGTCGGGCCGGGCATGTCTGTCGCCACAATACACTACACAGACTTATCAGTTTGTGTTGGAGCGGCTTAACGATTAGTTGTGTTGTGCGTACACAATATAATGACAACGCAACGAAGGAAAATCGCTGTAATTGCTGGTGCTGCATTAATACTGTTTGATGAAAAGAAAAAGAAAAGAATTTGGTGCAAAGAATGGTATAAAAAAAGAAATAAGTATAGCCATATCAATTTACTGAAAGAATTAGAAATTGATGAACCGGGAGACCTGTACAATTAAATCCTATAAATTTAGCTATACATATTTGTATAGTACCTACTTATGCGTATAGTATCTACCTATACATATAATACCTACCTATACGTAATTATTTTGTATTCCGATATTTCGATCCAGTTTCATGGATCGTGGTCACGGATGAACTGGGTCGAAATATCGTATCGGAATACAAAATAAATATCGCATAGTACCTATACGTCTGTAGGAGTTCCGTAGGGAATCAATTTTTTTCTTTACTTATGCTAAATTAGCGTCGGGGTATATGTCTTTACATTTTTTAATTAAATTTTGATAGGCAGCATTTCGTAGTTCGGAGTTCATAAAATCTTTGCATTTTATTTTCCACAAACATGGATATTTTCTATATTCCCCTATGAATTCTGCCCAGAATGCTTTATTTTCATTAAAACTCATTTTTGATAATTTTAATAAGATAGTGACGTCTGTCCTAGTCGCTGTCGCTCTCGGGTCTGTGAACAGACAGCCCGCGGTGACCATTCACATACGGACATGTCTGTGCCCCCGCAGACAAAATGAGATCGCGCGGACTTGCAACAGACAAGTCTGCCAGACTGACTGCAACGGCCCTACACTAGCAAACATTGCACAGTCCTATAGTAGCGAGGTCCGGCGGGCATGTCTGCAGACTTGCCCGCGGGCATGTCCGTCTAGTGAATTCCCCGCTTTAATGTCTATGGCGGAAGTGTGAAGAACGGAAGCCAGGAATTGTTTTTTTTATAAACATAAAATGCAATGAAACCTGTATACAGTTTCTTAACTTCATTGAGAAAAAATGCGAAGGTCCTCCTGCTGAAGATTAGATTACGTGCCTCGTATGTAAGAATAGGCAAAAAATTAAAGTAACTGACGATATTTTCGATTAACTACGATATGCTTGAGTTTGCAAATTACATAGTATATCCAGATGATTGCCAAGTTTATCCGCGAAAGTTACCAGAACATTAATCACCTAGCAATATGGCATGTCATTAAGCGGTCAAGTTAAGCGCAGTCATTATCCAACTCTTGAACCCGTATGAAGTATGGATGTTTACAATCAATCAATATCTCATGATTCCCTGGTGTGGTGGTAGACCACGATGATACTATTTTATGCTACGTTAGTTTGGAACAAGCCAGCACATTTATCAAAGTCATTTAAAGAGGCCGTCATTTCTTTTTATGTTAATGAACTGAGTTAGTTTTCCGGACATTGTAATTTTGGGTGAAGGAAACATTTTGCATATCATAATGATGTAAACCACTGTTAAATTGTTGAGACCGATCAACAAAAGATCCCGTAGTGAAAATTGAATTTTATTGAACTTTCATAATCTGTATGACCGAATTGAAAATTCTCCATCTTCTCAAAGTTGAGTGAAGAAACGGACTCCCACTTGATCACTATGCCCCTTGGGTTGCTTTTTGATAGAAAATTCATATGCGATACTAAAAAAATTTGTGCAGTAATGATTAATAATGCAAAAATACCTTCGACACACCGTGACGACTCCTACTTGATCACGGAAGTTGGCTTCGTAAACGAGTTGTTGCTTCGAAAGAGCCATGGTGCATACTGGCTCTAAATTGGAAATTTGAGGTTCTTATAACCCCTGCGAGCTATAGTTGTAAATAGTACATTTCCACCCCACATCCCACCTATCAGTTACAAATGAACCGACGTATGCCTTAAAGGTGCAAAGCGGAGCGGTTAGCGGGCAACTTTATTCAAGCGTTTATCAAATTATAATGCATGTATTACATGGAACCGCTTTTTACGAATAAGTTTTTGTAATTCGACGGAAAGTTACCACTTTTCTGCATTAAGGTTATTATAAAAAAAAGTATGTTACTCAGAACTTTATTTAAATTTATGCAAGAACAACGTTTTTTAAACGTTGAATCAATAGTGGATACTAAATTAAATTTACAGCGTTTCTTGAATACTGTTATGTTCCCATGTAATGTAAGTTGTGTAAGAACTTTTATTGGCGTCCTAATACCACTATTATGCTGTGAGTCTTAAGGAAAATATATTTATTTTCACTTGCAGATTTTCACATTTTTGTACTGTTTGTAAAATATTTCTAAGGATATCTGTTGAGATTAATTAGGATCAGAATTTTATGAAGTATTCAAAGCAAGAATCTGTTTCATGACTCAATCTTAACGCTGTTTCAATTACAAAAATATCATAAAGAATTCCAGTATTTAAATAGAAGGTTATATATTTTTTAATTAGACTGTGACATTATTTACATAAATTTTGATAAAGCAAAAAATATTTTTTGTAATAAAAAGACCTAATTACCCCTGTTAACTTGGGTTGATTGGTTAGAATTCCCATTTATTGAAATAAAAAAATATAATTGTATCGTATTTTTTTACTTCATTTGTCCTAACGGTGTTACCCTTTCACTTATAATGTCCATACATTAAAATTATTGTAATATTATCTACAAGCAATGACGGTTAAATTTTCACATGGACCACACTTAAAATGCACGCTGTACTGGAATAGCAAGGTTCTATAATTGTATACCTAATAAATATTTCACGTGGCTGTCGCAGGCGGACCTGATGATAGATCGGATAATGGGCTAGTTTAGTTCCATGATAGGTTCTGAGAATATAATACTTATCCTAACATTTAAAATCGCATTTTCAATTCCCGATACCATTACAAATGCCTTCGTACGTAAGAATTCTTAAGTAAGCAATTTGAAACTGAATTTGTTTCATAAATTATATATTCGTTCGTTTGTATAAAATTAACTTTGTAATGGAATAATAAATATGAAAATGTTTATAATTGAATAATCAAAATTATATGTTTACGTTTGGGCTATTTGATTATGAAATTGGATGATGGGAAAACCGGCAATTTACATTTCCCCGTTTCCGAAGAACATATAAATTTTAATGGGTTTGAATACCACAATATTTTTTTCAAAGTTATCACGATTTCAAGTGGGCTCTCTACATTTTCTATAAAATATTATCATTTTCATTTTTCATTTCATTATCATTTTTTATAAAATGTTTGGAAAGATGTTTGAAGTACCAAAATACTAAATGATACTACAAGACTTGTCAAAATGCCGGTCGTGCCGGGCTATCTGGTTAGTATTATTACCAGTGGGCGGAAGTTTTGGTCACGTCACGTGTTAGCGAGTGTGAACGATTAATTCAGTGGCAACGTTCAATTGTGTACTGTTTTACGACTTCGTCAAACTCCCATTCCACTGAATGACGTATCGTTACCGTCCGACAACTTTTTGTAAACATTTTAGCGGCCCGTACACCGCAATGTTTCCTGCCCCGAGAGCAAGTGCCAACGTACCGTATGCCTTTGTCTTAAACGCCAATGTTGCTTACGTTAAACCTAGAAGGATAACCTCAATGATGTTTAAAATGTTTAAGATGTTGTCTTGTTAACCCAATGATAATAAAATATAGATACGTTATACCCTTACAAATCAACCCAAAAATCTGTTCCGAAAAGAGCTACAACACACACACGTTTATCTTTTGTTTCACTACAGCAACCACACTACAATAATACACGAAAGCATTTTTAACGATGTATGTCAAATCTCAAGCACTTCTGACAACGAAAGCGTGTATATCGTTATGTACATTTGTACATCAAACAGAGGTCAATTGACCTCTCTTACGATCATCTTTGGCGCTAGTGATATATCTACCTCTTTTTTACTTATAATATCATTGGATAACCTACCTAAATACTTCCATGTCGAAATCAAAACTTAACAGTGGCGTTAATTTTTATGTTACACCGCCGGAGATCCAGAAGTACTTTCTTCATGTTTCTTCCCGCATGTCAAGTGCCGTAATCTGACGCTAGCTCACGTCACATCACAGCTAAGATGGTATTTTAGAATTTGAGTTGAGCAAATTTTTCTCCTAGTTATCATTAACGTAGGTTTTTTCATTTACATTATTTCTGTAATTTGTGATTTTTAATGCTGTTTTATTTTTAGTGCATGTAATGATGGGACTAAATGACAGAAGATTTTCGAAAAAATAGGTATCCAGGTCCCACTTGCCCGGTTAGAAACGCTTTTTCTTCATTGGAATGTTTTCTAGCTTTTTGTAGAGATAATTGGTATAATAAACGTACATTAAAGAAATAGAAAAAGAAACGGATAAATTTTTATCCATAGACAAAGAAGATCAAAAGACATTTAAATGACTTATTATTTTATTACAACGTTGGTTGTGTAAAGTAACAATTTATCTATTTAAATTTAATTGGAATTATTATTGTTGTGAATTATTATTGTGATTTATTATTTTATAAAAATAATAATCTGCTTTCGTTAATTACTAAGATAAAAATGTATTTGACTGATTTTTAAACTGTTTCTTTACCTTTCTTCATTGGAGTAAATTTTACTCCTGGTTACAGTTAACGTAGGTTGAAATAAGGTTATCTTTCTATGGTTAACACAATGATATTATATACAAGATAGGCTAAGATGGCGCTGAAATTATGTCAGTCGAATTTAGACAAGTGTAGCGATTTTAATTCAGATAGTTGATAGCTGCCTCTGAGTGAGGCCGTCTAGCTGTCTTTTTCACTATTACGGTTTTAGTAGTGCCATCCCTTTTACGTAATTTACCAATGTAATAGTGATTGGTGTAGTGAAACAAAAGATAAACGTGTGTGTGTTGTAGCTCGGTCGGAACAGATTTTTTGGTTGATTTGTAAGGGTATAACGTATCTATATTTTATTATCATTGGGTTAACAAGACAACATCTTAAAGCAAACAAAAATATCACCTGTGTAATGAAAAAAACAAACATTTTACTGTTCATTTTCGTTACCTTTCGTGGGGAATGGTGTTGCTAACCGTGAAATGTAGACAACATGATTGGGATGTGTATTTTCTTTTCGCAAATATTGATCTATCTTTTGTTTATTATCTATAAGTAGCCGCTACACGCTTGCTTCGCTTTATGTATGTGGAGATGTTATGATATATGTACGTGATATCTCATCATCATTCTGCCCATTTCCCAATTTTATTTGGGGCGCAATATGTTTTCCTCTTCCATACTTCCCTATCAACAGTTATCTTTACACTAATCTCTCTTTTTTCGACCCTTTCCACTTCGTTTTTTGCAAGCATGCTATATTTATGCGTCGTCTCTTCAATACATCTGCATCTCTCTTGCTCTTCCACTCACCGTCCCAACATTCCAACATACAAACCTCACTCTTATTTTCCGAGTTTACTTCTTGCATTGCCCCCGCCCGGGTTGGTGCAACAACCCTTGTCCATTTTCCACAGGAGTCGGGTGCTGCCCCTGCGCGTCGCTTGAAGGGGCAACACTTTACGCGCATTCCATTTGTATCCTCCATATTGCAGAAATATTTGGCAGGAATTTTACAGCCAGCCGCCTGCCTGACGCCAATCCTCCTTGGGAATACTAATGTTGGTGAATTTTCCGCCATCGTACGGGTGACCTATATGCAGTTCATAGTATAACGATTAGCATGGCTAATCAACCAGTTGCTGCTTCTAATCACTAAGTACAAACATGAGTTCGGATGCCATTCAATTGATTTTTCACATAATATTAAAATTGGTATAATTAAAATTGGCCCCCAATTTCTACAATTTTACAATATAACTATTGAATTTTTTCCCACCAATTATGACATTAATCAAAACACAATGTTTATTTATTACAAATAAAAATAAAAATAAAAGAAAACTAGTAAATATTACTACAAAATGCTTAGTTCTTACGAATTTCGTAACAAAACACGTCTTTCGTTGTCACGGCAAAATCATTTTTTATTAGTTTAAATTGCGAACGTTTGAGAGTATTATTAATACAGAAAAATAATAATATTTTTTCACGCCTCGTAACCAATACCACTTTTAATAAATGGATCATAAATCAAAGGTTCAATTAATGGTGGGGGGGAGGGGGGGCAGGATTACTATGGCTTACCCTACTTCGTTATTTTGTGTATTATGACAATTATGTTTCCATTCACACTTTCCGTGACTAATCGACAATGGTCGAGTTGTGGCTGTGATACATCACAGTAGAGTAACAGTTCGTTCACATAATTGTCGGGAACCGCGTAATGTGGTTGATGTGGATAAAATTATGCATTTCTAAATAGATTAGCGTTATTAAAGTGTAGATGTTCCGGTGATTCCGAAGTAACGATGTACAGCTAGGTGTCCATTATATTCGCATCAGACGGATTGCATTGAAACATTTGTACGTCCACTGTATTATACTTTGGGTATGTAATAGTTAGTATAATAACATATATTATAATATGACTTGAAATAACACATGAGATAGGATATAAATACAAATAACCTAATTTTATGTGATCTAATGTTTATCTATATCTATATACAGCGTGTAACAGGGGTTGAGGATCAACGGTGGCTCAGGGGTGGGGGACCTCAATACGGTAGGTAATTTAATCCCCAAGTATGTTCAGCAATATTCAGTGGTTCAGCTGATATTTTGGGAATTAGCAATTTTTTTGAAGAGATTCTTTGAGAAAACTTGAAAATAAAGCCTAAATGTTAGGTATACGCTCGTGATATTTTTCCTCAAGCTAGCTCTATAGTATGCTTTTTGTATCATATAACTGCTGTAAATAATTGTTTTATCAAAATCGAAATAATATTGAAACAATGTTGATTATGTACGTATTGAGGTCCGCTAACCCTGGGCCACCGTTGATCAACCACCCCAGTTACACCCTGTATATAAAATTGAAAAAGGACACACGATTGATTTAACAAAAAATCTCAGAAACTGCTAGACCGATTAAGATGAAATTTGGCGGGCAGATAGTTTATGCTAGTGAAACGTCAGTTAAAAACGATTTTTTGTAAATCCATCCCCTAAGTCCTAAGGGATTATATTAGGCGATGAAAATTAAATTAAAACTTCTTCGTTTGTGAAGTTAGAAACATGAAAATTCACATTTTAGGTGATGGTTGGACACAAAAGTTAACTGTAATATATTTTTTTGGAAAATAATCTCCTAAATGCTAAAATTAGGGGATGAAATAGCGAATGAAAATAAAGGATTCTTCCTTTCAGTACAATTTGTCATCGTTAATATTCAGGGTACTTTTCCTCCAACCACATTTTCCAAATCCATTCGCGATTTTTTTATTTACACATGATTTTTGATACGAAAATATTTTTTATCCGATAAGCAGATGGGTGAAGAGACGCCTCTAACTCGAATCTTATATTAAGGGCTTATAACCATTCGAAGTTACATAAAATGTCAGCTTATGCAAGTGGGTTATGAATATCTATGATTTTTTTATTTATTACATTTAAGTCGGCTTAAAGAAGGTGGTTAATAACTTAACTATGCCAAGAAACTGTCACTTTATGTCTAGCAAAAGGGATTCGGTATGGTTAACCTTACAACAGAAATACATGTATTTAAGTTAGCTTTCACACGTTTCATGATTTAAGAATTCTTCTGTTAAAGAAGTTATATTATACACAGGCTTTTCAAAAAATCTTTGATGATCTCTCAGATCCGGGGGGGGGGGTTACGACGCAATGTTTTCTTTAATGTAAAATGATAGTCAATGTTAATCGGTTTTTCTCTTGCTTACCTACTTATTTCATCTATAAAATTGAGTTATGTTATCCTGGTACCTACTGACATACGGATCCAAGAAGTGATGCTTTACTATTGGCCTTTGCATAAGCTTAGAGTCGCCCAGTGAGCTATAAAACGAGCTATGCATATTTCTCTACGTGATCGAATCCGAAATCATGACATCCATAGACGAACGAGGGTGATTGACATAGCTCAGAGAATTAGCCGGCTGAAGTGGCAATGGGCATAGTCCGAAGGGCCTATAACCGTTGTGGTAGAAAGGGCCTCAAATGGAGACCCCGCCTCGGTAAAAGGAGGCCTCCCGATCAGGTGGACCTACGACCTGAAGAAGACAATGGGTATCTGATGGATTCAGAAGGCTTAGGACTGGTCTGAGTGGCGTATATTAGGGAAGGCCTATGTCCAGCAGTGACCTTTAAAGACTGATAGATACTAGGGTATTGATTTTATTAGAATTAATACCTATCCTTTACTAGGTTAGCTATCAAGAATCTGTCCATACGCGTAACCGACCAGCCTTTGATGAAATTAAATTAGTTGGGACCAATCTAAAGCTGAAAGGGACGTTTGATACTAAAAGCGTGTTTGGAGAGGTCGTAAATTAAATTACTGACGTTTCAGTTTATTCCGTTCCTTTTATACAGCTACTTGTTTCAGAAATGAAGATGGGTACTATATTCGGTCATTAAAAATTTACAATATGGCCGTTTGCCAAGTCACGAGTAATCACAGAAGATATGGTAAAGTGTACATAGCTTCCAAAAATCCAAGCAGCATTCGTTTTTCGCCTGTTTACTACGTGTAATGGTGCGCTCGTGGGAAACCGAGATAGCCCTAAAATAAACACATATCTATCATTCATATCGTGGTAATAAATTATGGAGCTAAGCCCCAAAAGGTTTGGCGGCACTGTGAGCATTTAAACCCTCGATCAACGATTCACCCACATGCTCCAAACAGATAATCCGGATTTCCTCGACATTCCACAACGATTCTGCTCATACTGTACTGGAGTGTATGGACATATTGGCTATGAAGCGCTCATAGCCCTGCGGCTTGCGTCGATCCTAAGTGATTGACAAAGTTGCAAACAGCGGGCGCGGTCGGTAGTTGGATGGGTGACCGCTAGTGGCAAAAAAATCTTGAGCGTTTCCGTGCTTCGGAGGGCATGTAAAGCCGTCGGTCCCGGTTGTTATCATAAGATAACAGTCGTTAAGCCATATCGGAGGCCCTCGGGCGGTTTGAAAACTTCCGACACTCGGGTTGGCCATTAACCCCTCCACCAATCCGCACTGGAGCAGCATGGTGGAGTATGCTCTAGGCCTCCTCAAGAGGAGAGACCCGTGTCCAGTAGTGGGCCATTAATGGGTTGAAGCCATTGGCTACGGTATAGAATGATTATTTATATTATTATTCGTTTAGCAGGATTTTTAAACTAGACATCTCACTCGTGCTCACATCTCCTATTTGTATGATATTTATATAATACTCCTGAGGAAGGAAACCATTAAAACTGCAGTATTTAATCACCTGTATTTTAAAAATAAAATATAAAACCCACCTGCTATCAAAAAGCTATCATGATATACCTTTTTGAAAACCTTATGATGAGCTCTTTAATTTAGTACCCCTAATATACCTAAATCGAATACTCGATTTATTTTAATTATTTGATATTTTAAACAATGTCACATCCACAATATTTGTTTTTTTTTCAATTACCTATGAAAACTTACGTTATCAAGGCGAAACTAACGATATCTTAATTATATAAATACGTTCAGCGGTTTGGAAGATATGAGGTAACAAAGGATATTACATATTCACATACACACATAATACTTGGCAGTCGGGTAACAAAAAGGCGCAAAGTCCCGCCCATTTCATATTTTCATCAATATTCGTATCGACAGACGACGTACATTTATTTTCGTTTCGAATTTGGTTTTTGGGTTGTATGATTTTGTTGACATCGTTGTGAATATTATGAATAAGTTAAAATATAATCGTGATAATATTTTAAAGCATGAATTCGTACCAACTTTTTCGGAATCTTTTATAAATTAAGTGGAGTAATCACACGTAATAAGGGAAGAAAAAACCTTTATAAGCAATACGCTCGTTGGAGTTTGACAATTAAAATGAATAAAGGTTGATTTAGAGTGTACATAACTTCTTGTGAGGAAAAAAAATAAGGACAAGACAAGAACAGAAGTGTGTATTGATAGGTAATAAGGCTACCCACTTTCATTAAAGAAATAAAATATTATTACATAAAAATATATAGGACACGGCGGGTAATGAAATGCAAGTAGGGCACTGTTATAGAACAGGGCTCGCTTAGGTACAGTTCTTGATGAAAGGGCGCAAACTCAGGTATTGACGCCTTATGGCGAAGATTTAAAAGAATTATGAGATTATAATCGATTTAATGTTCCATTCATAACTATGATTATCATGATTATCAATACTGAGAAGTACACAACAGAAATTTATTGCGTAAGGTTTGAGAGCCACTTCTTTATTTCTTTCTTTCTTTCTTTTTCTTCTTTCTTTCTTGGCCGGCAATGCATCAGTGATGCCTTTGGTGTCGCTGATATTTATGGGTGGCGATAGCCACTTACCATCAGGTGGATCGTTAGATCGTTTGTCGGCTATTTCCATAAAAAGGTTAAGAATGACAGAAAAAGGTAATTATATTCACCAGACGAGTCCACCAAAATATCAGCTATCGAAGTACTAAGGGATAGAACATTGGTCGGATTTGTGTCCGCGATATAAGTCGTGACACAAAATTCAAAATAACCAACAACTTTCTTTGTGAATACGACACTATAAGTACACTTACCCTTTCTTTTCTGTATTGTTACTATGGCTTTGAATAAAACCTTTGACAAAGCTATGTTGAACGTGGAAACCGATTGCAATAGCGAGGTTATATATTTAGCCAATAAAAATGGATGTTAGTAGTGGATGGTACCGACTTCAAAAAAGGATGAGGTTCTCTACTCAATATAGTTTCGTCATGTCGGTCCGTCCATCCGTCTGTCTGTCCGTCTAATTGAAGCAAAGTGCCCTTAGTAACCCTTAGTGCTAGAAAGCTGTTATTTGGTATGAATATACATATTTATTAAAACTCCAGAATCGTAGAATAAAATATTGAAATTTTTTTTTTCAAGATAGGTACCTCATCTACAGGTAAGGTGAGGATGATTTTTTTATTTGTCGCGTACCCTATAGTGTGGAAAACTGTTGAAAAGGCCTTCCAAAAATATATTGAGTCTTCTAAGACCTTTTTTGGAATTAGGGGTCCGTTTGCAAAATATTTGGCTTTCAAGTGCTAATTCTGGTTAGAGTTAAGTGTCCGCCCCCTGCTGGCTAAACAGTTGGAGATAAGTGAAAAAATTCTCAAAAATATGTAGCTTATATGACGAATTTACAAGGAAAACTATCACGGCTATGTTGGCAGACGTAGTTAGTGAGTAATAGTCGATAAACTTCGAAACCCTTTATTACGTGTGACCTGACACGAATTTGCCCGGTTTTTTGGTAATATTTTGATAATAATATTTTACTGTTTATTTGAGGTTAATTTCCTCTTGGAAATAACTCTAGTTAAATAACGTCCACCACGTTAGACAACGTCGGGTCATTATCGCCATCATTCCGGAAAGATATTGATTCATCCATCCATCCATCCATCAGCCCTTTGAGGTCCACTGCTGGACATAGGCCTCCCCTAACTTGCGCCACTCTGACCGGTCCTGAGCCTTCTGAATCCAGCGGATGCCCACTGTCTTCTTCAGGTCGTAAGATATTGATTAACATTCGTTCATTCCATTGTTATGTAATACATAAAACATTACCAAGGCACTATAGTCAAATTCATAGTCTAATAACGGTTGCTGCTTGTTTAAAATGATGAGCTTTTATGTTTCTGTACTGGCGTTTTTTAATGTGTTCGTTGCATGTCTTATCATTTATTGTTTTGAGATGCACAAAGAATGAGCACAATAGACGATGACGCATGATGGTTAAATTTATCTATTTAAATATCAGAAAATTTCACCAGTCAATTTTGTTTAATGTTCTAATCAAATGTTGATATGAATTTCATCAGTTTGTGTATTAGTAAGTTTTATGCATGGCATCACGCAATGCAGATTTTCACTTTTAAGACTCTGGATTGGCGTTACACTGACTCGTATCTATGGCGCGGTTGTGCGAAATGTGTTATATAATACCAGCTATAATAAAATTTATTATTGTATCATTGTAAGCGCTATTGTAAGTGCTCTATGTTCGGAAAAAGATTGTCTTTTTATATTTTTTGAATAAAATTACTGGTATAATCAGTAAGTATTTTACGCAAAATCGCCGTATAAGTCAGGTAACATATTTTCAAGTCGTTCGTAATTATGGCTCTTACGACTTGGGCTTGAAAATAATTAAATTTCCAGAAGATAACGATAACACATTTAATTTTCAGTGGATATGTAAGTAAAGCCTATTATTATGTGGGATGGTTAACTTGCGTTGACTACTTACCAATAAATTATACGTAGGCAGTAATGAAATTAAAATTTGCTTCGTTTTTATAGAATTATGATAAGTTAACCCAAGCAACGTCTGGGTTTCATTTTATTCAGTTTTATGATACCTATGTTAAGAAAAAACAGATTTTATACGAGTATACTACGTATATATTTTTTCATATCTGTACTCTTGTAAGTTATGTGAAGATGGATATACGTATTGACAGAGTTAGGTATGAAATAGGGAATAATTTTCTTCCATTTCACAGCAAACACAATCACGAAAGTAACTTCGGGACCATTTTATGAGCCCATAAAATCAGTGTAAATTTTATAATGATTACAAGAGTGCAGCATCTTTCAGTGAATTTCTTTTTCGTATATCAAGGATGGAATGATGTAGTTCTGTATCGTAAAATAAAATTTTAATCAGGCTAAGTTTATCCAGTTAAAATAAATTATATTCAGAGTATTTTATCGATCTACGCACTCAGGAAGCTACCTATTTACTTTTGACGATAAAAGTTTGCGTATTGAGTCATCAATTTTATTGGTGTGGATCGAGAGTCATCCAAACGTAATATCCTCGAGTGTGCCCGACACGGCTGCCTCGTTCTGTATTTTTACGGCCTTAATCATCGATATTTATAATATAAAGATTATTATACTACTTGAATATAACCACGGTGAACCAGTTGACATAAATTCAAAATGCGTTAAACAGATGCGCTAGATAGTTAATATCAAGACAACAGGAAAACTTTAATTTAAGATTACGCAGTGGACGTGCAGATGTAACAAAACAAGACAAGAAGTGATGATGTAGCGGCGTCACCGACGGACAGTTTACACACCGATGCCGCGGTGCCCGCATAGGCCAATAAATAAAGCTGAATTGTTGTAACGACGGAATGTAGGTCGAGACCCAAGGCGACACTCACCACGCTGCGTGACGCTTCTCGAGCGGTTAGTCGGTGTTAGTAGCGGCCGCTTCGGCGCACTCACCAACACATAGCGAAATATTCCATTTTCTGTAGACTATTACTAGTACATGGGATTTATGTGATGAACCAGAGCTACTACCGCCGACCGCCGCTGACCACCGACAGCGGCGTGACGCAAGCCGCGTTCCGACCGCAACCGCACCTTCCGGTAGCCGGCCTGCTGCCTGCCTACATCATTCGGTACCTACCTTTGGTCTTCGCCTTGCTCTTGGGCCCGGGGGCATTCCTGCCTCGGCCTGAGGACAGGCGTCAGCCCCCATTTCTCGACCAACTCTATGCGAGCAATGGTGGCTGCTCAACGTCAATGCGTCATCGGGTCGGAGCGCGTGCTGGGCCGGCTGAGTCGCGGCGCGCCGGCCGGCTGGGGGCGCGCGCGGCCGCCGCCACCTCACTCGCGCGCCATGCCCTCGCGTGCTGCGCCCTCCTCCCGCGCGCCCGCGCCGCGCATAATGCCCTCAAAGCGCGCGGCGCGGCGGTCGCATCGCTCACGCTGCGGCACGCTCGCCAGACTCAGGCTCCCGTTCGCGCGCGCCTTATCCGGCTGCCACCGGGGTGATTTACTGATAATGTCAGAAACGATCGGAGATGGACAACCGAAATCGACGGAAGAAGTTACGTAAGCGAGCGGAGCGCGTGCGACGCCGCCTCACCGAGTCATGATCTCGCGGAGAGTCGCGTAGTTATCGCGATCGGAACCCAAGCGAGAA
Organism: Thymelicus lineola; assembly: GCA_963932265.1. Lineage (NCBI taxonomy): Eukaryota > Metazoa > Arthropoda > Insecta > Lepidoptera > Hesperiidae > Thymelicus > Thymelicus lineola. The sequence continues at coordinate 21,224,689 of OZ010680.1, forward strand.
CGTGCGTCGCCGTGGCGCGGCGGCGGCGGACTGACTGGCGTGGGCGCGCGTGCGTTATCCCGCCCGCGGCCCGCGCGCGCCGCACGCGTATCGACACCGCGCGCCAACCACTGCACCGCAGATCGGGCCGCCCCGCGCGCCCCGCGCTCTGCGCGTGCCTCGTGCCTCGCTCCGTGCGCCGCGCCGGACGACGCTCGCCGCAAGCCGCAAGCCGCACGCCGCGAGCCGCGAGCCGCACGCCGCACAACGAAGAACCCGCACGCGATCCTTGGAAAGCGTGAACCGCCGCAAAAGAAACTTACGTTCGCTTTCCTTGCCCTTATTTGGACTTCCGGATGCTTAATTCACTTTCCCGTATGCTTCAACGAGACGTACGTCGAAATAACCGCGACGACTTAAGTTTAACACTTTCACATTCGCTCTGGTTGCCGAATAAGTTAAATCGGTTAAGTGATCGGTGACATAAGTTTTGTCACGCGTGTATAAGCCGAAATGCTGTGCGGCGGGATGCTGTGCTACCGCTATGCCAAAGCTCGCTCGGTGGATATGACCGCAAGCGCTAAACAAGCAGGAGGAGCGTATAACGAAGTCACAATAGTTACATCACAGTCCGAACGACCTCCGGCGGCACAAGTTTCGCAAGCGCTCACATCACACCGGGTATATGGCACAGTGTACTAGGGTGGCCGGACGTGGCTCGCCGGTGGGCTGGCGGGCCGGCGGGCTGACGGGCTGGCGGGCCGGCGGGCTAGCGGGCGACTGCAACGCAGACTCGGTGTGATGCATCGACACGCCGCAGTGTGAGTGAGCTAGCTATGATCCGGAGGCGAAGGAGGCGCTCGTACATGCAGCTGCAATCGCGAGCCAAATTGTACGATCCGATCAAAAGTTAACGACCTTCAGCCGGCACGTGGGTCCACACTTCACACTCTATGCACCGCGAGCAGTGACCGCCCGAACTGCACTGAATACACTCAAGAGCCCGCACGCCGTATTCATGAATTACATGAATGAATACGTCACGAGAGGCTGCAAAAGTGAAACACGAAGCATTGGCGAGCCGCGGATTACCTAACTGCACCCTGCACTCTGCACCCTGTTAGATAATATACGTAGGTGATAAGATACAAAAAGTCTACGATTGTAATAATAAAATGTTTTGCAGAATACACTTAATTCTTTAATTTTTAATAGTTTATAAGTAAGGTAATTTTAATTAATAATAATGTTTGAGGTCACGAGTGTTCAGGTAGGCGAGTATTTAAATTGTTTTTGAAAAAGACTAATGGGTAATTTTAAACTTGTCTAAATAACGTTGTATATAAGACAATTTTTATCTAACCCTCAGATCTAACTAACCTATGATAAAATCAGATTTACCCTTAATCTGACTTATCTGACGATGTTCTTAGTGCAATTAAACAAAAAAATATCATCAGTCGTAATTACGGCTTCAAACCATGAGTGGTTTATTGCAGGGTACGGGCCTCACTTCGTCATTAAGGAGGAGGAGCGTTACCATGGCAACCTAGTCTTCTTGAGAGGATTAAGTATATAGAGGGATCAAAGACCGAATATTGGAAGACGTTATGTCGCGCGGAAACTGACATCACAGACATAGCTATCATTCAGTGTTAAAATGGCTACGACTGTTATGTCAAGCGAAGCATAAGAATTAGTTACTGTAAAAAGTAGCGCTGAAGCAATTAAAACTTTGATTACAAACGATCTCATTACTCTTTATTCGGTCAACCACTTACATAAGGCACCGTTATACGTGAGTACGAATTGTTGTATGTGATTTATGTGTTAAGTTATTTGCGTGACCTCTATTGCATCCCTTATCCGTTCCGCTTGTGATTCGTGTTTCCTGAACGAGACCGGTTGACGCCATACAGTCCCGCTGTGTGCGGTTTGGCAGAGCTCACACTGCGAACATTGTAGAACGTTTCTCCGCAGTAACAGGATTCGGAATAAAAACTTTATACTGATAATTAATCATTTATTGATTGACTAATAGCTCCTCTTTTCGCCTCGGGAAATCTTTATATAGTCAAAATTTTAAATCAATATGGCTTTTCATTTGTGAATTGATTGGAATTAAACATATAAAATTGTGAACAAATCGATCAAGCCATTTCTGAGATTATCTGTTACAAATAAACAGACAAGTCGAAAAAGAGATGAAAATTTAAAAATCTTTGTTTAATTTAAATTTTTTATTTACCAAGAACCAATCTGGCTTATATAATGGATTGTGCCTGGGTGCAAGTATTATATTTATACCACTGACATGACCTATAGATAAGCGTCTAATGACAACACGTATTGACTGTCCCCCAGTGCACTCCAAAGCATCAATGCATTCATGTCAATGCAGTCGTGAAATCGACTAAATGAAGTACCTAACTTTATCAAAACGTGCCAAAGTTTGGGAGCCAGTGGCCTAAATCCTCTTAAAGTTGCAACCTCCATATCGCTATCTGCAGTACGGTAATTCTGAAAGGCGCCTATTGATATTGCCAAAGTTGTGTGACGCAGTGGTTATGAAACACTATACGTTTTTCAATAATACAATGAACCCGTTACTTAATTCAAGTACAAAAGTAAAACACAAAGACACTTTGATATTTTTTAGTGTTTATTACTTTATTTATTGATATTTAAACTTTAAATAGCGATAAAATAATATCATCTTCATTTTATATGTGTCTGTTCTTTACATGGACGTTGAGCGCAAATAACGCTATCTCAAGTAAGGATGGGCGTAGGCGTAGACACAATCCTCGTAGCCGTAGCCGTAGCCCAAGCGTAGGCCGCATGGTCCTACGGCTGCTACGCGACTCGTAGTCCGGACCGTTCTACGTTAGCTACGCGGAAGGTATCGGACTACGATCTAATACAAATTCAAAGTCACATTCAATTGCTACGTTTAATAAAAATATAGTTGAATAATCAAAGTCAGTTTTGGGCTTGGTGAATTACTCTTTTTCTTTTAATTGGAAGTTAATAAATGTGGTTTCAAGTATGTTGCGTCTACATTTTATGTGTGGGTGTGTGAAGATTACAGAAGCTACTAATTGTTCGTCTTGGTTGTTATCTCCAGACATAATATTTCGCATGTAAATACTAAGTGAAATAAATTGTCACTATGAAAAATTTAATTCATTTAAATTAACGTTTGATAACCCTGCTAAGTTCGTGCAAAAATTACCGGGACCAATTCGCTGCGTCATTTTATGTAACACAAAACATTGTTTGTGTATGTAATTTGTTTTTTATTCATTAGTATCTAGTCGTTAAGCACTCGCTTCGCTACGCGATTTATATTCCTCATTTTACTTTTAAAACAACGTCCTGTATAATGAAATAAATTTTCCGGAAGAAATTATGAAACAATGCCATAATAATAATAATAATTTTTACACTTATAGGCCTTCAGGTTGTGAAAAAACTAAGTAGACACGAAAAATGGCATTAATTTGCATTAACCAAACACTCCCATCGCACAGACTACTAACATAAATGATTGATAGTTTGTTTAATCTATACTAATATTATAAAGAGGAAAGATTTGATTGTTTGCATTGAATAGGCTCCGAAACTACTAAACCGATTTAAAAAATTCTTTCACTGTTGGAAAGCTACACTATCCCCGAGTAACATAGGCCATATTATATATTTTTTTCTTTACTATATTTCCCGAAGCAAAGCGAGGGCGATTTCCTAGTCTGTGAATAAAAAACGCGGCAACGCCATCCGACCTTGCCGCACACTCGTGCTTGTAAAACAAACAAGAATCGATGTAACCTTTCCCGAGTTACACTCACCCGCTAACGAGGCAGTGTTTACACGACAAGCACTGCAGCGATATAGTGTTCTCCACTGAATTTAATTTTATAACCTTGACCGCTACACTCTTCACAAAATTGAATTTCGATCGTAAGTGATCGGTGGGAGCCAACGCGTTAATTAGCGTCGTCGTTTGGCTAGATCGGACATCGATACTACATCCCCCTTTGTTATACTGCGCTGTATTATATATCTTTGTTGAAAGATAATTCTATGACATTTCTTTGTTATGCAGTGACATAGCAGCTGCAGTGAAAGAATGTACGTTAGTATATTAGTTCACTGCATAGCAGACACCTGGGCACATAGGTGAATAAAGTCTACTACTCTCGTATATTAAAAAATCCAAAACCCGACTGTAAAAAAACATGATATACCTTTTTAAATCCTTATGATGAGATCTTTAATTTAACACAAAATTTAATTTTTTGATACTTTAAGCAATGCCACCTCGCAGCCACTATTTTTGTTCTTTTTCCAATTTAATTTCATACAGACATCATGACATACAGAATCTACGGTACACTTACTTAAAATTATAAAAAATTGTAAAATAATATTTAAAGTCTTTCAGAAACACATCAGATAAACTAGTTTAAAACTGGGTCAATTATTTCCCTCTTGGTCGTAAATGGAAAGGTGTTTGATTCCCCTGGTAATCTCCCAGTAGCTGCCGTCATGGCTCATATTATTTCTGTTTGACTAAACAAAAACTTTCCGTTTTCATTTCAGAACAACTTTTTACTCTATCTAGTAAAATTTATTACACTGTGCAAAATGTTACGTCATCCTGTTAGAATTTGTCTCAAAGGCATTTTTGCAGGGCAGTGTTTCAAGACATGTTGAATGTTAATTGTTTTTAGCTTATCAGTTACAGTATAGCTTATGTTATCTGACCGCCTATGTTAGTAAGAACTTGGGTAGTATATTAATATTAATTTTTAATAAAATAAAATAGTTACACAATAATCTAAAATTTTGACAAAAAAGAACCGACTTCAAATGAAGTACATCCAATAAAAAAAATAATCATTGAAGTTGGTTGGCGTGATATTGAGTTATTAGTCCATTTATCGCGCACATACGTAATGCAAATTCAAATTATATATGCTTTTGACATGGATGCCATTGTCAGAGCTTGCTCAAATTTATGTGGAACTACACGACAAGCACCAGCTTTCGATTAAAAAGAATCATCAAAATCGGTTCACCCAGTACAAAGTTCTGAGCTAAAAATAAAAAAATACAGTCGAATTGAGAACCTCCTCCTTTTTTTGAAGTCGGTTAAAAATGAAATCAATATAGTTAATGTTGTTTTCCTTAGAATTATTTCATAATGAAGCTCAGAATAATATTCAACAAAGCTTCATCATGTATACAGGGCAGAAACAATAAAACAACTATTCCTTTATAATTAAAATCAATTTGCTTGTCTGCTGCAAGAGAAAAAGAAAATGAGAACAAAGAGTTTATTGAGATTTCATCTTGTTCGACGCTGCTCTACTGAATTATTCACAAGTTAATTCACTTATCCTATCATCGTTTATTTCCGTGTAAAGCATTTAGCTTTAGTTCGCTAGAAACCAGCTAGATATCGGCTCCTAACAAGAAATAAATTGCCAATTGAAATCGTGTAAGTGGCAATTTGCAGAGAAGTAAGAAAACAATATTGGAAACGAAATGCACACCATGTTTGGAATTAAACTTAATATTACCATATCAGTGATTTTAACCATTCAAATTGGACCGTTTTTCAGTATAATAACATGATTGAAGATTACAATCTGATTAAACTTATAATATACAATTTGTAATAAAATAAAAAGAAAGAAAAATTTTAAAGTAACATTAAGTCAGAAGAATTAAAAGAGAGCTGTAGAACATTCGTATTAAACATAATAAGTGAAGTGTTATACGAGCGGTAATGATCATTTCCAGTTCCGCAGTTCTCTGACGAAATAAAAAGATAAACTTAACACGACACCCGAATTCGTAATTTAGGACGTCATGGGTTCACCAACGCACGTCGTGGTCCTCTCGAGAGTGAGCGAGACAACAAACGGTCTATCGATCGACTCGCTTCCAACGCGCCTCCAAAATTTGGGGCAGGTACATCATGATTGTTATATCCTGCTATACAGGACTCGAGATTAATTAAATGCCATTCGTTGGGTAATTTAAGAAATTATTACGTTGATGGTGTAATTTTAAAGTAATTTTTAAAGGTATTTAATATAATAAATATCACCCTTGATAGTGTTGCACATGTTCTCAATTAGTCAATTAGTCATTTTAACGTTTTTTGAACGAAAATTTGAATAACGTGATTAAATGAAATACTGTTTGCAGTCGTCTGTTTCGCAATGTCGCGTTGGGACTTTTGTCATGAGTCCTTTTGCTTTCTTAATATTTTTGCTTAAGTTGTCATTGTGTAAAAGTAACATTCCCTCTCGGTTTAAATAACATAATAAAAAAAATTGTCATGCAAAGATTGCATATTTCCCATGTTCCGTGCTAATACAACTGGTTGTAATTGACTAAACCAATTTATATCTCAGAAATCAGTCGTAACTAAGAGCGAATTGCGCTTCTGATCCTATTTTTCGTGAGATAAAATCTATGTGCCTACGTACTGTAGAAATCACACCAGTAATGAGTGTTTTGTCACAGGGACATACGATATCGTTATAACTTTGCACTAAAAGTCCTTGATAATAATGATACTGAAGGAGACTGAGATTGCTTCGAGGTTGAGAAGTTTTCTATTCTATTGATTTCTTGTCTTGTAAACAACAAGGGCAACTCTATCATACGTTTTTTAACTTTTTGAAACATTAGTATTCATACCGCGGTCCAATTGTGGCCGCTACGAATGTGGTAAATACGTTACTGTTATTTGCATGATAGGTGAGGGTTAAATTTACAAGGCCATTAAAAACGAACAATTTGAATATTGCAGCTCACAGATTATCAAGAAATGTTTCCTGATTTTTCGATACGTTTGTGACATCGATTGATGATTTCTAAATGTAATCTTTTAATGTTTTTAATTTCAAATATTTCAAAATTTTACAAAAAACAAAATGAATCTATTTTTTTCATTTGACTACTCCGTAGCTACGTTTGATATTCGGCCGAAGCAAATTCATTGATATTCCTTACACATATAATATCATTGATGCCACAAAAAATATGTGTGTACACAGAGCGTAGTTGACTGGTTGATTGTTAGTGATACTTCATTTGTGTTTTTAAAATATTTTATCTTTATGCAGGGAAAAAAGTCTATGATAAAAAACAATCGTGCATATTTTAGGACATAGGGAAAAAAATGTGTTAATTTTTAAAATAGTGACTAAAACCAACGTTAAGAGTTCTAATTAAAAATATAAAGGGCTTGTGTAAAAAAACCCACTTTGATACTAAAAACTATTAGCATTTTTCAATTTCTAAAGTTTGTGCATAAAGTCTCAGATTTTAATATACGAGTAAGTGCTGAGTTTTAGTCAAAAAGAGTCGCATTACTTCAGTTTTCTGTACCATTGTAGTGGAAAATTGTACAAAGAGCGAAGACAAGCGAAAAGCTGCGGAGCCGGCGCGGGCGGAGTCCCACTTTCAACAGAATTACACGTGAATAAATAATGAATACTTTGCTTTGAGGTAATTTCTACTCCAATTCACTTTTTATACTGATAAAGTAGCCAACATATACGAAGTTTAAGTGATCGGATTCTGATAACTGGACAATGAGTGCCATAGCTGTGTAGCCTTAGGGTCTATTTTATTCGCCTACATAATACCTAAATTTATGCTATAATTCACCATAATATGGAGATATATTCAAGTGCGTATGGGCGTACTTTATCCCCCTTACTAAATACTTCTTAGGTAGAAATGCATGTTACTATGTTTTTCTACATTGGACACGATTTTTGCAATTGGCAATAAATTTCAAATAAATAACGCACATGGCTTTGAAAAATAACAGATTCGGTCCCGGTCTGGATTACGTACGAAAAACGAGACGTTCAAGCACAGGCTATCTTGCAGTTATGTACTTGCATGTACACATAACTGAGTTTTATTTCGGCGCATTTACGGACTCCTAAAGGAACACGAACCCGTAAAAAGTCGAAATAAAATTTTGCCCTATTTCGCTCCTTAAGTACCTTTGAATAGAACTTGGTAAAACATATATTACGACAAAACTTGACTATAAAACTCCAGGGTGTTCTGTGTGCAGTTTGAGCGCGAGTTTAAACCAACTTTATTAGTTTTCCGCTTGCTGAAAATATGAGCACCTTTGTTGTATATTCGTAGAATCTACTTTGATAATTTAAAAGATCGAAATCTTTGAATTTTATTTTCGTGTCGTATTCGATGTAACTATAATATATTGGTAAGTGGTTCCGAGTCCACTTCTTTTAACAACCTAACGAGCATTAATCGCGCGAGTACAGACTTCACGCTTCTAATTAGAATACTTGCTAACGGTATTTCAGTTGCTTTTGAAATATTCTGCAAGTTTTACTTTAGTGGCTGTTACGGTTTAATTAAAAATGAGTGGTGTACTTTGACGTAGAGCAGAGAGGATGTCTTATTTCGGTAAAATATTTTTTATTTATTTCCGTAATCATCATCTAAGATGGTAATTGACCAGCAGCACCCACAGTTCTCTGATTTTGATGACCAAAATGGGTGTTGTTTGCGATTCTAAAAGTAATTCACATGAAAATATTTAAAATGAAACCATATCGTGTAGCATATGAGTGACAGTGAGATTAATTTAAACATCAAAACTATACAAAACTAGCGACTAAAAGTAGCATAATGTTCATTTAAACGTTTTCCTCAAATTCTGAATGATTACAGTTAAATTTCGACTACAGTCCGATCACATAGTCTATGTACAAGTAGGCGCGCGAGTTGAATGCAGTCGGGGTCTGAGGTGAGGTGAGCGTGCCCCTGCCAACCGCTACTTCTTGCCTCGAAAGCCCGGAGTGTAGTGTTAAAGTAGTGTTGTCTTTGATAATTATCGCACGCATTCGTTGATATTCAGTTATATTTAGTGTGCTTGAAAATAAAGCTTAAAAGCTTATTTTTTAATCAATAGTCTTGCCCCGTACAACCCTCTGTATCGTTTCTGGGTTTAATTTACCTACATACCAAACAATTTAGTCAGATTTAATTCTTTGTCAAAATTGGTTTATTAATTACGAGGACACGTATGTACATGCTACCAGGCATGTACGTGGTAACGAACATTCACATTTATGATTATATTATGTTAAATTTATAATTCCAATTTATCGACATATCACAAATTAATTACCAATTAGGTCATAACTAGGCATTCAACTAACGCGGCTATTGTACATATTATATGATGTGTATGTATATGCCGGCATACATTACAACCTACATTAGATTTCGAATTAATAATAATCTGGGCTCTATTAAGGTAAAGGCACCTAATTCTGCGGTATTTTCACAATAACTAGAAAGATCATTAAATATTAAGTATTTATGAAACCTCTCTGTAGAGATGGTTATTTTTATATAACACTTCTGGTGTTACTTATATATCTTATTTTTTAAATATACTCACAGACTTACAATACAAGTTTATTATAAAATATATTAAAAAACGTGAAAATGTCAAAGTCACCTAATTCCGAAATAAAAATTCTAATTCCGTGGCATTTGGTTCCTTATTCCGAGTGTACAGAATACAAAGGAAAGGAGGTGGGGAGAATGATATATGATGTTAAAAAATTAAGTCTAGTTTTTGTCTTTGGATTTTTTAATTAGTCTTCGTTTCTGTGTAAATTGATTAATAAAATGGCACCAAAATACGTTTTTCGGAATAACTCGGAATTAGGTGCCATTTTTAGAACCCCGTGGAATGAAGTGCCTTTACCTAAGGTCCATTAGATAAGTTGATTGCAAGGCACGGAGATAATCACCAGCTCATAATTAAGGAGGCCTGAAGCGTATTCGACTAAGCAGTTTCAGTGCAAATTGCTACATGGTCTAAATTGGTCTAAATTGCTTAATATTCATGAGAACTCTAAAAAAGTTACGGTAAATCACGGTCAACTTTGCTTTTCCCATACTTTTACGTAATTGGAGCGAAATTTTTATGACAATTAAAAAAAAATTGGTGCATGCTTCCCGTACAAGCGAAGTTAAATCTCGTAGACGTGCCAAGTTTCCATTTGCTTTATTGGAATAAGGCATTACTGGGTGCACTAAAGCGTAGTCTGCACTTTCCGATCTTAAATCCGATCAATCTTTGGAACTCTTTGCCTCGTTTGTACCTACTGGTACTTATGATTTTAAAATGGTGATAGTGCATTTGAAATATCAGTGATACCTATATGAATAAATAATTTTGAATTTTCAAGTAAATTATGTGATATATTATCAAATAAAAAAACACATTATGACATAAATATTACACATATTTTGTGTGAGTTATTTAAAACTAGAAACTAGACAATAATCAGCGCTCATCAGCGATCCATTAGGCTTTAACATCAAGGAGACTTTTGAACGTGAATCTAAGCTTCTATATCAGCAAATTAGGTTTTGATGTAAAAGTCTGGTAATTGAGAACATTTTTTATATTCTCACAAATGTTTGATATGTTTTAAACATAAAAATCTAATAACATAACAGCGCCATCTACTGAGTTCATATACTATGTTAGCGTGGTTAGTATAGTATCGAAAAAATGAAAATATTATTATATTAGTATAGTAACGAAAAAATAAAATATTAGCATGAATACAGCCTCAACACGTACAAGCATGATTGTCAATCAACAATCATTATGCATTTTTTTCATAATGATTACACGTGTAGCCTAGCTGATTGACGATTGACAATCTTTATGCCGGGCTTGCTTGATTTCTAAATTCTAAAATGACAGTGTATTTTTCTTCCTTTAATACGACATACAGTCAAATTAGAGATCTGAATATACCGTATAATAATATTACCAAATGATCATGTATTATTTCGGTATTTACTTACAACCTACTGTAGGTTGTATTTTACGTATTTCTGGTAGTTTATAATATTTTTTATTTAAGTAATTAAGTATACTTAGATAAGTAAGAGGAGGATCAGATATTTAGTTATCCTAACGGTTTTCAATATTTTAGTCAATCATAAAAGCAAAAAGCAAAGCAACAACCCATAATTGTCCCACTGCTGGGCTCGGGGTCTCCTCTCACAATGTGAGGGGTACAGGCCATAGTCTACCACGCTGGCCAAGTGCGGATTGATAGGACTTCACACATCTTTGAGAACATTATGGAGAACTCTCAGGTGGGCAAGTTTCCTCACGATGTTTTCCTTCACCGAAGCAAGTGATAATTAACTTGTAATACGCACATAATATTTGAAAATTAGAGGTGCGTGCCAGGATTTGAACCCGGGCCCCCGCGTTCGAGAGACCAACGTTCTAACCACTAGGCTATCACTGCTTGTAAAATTGTTTAATAATATCTCCTGTTTAGACTTATTGTATCACAAATAATATGATAGTATTAGATCCGGGTTATACGTACCTACAATAAATTGATTGTACTTGTAACCCGGGTTCATATAATTGACATACACCACCATCCATCATAATTTGAAGGATTGAGAAATCACAATCATTTGATTGTACGTGTAACCTTCGGCACTCGGTCAGTTCCTTTACAAGTTACGTGATCAGTAATAGACGTAATAACGATTATAATAAATATTACAAACGTAATTGGCTTATAGTTCAGTATAGGTAATAATATCATACTCGTCTTATTGTTAATCGTGATAGAAATGTAAAATTGTTACATCCATCATGAAAAACGCGCCCTAAAAATTGTACAACAGATGTATTTAAAATGTGCTGATTAAGCTGTTTCATTTGATACCCTCACCATTTTTAGGGTTCCATAGCCAAATGGCAAAAAACGGAACCCTTATAGATTCGTCATGTCTGTCTGTCTGCCCGTCCGCATGTCACAGCCACTTTTTTCCGAAACTATAAGAACTATACTGTTGAAACTTGGTAAGTAGGTGTATTCTGTGAACCGCATTAAGATTTTCACACAAAAATAGAAAAATAAATAATAAGTTTTGAGGGTTCCCTATACTTAGAACTGAAACTCAAATTTTTTTTTCATCAAACCCATACCGTCTGGGGTATTTATGGATAGGTCTTTAAAAATTATATTGAGGTTTCTAATATCATTTTTTTCTAAACTGAATAGTTTGCGCGAGAGACACTTGCAAAGTGGTAAAATGTGTGTCCCCCCTGTAACTTCTAAAATAAGGAATGATAAAACTAAAAAAAATATTTATGATGTCCATTACCATGCAAACTTTCACCGAAAATTGGTTTGAACGAGATCTAGTAAGTAGTTTTTTTTTAATTCGTCATAAATCGTAAACCGCAATTTACGTTTCATTTAATCAACTCAAATCGATCAAAGTTACATCGAACTACTTACGAAATTTTATTATGTAACATAATATTATTTATATTATGTTACTTTCTGCTACAGAACTCTTCATGGGCGAGTCCGACTCGCACTTGGCCGCTTTTTTTTCAAAGATTACAAATAAAATGTACACTTTAGTACTAGTAGACGATCAAGATGCTTCAACAATAGCCCATTTGTCGTATTCTGATATGTAGTTCGGAAGATTTGAAGAAATAGCTGAACATACATACATACATAAATAAGGCCTCAAATCATGAACCTTATCATAGTTAGGTACGCTAGACGGCAAATAAATACAAAACCTCTCTCACAGTAACACGCCCGCACTAAGATTTTGTACTGTCGACATAGATATACATCAATGGGATATCATACACAGCCAAGAACCAAGAACAAATATTTTGTCTGTCACATAAACGCCGGTTCCAGCTAAGATCGAAAGAAAATGTTACGTATCACTTTGCTTATAGATACGTAGTATTTCGACACTGAATATACGCTTTTATTTCAATAAAATATTTAAAATTTTAAGCACTTTCTACGGATATAAAATAGAGGGTAATAAAGCTTTTCTTTCTAATTTTGGGGTACTGTTAATCGAACTTTCGAATACTTGAGTCGATTTAAGTTTGGTAATTACATCCACATAATAGCTGGCTCGGCCTTCACGTTTAGATTATCTGTTAGCAATCTGACACTTGACAGTATCGGGCGGTGAGGGGAGTGGAATTGTGCACTGCGGGTGATGCGGCGTGACGTCACAGCGGGGAGGGGGCGTGGCCTATATATCCCTGGGAAACGAAAAAGTGGGGCTTGTCCCGATTTTCGGGACAGCCTTGTAATTAGGATATGTGAAAGAATGACAGCGGTGGTGTTTTAAATCGGTCTTAGTAAAACAGTTGAAATAATTGAAGCAACATACTTATACTCGTAGAAGGTAAACTAAAGAGAAATGAAAAATCAATCTCTGTAATAGGAAAACGAAATATGAGCCTGACGCTAAGTGCAAATAACCACGGACAGTTCGAGTAGGTAAACCAATCTCATATTGCAACTTGAAATAATAAAGACACACATGTGCTACACTAGAAAACCAATCAGTTGAGGAAGTAGGAAGTGGAGCATATTTATTTTCCTGACGATAAGTGAGTCCTTAGAACGACAATATACAACAGATTCCAATTTCGCATTGCAACTTCGGATAAATCGAACTTGCCTGTATATAAGAAGCGTCCGTTCATCGAAATGAAAAACATAACTTCATCGTGTTTCAATCCTATTTCAAATTGTACTACCTTGCATAAATCACCTACAGCTATCTTGTATAAATGACAGAGCACTATTCAAAAATACATGTCTGTTTTATCTTCTCGACTTCCATTTATCAACGCTCGAAGATGAAAAATTGAAATTTATTTTCGAATATGCTGGTGGAAGATTTAGTTACGGAAGTTTAATGACGGCTACGCTGCTCTGCCACTAGGAAGCCGACGGCATAACGTGCCCTCCAAAACACGAGAGCATTCATAAAATGTTGCCACTAGTCATCCTTCCAATATCAATAGTAATAGAGTTGATCGTTATATCTCCTATTTTATTATGTAGAAATATGAGTCATGTAACATTATATTACTCTAACATAAATTACGTTTCGTAGCAACATTACTAATTAACTCGCAGGTATGGATTACAAAGATAAAACGACAAGAAATAAACAAAAACAGATATATTATGTTACAAATATATCTATTGTGTTGTGTGTAGAAATATTTTATGAAACACTGAAAATGGACACCGATAAGAATTTTATTGCCTTTTAATTGTGCACATGTTTTGTTAAACTATTTCAGTTATTCCGCTTTTATTCTGAGTGGAATATCACTATTCATGGAGCAGGTCTCGTACGTACAGTGACTGAAATGTAAACTGGGACGATTTAAAAGGCGCTGGGAATAAAATACCATGCATTTTGTGATAAACGTACTGTAAAAGTTAAATGCTTAATATAGTTTTTGTACTTTTTATTTCACACGCTCATAATAATATTAAAGACCGGTCAGAATACGCGTTGACTCAAAATTTTGAGTGTTTTGACTATACAGTACAATGCAGTGCACAAGTCTTTTAATGGAAGCATAAACAATCAAATCAATTCATTCAAATGTAACTTATCTAACTAGTTTAGTAACATGTTTTGTAATTATCTTGTTTAAATAAAAAAATATCTAATCTAAATCTAAATCTAATCTTTTTCTGTTTCGGTTAAGATATGGAAAATCTCTTTGATATTAATGTAAAAGTGTGCCATCCACCTTGTTGCCAAGCAGCCAATGCAGTATTTCTCAACAATATAATAATATAATATTATATTATGTACATACAACCACAGAAGAAATAATAGTACATATATAATACAACACAATGTTTGATTTTAACGATCAAGTAAAGGATTTTCTGTATATAAAAAAGACATTATATTTATGTGTGTAAGGAATCTTAGAACAATATACCAATAATTTTGATGTCAAGCAATGTTCAAATTAGTTCAGCAGGTGATTATCGATTATCATTAAAATTGGATATTGTGTACGAAATAAAATTAAGATTATTTTAATACTCTCGACGTATGCAAGTTACGTGCGTTAGAATAATGACAGAAACCTCGATAGTTAATGATAAATGATAAACCTATGTTTACCTCCGCGTGTGAACCCCTTGAACTACGATCACATTCTTATGGAAATAGCCGACAACGAACTGTCGATCCACCTCATGGTAAGTGGCTATTGTCGCCCATGAACATCAGTGACAACAAAGGCATCACTGGTTACATTGCTGGCCAAGAAAATGGGAAGATAAAGAAAGAAAGAACTGGGTTTGAAACCCCCCGTAGAAACATCAATATTACCAATATAATCCCTTCGTCAGGCCCTACTACCTGCGGGCCGGATTTAGTCGCCTCTCATGACACACATACGAAATGGTATTGGGGTATTCTAAGCTGCCCCAATACGGCTATGATTCAAGCAAGTAATATTATGTAATAGTAAAATAAATACTTCTTTGTGTAGAGAAAGAGATTACTTTATGCCAAAAGTTATCTGTCATTGTTAAATAGCTCCCGAAAACATTAAAAGCCAATATGGACACTAAAACGTTATAAAAGACCCCTGTTACTTGAACCTTGACAGCATAATTACTGTTTAACAGAATTTCTTCATCAATCACTAGGGAGTTATAGCAAAATCTCCCAATAAAAATCATAACAATTTTCGTTAAAGTGTAAAAATTACATATAAATATTTTTACTAATACTAAATATTATATCGTAATAAAATAATAATACTAGCAACTGGAACAATCTGATATATTTAACTTAAAAAAGTATTTTTAAAGATACATTTCTAATCTTAGAGTTGATGCTGACGATCAAAACCCGAACTTTAAACGTGAACAATAGCCATCCCTAGAACACAGCCCTAGCGACCAGGCGGCCACCGCTGTGCCAATTGTCCCGTGACCTAGATCTGCAAGGCCGTACCGTGGCCGGGAGTGTACCCTCACTTCCCGCAGCCCACCACGCTTAGCCCCATCTCTGACGTCACGCTGTCTCGATGTCGCGCCATTAATACTTCTTGCCAAATGTATTAAGTTTATTAGTATGCTAATGGTTAGTTGGAAGGATTAGTATGATGAGTCGATTGAAGTTTTAATGATCGTTGCGTACTCATCTTTCGGTAATAATTATAATAGAGGTAATTAAAACCGGCAATCACGAAGAACACGAAAAAGCACGAAGTTGCTTGTTTTAGATTTTTTAGTAGACTCCGTGGGATATGTAAAGTCATTGGGATTTAGTTTGAATGAGTTATGTAAATTGTTTATTGTCGATTAAGTGAGGTAACTACAAGCGTGATCAGTACAAGTTTGGACGTTTACTTATAATAAAATATTTTGAGAGCTTCCGCGCTATAGGGCATATTATTATTGTCAATGAAACTGTAGTTGATCTTAGCCTGGGAGGTAGGCTTTTCACACTCTATGAAAGGTAACTTGTAAAGGAGTGGCATAGTAGGTACCTAATGAGTTGCGATTAGTGATTTGTGTTTAATTTTGCGAAAGATAAATTATTTAACGTTAAGTGCTGTGTAGGGGTGGCTAAAGAGTACTGACTAATCTGCAACAGTAGAAGGTTGTGTGGAGCTGCCAACGTCTGTAACCATGACCGTAGCCGGCCGAGATGACGGGGCTTAGCTATAGCGTAATAGCGAAGGTTGTGCAGGGGAGGTATGCTATTTCAAGGCGATTACCTCGAAGGCGTTCGAAACATGTTACCGTAAATGATATAATATATGGGTGACCGAGAGCGTTGCCGTTGGCTTAAATACATTATCTCAAGGCCACCCTGAGCGTGTAGTGAGCTATGTATGGTATTTCTCTACTTGATTGAATTACATAAATCAATAGATATAATTTTGTAGACTTTTTTAACGAAGGGAAATCTTCCAAAGAATTTAAATCTTATTTGGTACATGTAATGTGATTAATAAACTTTTGGCAGTTATTCAGTTTATACGCTGAGGGTCTGGTATATCGATTGATTCTCCTTTTCTTTTTGCCCCAGGAATACATTAACTATAATATTATACTATATTACAAATATTTTCATAAAATAATAAATAATAATTTGTATATAAAATACAACCATTGAGCAGAAGCTTTCCGAATAAGATTCAGACTCTTATTATTTTATGAAAATATAAAATTTTAATATAATAAAAATGCACATTCCCACTAAAATTGTACGATATTTCTCCTACCCTGACTGGTTTTCTCCGGCTTTAACACATATATTTATAAATAAAAATGAAGCATGGATTAAATGGGAAAACATAAAATATTCTCCATGTTCAAAGTGAAAAAAAAAACCATATTCGTAGGAAAAAATCTAACCAAACTGTATTATTTGTATGCATTTTGTCGTATTGTGTACTTTACTATAGTATCCTGTTTTGTACATTCATACATTGCAAATGGCCGACATTTCTAACTCGATACGAACCGTTAGACTTCGAGCGCGACTATAACTAAGACATCTCAAAATGCCAAGATTGGAGAATAAACATTTGTCAAACAATGGTTTTCAGGCCGGATGGACTCGGGGCCTTGTTCGATAGTCATGTTCACTCCAGTCAGGAGCGCGGGCCCACTAAATGTAAAGCTACGTAATGAAATTATTTACACTGACTTATTGACAAACCAAAATTATTTACGCTGACTTATTGACAAACCAGGAGCAGCTTAGATGAGTGAATTGAAGACTAAAAATTTTAAGAGATTTTTCACATCGAAATATATGGAAAGAAAATAAAAATCTTCCTACATTCCATAAATGCGGTGACTAAAATTAACTCTGCTGTACCTATTACTCAAAAAAGCTACGATGTATTCTGGTTGACACAGAAAAGTATACGAATATGTAACTGGATTAAGGGAGATTAAGAACCTCAGAAAATGAAGTCAGGCGTGAAAACTTTTAAATAAAATTCTAATAAAACATACTTTTTTTTTGATGTACGAGTAACATTAGCATTCTTCCACTTTGCACCATCAAGCTCAGGAATCATTGCGCTCGTGGACCACTAAAATACTCTCACAGTCAAATATAATATAAAATAAATATATTAACAAACTATCAAACTACTATTAAATTAGATAACAGTTATCACAATATTAACGTAAGTTTTAATACTATTTTTAATTTTAAAAACGTCCGGGATGTCCACTTAATATTTATTTTGCTCTACGCACTACATTTGATCAGTCATCTACAATATCGACGCGCATGCATAACCCACGAATATACGAAACACAATATAATAGCAGGAGATCAATGTATGATCAACGCTCGTACGCGATCACTGTCTTACTGTTTTCTCAGAGACTTTTTCCCTCTTAAATTATGTAAGTGTTAATATTATAAGAAAATTACATTACATAGACTTACATAAGAAATAATATTGACTGGTGTTGGAAGTCATCCTATTATCGAAGGAAAGAGTTGAGCATTGTAACTTGTTGTGATTCCATAGGTAATATTCTATGGGTAATAGATTGCCTCTATTATCAAACCACACAACTTACAAGTGTAATAAATCAGTATTGTGTGATTGGAGAAATCAACATGCGCCTGAAATCAACCCTGTTTTCTTATTCTGGTTCTAAATAACCTGGGTTCAATACCTAGTCGAGGCAATAATTTGTTGCAGATAAATGTATGATCACTTCCGATTTACGTCAGTATTTTTTTGTAAAGGATAATTTTAGTTAATGTCACCCAATACGTGAAGAATAAACAAAGAAAGAAAAAATGAATTTATTCGAAATGTATTTACTTAAATGAGTATTAAAAATTCTGAGGCACTGAGAGACAAGTAAATCGTATGTGTTACTTGTCGTGACGTTGCAATCTCTACGGCTTGTTGCCATGCGGTGTAACTAGGTGCTACGACTTGTGTAGACACTACGATGTACACACAGAAGATAAAAAATAGACACGGATACTTTTTTTTGTAATTAGACTGCATGTGGGCTTTGTCTCTTTTCACTCCACCAAAGCAAGTAACAATGATGTTCATATTTAAAAAAATAGACGGGCTTGCGTGCACGATTTGAACACGGGTCGCTCGCGCTGAGTACAAATTGCTAATCAGTAATCACTAATCAAGAAGCTGACAGCATTTTGTACTATTATGTACTATTATGCCTTCTGTGGTTTCACTAAGAGCTGTATAGTTTAAGCTATTCGTTTATTTAAGTGATTTTTAAGTGATGCTAAAAGGTTAACTGATGCTACGAATTATAAGTAATGAAATGTTTACTCGTATAATATTATTATCAATTACAGTTATTTCATATATAACCGTTAATTTAGTTAATTATGTATTTGAATACTAGCGTTCTACCAGCAGCATTGCTACGTTTTTCGGGACAATATGTGCCTACTGTCTCGTTCCAGATAATGGCCTGCCTGTGTGCTGGACTTCACGAAAGTTCTTTCAACGGCTTGTGCTCATCAAACAAACTTGTGCTCAACAAACACGCTCACAAATTTTCAGATTTATAATATTATAATAGGATTTACGATGAATTAATGTACTTTTCAATTGAAACTATATACTTACGTTACTTAAGTTTGCATGTATCCCGCATGTATCATGCATATATCAGCGTTTTACCTTACCAATAAAACGCTTATTAAGCGATAACCTTATTTGAAGCCTAACATTCTAACCCTGCCTGGTGAAAACATTTGTCTAATATTTGAGATCCAATGAAGCAAAGCGCCAAGTCTAACCTCCTCGTGCACACGGCGCCACCTGGTGTACAGCCAGATAACTAAAATGGTGGGGGACGACCAATGAGAATTCGAGGATAATACCGACCTGCTACCGGAAATCAAATACGCTACTCTCAAATATGTTTATTTAGGCTTCAAATAAGGTTATCGCTTAATAAGCGTTTTATTGGTAAGGTAAAACGCTGATATTAATACTTTATTTTTCTACGGTTTCGAACTTAAATATCTCAGAAAATATATCAGTTATGACATCTTGTCACTGAATAATTTCTCATCGTAATCACAGTCATCGATCGACTCATGTTCATCACTGGCTGTCGAAAGTGTCGAAACGAGATTTTTTTTAATGACGGACTTGTAGGTATGCCAACTAGATTCACTGCCCCTTGTGCAAGCTTTTATTTCAAATTACAGGCGCCGTAAATGGCTGACTTTAATCGATAGAGAAGACTTATTACAAAGAGAAGATTTAAAAAGGAATAGCCATTTAGTTTGTTCTGCACATTTTGATGATTTTTCAATTAAAATAATTAAACATCTCAAAGAAAATGCTCTTCCATCAATGCTTTTACAAAACCAACCACAATTAGGTTCATCTTCTTCAGCAACACCGTCCACATCTAGTGCAGATAATAAAAAATATGTTACAGTCGGTACCCAGACAGATTAATTACAATCAACAGAAAATCAAAAACAGACTTCAAATTCACTTACTGCATGATCGCCAAGAAAACGAAAACTTATGTCTTACGCATTAACATAATGTGTCTGGTTAACTTTTTTCAAATGTGTAATTAAACCACAGAATTCAACGCACAAGTGTCCTGACATCAACATAAATCTTTGTTTCTTTCTTTATTTCTTTCTTTCAACAAGGTTTTATTGACAGTTCTATCTTGTTACATTTAGAATTAGTTAGGTACATATATCTCGTACATTGTAGGTATAGTAAAATACTATTCTTTAATCTGAGAGGTAAACATTGTTACTCTGTTGGTAGGTTGGTCAAATTAAACATAATCAGTAATAACCATGCATTTTTATTATAATACTTCATTTTCGGTAACTAAGATATAATGTAGGTACCTACTTATAACGGCTATGCATCCGAAATTGAGGCAGTCGAATTTAGTCAATATCTTCCTTTGACAGCTTCCTTTGAGTGGTTTGAGTCTAAAGTTGTCATCAAAAACTGAACCTCACAATGTTATACCTACACTTCAGAAGGCGATACTTCTGACCAGTGCTGGATTTGTCAATAGGCCGTATAGGCCGCGGCTTAGGGGCGGCAGATTTCAGAGGATGATATAAAAAGTGTCGCAAACAATTCTTGTTTTTGACTAATTCAATGCCTTCCTTAATATGAATGGAAAATTATTATTTTAGAAAGGTACATGGGGCGGCAGAAATAAATTGGCCTACACTGATAAAAAATATAAATCCGGCACTGCTTCTGACGAAAGTGAAAGGCATTGAAGAGTTGGAATAACTGTAAAAATAATGTACCTGAACATTTTATTAAATTGATTACAACCATGAAACATTTTTATGTATTTTCATAAGCCTATGATAGATCGCATAAATAATTAATTTATAATTAATAGATATTACTAAAAAAATAATGCCATTAAAGTTTAGCACTTTTAGCTAACGCTACTTGAGAACTGTCATTTTCGATTTACTTTGACAAGGTCCCATACCATTCTCGTCATAGTGCGACCATAATCACCATGACAGGAGAATTTTATAATATTTTACATTTAAATCTAGTTTTAACATGTACAGTAATTTCAAACGTTACCTTGTATCCCGTATGGTCTAGTGGCTAGGATACCTGGCTTTCACCCAGGAGGCTCGGGTTCGATTCCCGGTACGGGAATTCACCGTCTGAGACGTTTGCATACATTTTTATTTATAATTTTAAATTTGTTTAATCTTTTTATTTATTTTTTGTTAATCAAAACAAAATTTTTTGTTAATCACAAAATTTAAAGATATCGTTATTAAATCATTTTCGGAATCTTTTTAAGAATTTCATAATGATTTTCTGCATATTTTCAGTAACTTTGTTTTTTATGGTATATAAAATAGGGATGTTGTTGACTAATTTTAGAATTCAATTTTATTTTATAGATAGAACCTCAATATTCACGAAAAAATATTATAAATACAATAATTTTCAATTTAAAAACAAAAATTGATAAATAAAAATCATTATCTTTCTCACTAAAAACGTCACGTGACGTCAGTAAACTATATTCAATACTATCTGTCTACTAAGTTTGTTGAATTTCCATATAAAATTGTTCCAATGACGTCATATTCTCAAAATGGCGTTTGAGGTCACGTGACAGTGAGTACAATTTTTAACATTTTAAATTAATGATATTTAATTTATTATTAACTAAAATTCAACGTAAGACAACTTATGCTTTTTTCACTGAGGGTGCAATTTAGGACTGTAATGTCTTTCATATTTCATATCCATAAGTAACTTGCAGCGCCGTCTATATTACGCCAAGTTAAACATAATAATTTCGAACTCAAAGTTAGAACTAAATAGTGCATTCTAGTGGCAATATCGGGAACTAAAGAAGAACAAGACTACAGCGGCTTGGACAGAATAATACGATAGATGGCGTTAAAATCTGTGAGTTCGTTGGTTACTCGAGCATCCGAATAGATGGAGCTAGTGAGTGTGGATGAAAAACAAGGAAAATATGGTATCACCTAAGTGTTAGTTTCGCTACTACCCGCTAGATGTCGCATTTATGTACCAACTCAAGCAGAAGGTGTTTACATTGCATATGTTATATGTAATTCGAAAGAATAGCTTAACTGGTAACATTACATTGATTCGCTATGCTCATTGAATAATAATAATATAATAAATTATGATATATTCCAAAATGCAAAATCATGTTGAAAATTTTAAAATTTCTCTGGGAGGAGAAGAGCTATAATGTCTATGGGAGTTCGATTATTTACCTATTTTCAATAAAAGGGGTGTAAAATGTGTTTATTAAGGACTATAACAATCTGATTTATCGATCTGGGATAATCAAAAATCTTTCTCTTTACAGTCTGATAGTAGCTGCATTCGTTATTACATTCCCCGTAAGCATTAATCGATAATAAACATCTTAAGTTTCAATTATTTAAGTAAAATTAATAATTTAGTGTTCTAATAACTTTGAAGTTGCTCATAGATAAAATATTCCCTAAGGATAGTAGCGCATTTAAAGGAGGTTAAATAAGTCTATTTGGGCCACGTTTTAGATACAGATCTAATTTACAAAACGGGATTTTCAACGGGAATTTCAACGGGAGATTATTACTCACTATAGATTATAATTATACAAGATTGTATGTGTTGCATAAATATTATATAAATCGTGTATATTAATAACTGTTTTATATATCACCTTCACACCCTTTTTTGTCAAACCCAAATGCAATTGTGACGCAATTACATAAATAATAAGTTTTAATTTACTTTACAGTCAACAGTTCCAATGTGAAAAAGGACTAAGAGATAATTAATTTTCTAGTTAGACAAATGGTTTGGCACACTGCCGCTGAGTGCTGCTGAACCAAGCGGGCAGCGGGCATAATGTGGAGTGCCCAAAACTATCTGTCTGCGGAGTAGTTTTACATTACTCAATAACAATCAACGACCATTGAATTTAACGGTGATTGTATTATTGTAAGTGGTGCAAATTGACATTGACGGGAACCAGAATAATTATCACATTTTATTGTTAAATTTAAACCATATTTAAACGAAGAGATTTTTGATTCATGTCCATTTATCAATTCATATTTTTTAATTTAACTTCAACCCATTAATGGCCCACTATTGACCAGGGGTCTTTTATTTTGAGGACGCTAAAATTCCACGACGCTGCTTTACTCGGGATTAGTGGAGGGGTAAGTGGCCAATACAAGACAAGTGTCGAAAGTTTTCATGCCGCTCGAAGGCCTTCGACATAGCCTTAGAGTGTTATCTTATGAATATAACCGGGACCGATGGTTCTAAGTTCCTTCCGAAGCACAGAAACGCTAAAAGAATTTTTGCAACTATAAATAAATATTTCTCCTAAATGTCCCTTACAGGTTGCAACAATAATGTTAAATGGAAGGGCATTAATTTTAAAATTGACGATCTACACAGTTGATTAATAAGCCGTTCTTACTGCTAGAAACATGTCATGTCAATAATTAAGTGAAATCAAAAGCCCATAATAGGGAGCACGAAAGCGAGCAATAAGAATCAGGTTGTACATGAGATTGCTCAGTTAAGCGAATTAGAAGCAACGCGGCAACATTCGTAGTCGAAAACTGCCGATATTAAAGACTCGTCTAACATACCCCGGAGATACCGAGAGATAAATTCGGTGGTTACAGCTAGCATTGAATTATCGCTGCCTTTATTAATGAACGAGAATTCGTGGCGGTTTTATGTGAATGCATTTTCTTAACCGAATACACTTTCTGTAATTATTTTCACGATTGTAAGATTACTGTACAAGTTTTATATGGCTGGCTGGCTGGCTTCAACCCATTAATGGCCCACTACTGGGCACGGGTCTCTCCTCTTGAGGAGGCCTTGAGCATACTCCATCACGCTGCTCCAGTGCGGATTGGTGGAGGGGTTAATGGCCAACCCGAGTGTCGGAAGTTTTCAAACGCCCGAGTTGTTATATGATAACAACCGGGACCGACGGCTTTACGTGCTCTCCGAAGCACCTAAACGCTCAAGAATTTTTTGCCACTAGCGGTCACCCATCCAACTGCCGACCGCACCCGCTGTTGCTTAAGTTTTATATACAGGTATTTTATTAGAAAAAGCATGTATATGTCGGAGATCATAAAATGGAACGTCAAGTCAGAACAAGCTTGGTGCAGGCAGCAACTTCTCCGATATATAGATTGTTAGAAAAAGATTAGTAAAAGTACCACCATCATCTTCATATCATGCGAATCATTTCATATGTTTACTTAGAATGTTAACAGGTACTTATAAAGCTTAATGCTATGAATAAAATATGTGTAAACATATAGCAAAATTGAGTTTTTATAAAATATTATGTCACTTCTTCCAACCCTAAGTTATCTCTTCTTGAGACTGAACGTGAGATTATCAGGTAAGTGTCGAGAGTTTAAACGCCAGTTAGAGTTAACTGAGCGTTAACGTATTGGCGGTAACTTTTACTACTTGGTAACTTTGTTACAAGAATATTCCGTAGAGAACTCGTAGCGTCAAGTTTAGTCTGTTTTGTTATTCATATTTTAACCTTCATTTTTCTAACCGATTGGAAAAGATACCGAAGAAGCACTTTCTTCGTCGCTGCATCCTTTAACGTTGTTTAACAGAATACTGAATACATCTAAACATTTTAAATTTAAATGCGCAATAAATGTAAAAACAAAATTGTTTAAAGCAAAAACTTGATTAATAATAGCGCGAGTAAGGTCCCGGGGTACCAATGCTATTAAAGAAGTTCCTTAATATTTTACTATAACTTTTAAAATAATTCGTACTCATATGTAAAAGTAACATTTGTAACTAAGATCATGTTCTTGAGTCGAGATTGATTTATTAATATAGGCTATAATTATGTAATTTGTGAGGTAGCGTTCTTAAACCAACGTTTGGGTATTAATACGGGCACAAATCAATACTTATTTAAAAATGTTGAAAATATATCTGCCAACCGACGCAAAAATATTTAACGATTGCACCGGGATGTCAAGAGTAATACAATAATAACAGAGATAAACCTCCGGTAAATAAAACTTGTGGACAGCACCCGGCGCGTGAACAATATCGAGTGTAATGTGATTTGTTGACTCCAAAAACAACAACGTGTGATATTTAAATAATTTTTAATATCAATATTGTTAATACCCAAGATTTAAATTAAAAAAATGGAAAGATCCCACATGATTATAATAAAATGTAAAATTTCTGGAATAATAAAGGATTTTTGATTTTGATTTTTTTGATTTTAAATAAGTTTTACAATTATTATCATTCTATCATATAAATATATCAATAAGTCTTTTTTGTTTCTTTCTCTTTGTTCTCTCTTTCTTGGCCAGCAATGCATTAGTGATACCTCTAGTGTTGCTGATGCCCATGGGTAATGGTAGCTACTTACCATCAGGTGGATAGTCGGGTCTTTTAACGGATATTTTCATAAAAAAATGTTAATAATGGTAATTAATAAAGTCAAAAATGGAGCTCGTTGTACAATAAAGTGGGTACAAACTTTAATAATAACTTCAAACAGGACATCATATCATTGCATTTTATATATTTTTAAATTCCACCATCCATCCACCATCTATCAGCCCTTGGAAGACCGCTGGACATAGGTTTCCCCTAACTTGCGTTAATTAATCTGACCGGTCCTGAGCCTTCTGAATCCAGCCGATGCCCACTGTCTTCTTCAGGTTCTGGTCCATATTTTAAAAGAATTTAATTTATCAAATCGTAAATCGTAATAATCGTAAAATCGTAATAATACATGTTTTTATGAAAATATGTTTTTTATGTATAAATGTATTTACTTTTTGATTGTTGTTTATTTACGAAGATTAGAGATTAGCGAACGTGGACGATATTTGCACCAAACTTGAAAAACCACAAAATCTTATATTGTTTAACATGTTTTTACTACTCGACTGTGGATTTTATTTTTCCCGGTTCGAAGCCAAGTCTTCTTCTAGTAATATGACTGTCTATTACGATTAGTTGGTTGGTGGAGCAACTATATTTTTTTTCTTGTGATCTATTTAATACACCAATTATTTAAATATGACATTTGTTTAAAAAATATATTTATTTAATGTTCTTAATACAATAATAATACGAGCACTGCCTACAAAGTTATACTCAGTTTCTTAGCAACAAAACAGAGCACGAAATATTAAAAACTTTAGGTGTACCGTAACAAAAGTCATAACAGCATGTGTTCTCTGAGATTTTCCTTTTACGACTAAATTTGCATTTAACAAGGATTCCGGGGGTTTTGTTAGAAACAGCTACACACTTATGGCGTTACCGCTTATATATTTATTAGCTCCTAGTCAAAGGGGATTGGTTAGAGAAGATTTATAAAGAGGTTCACAGACACGCAACCGTGCGTATTGAGGTTATAAATGGACGTTGCCTAGTAGTCCGTCACTTGACAATTATCGAACCTATCGCTATAATAATATGAATTGAGGTGGAAAAGATTAAGCCTCTATTTCAGTACTCTATTTCATAACTCTATAATACTGCGACTTTTTGACAAATGCTCGGCGACTGAATCGAGGATTATTAGAGGAATATCGATCTAGATAGAGTGATAAGAAAGAAAAACAATAAAATAAAAAAATACCTTTAATTGAATACGAAAGAAAGTAACAACAAGGCTAAAGTTATTTTGCACACCTGTTCTAGCGCTAGGAATATTTCATTACGATTCTTATAACATCGTTTATAAGGCTGGTGTCATTTGAATGTGTTCGCTAAGGTTCGATTTCTGAAACAACAAATGCTGTCGGGATTTAATTAAATTTTGTATCGGGCTTGCAGCCTTTTATTAATATTGTAAAATAAAACTAGAATTATCTAAAAGTAGGTTAAAGCCGAAATTATTTCATTTATTAATTAAATTCAGGTACCTTAAATATACACTTATGCACGTTATTTTTCCATTGGTTGGTCGTTTCAGTCAGGGTATTATTGTTTTTTTTTCTATATAGGTATACATTATAAATTACTGTAAAAAAAATACAAATCGATGGTACATACATGAGTGATTGCTTAAATTCATAAACGATTTATGTATTGACTTATGTATATTGACGATGAACGGTGCCGTATTTCATTTCTTAAGTATTTAAAAATGGCAGCTCTAGAAATAGTTACTCAACTGATAATGTCATTGCTCAACTGTCACTTAAATACCACAAGTATTATTTTCTGAAAAGGTGTTCGCGTTAGCTCAAAGTATATCCAAAAGAGTGAATCAGATCGAAAGGAATAATACTTGGAACAATCGAACAGTTTCACTATTTCGCTGTGATCCGTTCGAACAGCACGATGAAAATAGTAGCAGCACAATACTTTCGCTTTGACGACCGACCTTCACTTGTATTTATTCTAATTGAATGACTTCGCAGCACTTTGCTGACTCTTCAACTAAACTCGTTTCTTTCATGTTATACTACTCGTAATAGCAATAGGCTTCGATATCGATTCATCGTTAATCTACATCAATTATTATTCTAATTAGTTTCTATATTGATTATAGTTGAGATAAAATGTTGAAGAAGTGAGATTTTACCGAGTATGTAAGCAAATAGCAGCGAGGTATCAATGATTAAGATAATACTTTAATAACCTTTACTTAAACTATAGATTTTAAAACCTTACTCGTACATTTTTTTAATGTGTGAGTCGTCAACCTATAAACTTTATGTAAGTATTCATTGCGACATTTTTTTAATATGTTAAAAGCAATGTAGAGTAATTATGCTTATTTCTAGCATCGGCTTAAATTTAGCCTTACATCTTTCACTACGAATTTTTATTACAAGCCTGTCTAGCGTAGCTGTCAGAGAAAATAACAAGAAATGTAACCATGTTCAATGATTTCACTAGTTGGAATCATGTCGCAATAATAAAAATAGGAAAAAGGCAATTGCATCCGCTTAGCAGACCAGTTTCCCGGTCGTATTCGTTCTAATTGAATGACTTTTTCACTGGCAACGTCAGATATTCCAATTCGATATTTTTCCTTTCGCTTGTGCATGTAAAACTATAACTCTATGTACACCTAGAATGCAATATTGAAGCAAATAATCAAAGTGCCTGCAGCTACTAATCTACTAGGATAAAATAGCGTACAATGAAAACAAAGTAATTTGATTGCTTTAAAATGATTTTTAATAACCTTTAAAATGATTCATCAAATGAAGGTAAGTCTTTTGATGCCATACAATTTAATTGTTGCTTCAGCTAATTACGATCCTTTTTCTTGAAACGAAGAGCCCTTCATTCGTATCAGTTCTGATTGAATGACTTTGCAAAGCCTCTAACCTCGTTTGGACCTTTACAGTTCGCTGTATGAATACATTGAATAGCTCTTCTCATCTGATTGGAGTGTTTTATAGATTTAATTAATCCTGAGAAATCAATGTGAATTTTTTTTCATAATGTAAAAAATTATCACTAAAATATTTTAATGCAGTATCTGGCAAATAATTGCCAAATTACTTCAATACTAATTCTTTTGTCCAAACGAGGCCTAATATCTTATGAATTACTATTTTTTGCCAATCTTTTAATGATTGATAGCAAGCTTAAGTAATTCATTCTACTTCTGATGATCAGCCAGTAATGCTTATCCTATGATGTACTATGTTATACTATCTGAACTGGCATAGGAAGACTTACGGCAACGAATCCAAGTAAGACCTTTATAACATATTTATTAAGACCATTAAGAAGCAGTTTACAACAAGAAGTTCTATAAAACTTTAAAAATTAAGGAATGGGACACCTATTAAAAATTTCGAATTTCGAAACATGCACTATTATAAGTACACAATGATAAAAAGCGGTGAATAAAATCTATAGTTGTTTAAAAAAACTAAACAGTATTCCCAAATACGGTAATTGCCAATTGAGCGTGATAATTAGTGAGAAGAAAATAGTGAATAGTGCATAATAACTTACGCCTCTGTGTTGTCATCGCGCGACTCTGAGCGTTCGGCGTTGGCCTGGCCTCGGCGGTGACGCGCGCGCTGGTCGTCTCCCAGGCCGTATAGACCGGCAACCGCCGCCATCTTGCCCTCACACCATGCCCGACCAGCACACACCCACACTCTTCACCCACACAACCCTCTGCGTATACATCTCGCGTACGTTTGCCTATGTGTGCGCTCCGACGTAACCCGCGCACTGCTACTTGTAAACTATACTACCTAATTCGAAATATTTGGACGCCTTCATTGGTACAGTTTTTAACATCACAATTTTATTATTGTATTGATTCATAAGACGATTGGAACTGCTTCTCTCTTCTTACATTACGTTTGATTTATTGTAACTCATTGCGTATTATATAACGATTTTGAACTTCGGTTGCCCATTCGTTGTAACAATTGCATCTGGTTTCAAATACGGCTCCAACATTTGAATGCGATTTGCATTAGTGCATGGTGATTCCCGCCGGTTATTGCTTTAACAAGTATGATTGACGCATCAAATGCTTGTAAATAAATTATTCGTAATGCCAGCATTGTTAACATAAATCTTTCAGACGTATGTTAACAATTTTACGATGAATAAGTCCATATTCAATTTCTTCTGCAGTATTTATTGCTG
Organism: Thymelicus lineola; assembly: GCA_963932265.1. NCBI lineage: Eukaryota > Metazoa > Arthropoda > Insecta > Lepidoptera > Hesperiidae > Thymelicus > Thymelicus lineola. The sequence continues at coordinate 21,254,789 of OZ010680.1, forward strand.
TATAGATTTAAGTTTGTCTATAATAATAAAGAGTGTTTTGATTAATAGCTTGATATTGAACCAATAATCCTGAGCGGATTATTAGTGTTTTACTGAACTTGCGAATTATCTGAGAACGATATAAAAAATTTATTATATTCAAATATATTTGGCTTATATCATATATAATGAAAATATAGAAGCTTGAATTCTTCCACGTTAGTATGAGCGTCGGCTCAGATTACAGATTATTTACATAGAGTGGTACTAACCAAGGGAGTCTATTGATATCGGATGCCAAGAGTGTTTGATGAGATACAGATCTGGAAAACTCCAAATTTGCTTTTTAATAAATAAAGACCTTTACCACTTTTTAAACGAATCGAACTTTAAATTATTATCGGTGTCATTTAGTGGCCAAGACTAAGCTGGCCCTCCAAGAAGCTCGGTGTCGTGATCCAGGCTAAGCAGTACTTCACTGCGAGGCACCTACTTATGCTATACATATAAAGCTCAAGTCAGGCCTCACATTGAGTACTGCTCCCACCTATGGGCAGAGGTGCCGCAATCTTAACCAATTTGACGTCGTACAGAAACGCGCGGTTCGAGTTGTCAGCGACCCACCAGTCACTCACAGGTTAGAACACCTGAGCTTCAGAAGAGATCATTCTCTCTGTGTGTTCTACCCATTTTACAATGATAAATACTCCGAGGAATTGTTTAATTTGATGCCTACTTCATCTTTCCATCATTGCACCACTTGCTGAAGATTGAAGTTTCATCCACACAGTTTGGATTCGTGGAGAACATCTACGGTCCGATTTTTACGATCTTTTTTTGCCACATATTTGCAAGCTGTGGAATGAGCTTTCTTCTGAGGTATTCCCGGAGTGTTATGACATGGGGTTCTTCAAAAAAGGTGTAAAAAGAGTTCTGCTTCAGGCCTGGATGCATTGGAGATTCCTTTGGTGTTGCTCATGTCCATAGGCAACGGTGATCACTTACCATTGTAAGCCCGGCTGTTTTTTCATCAGCCCCTCAGGCGATAAAAAAATAAAATATTTTTTATTATGGAAGCAAAGGGTGTAGAGAGAAGCTATAGCATTCTAGTGGGCTGAATGTCAATCGTAGGGGATCTGGCTGGCAACTTATACGTGTTATGAACCGTGACCGAAACACGTTTATAAAATAAGTCACGGTCGACTTTGGTAAGTGGGTCGTATTTAGCTGAGGGGTAAATACCTAATCATAGCACTGAGAACTTCACTTTGTTAGCGTGACAATTTCATGACAAAGAAACCTGTACATTCTTGAGATAATTATGGAGAACTCTTGAAAATCTGTGAGTTGTATTTGCAATTGGGCCAGTGAAAGAAGCTACAATAAGATAAAAAACTTAAAGCTTGACATTTAAAGTTGATAATGCCATGACTTTATTTCGTGACCTCAGATTGTGATCAAACATTTAAGATTTGTATCGCTTATCTTCTTGTGGTATAGCAAGTAGTTCAGGGTGTCAATAACTTCTAATAAGGTTTATAACGCCCAATAAAGTGGAAAGGCATTTGTTTACGAATGAATTTTACAACATAAAATTAACGCGAAGGCAAGCTACATTATTACACCCTATGTATTTCAGTTTATATTCATATTTATGTAACGATAATTATCAAGTAGTAAAAGCCTAGTAATTTCAATGTAGGTCGTTCTTCCAATTGTAATATGGGCTTCAAATCTTTCATGCAAGTGCAATTTTAAAGTTGGCTTCAAAGCATTAATGGTCTACTATTGAGTACGGGTCCCTTCTCTTGCGGAAGCCTTTCACCACAATCAGGCATCTATTTTACTGTTATATGCCAATGAAGAGCCGTGTGGTACAACGTTACGTTCCATACAGCATCGGCGTGCTGATGCTTCTGGGTTCGATTCACAGCAAGGCCAAAATTTGAATGATGAGTTTGAATGTCTGTTCTCGATATGGGTGTGTGTGGGTGTGTATGTTCTTGTTTTGTGTGTTGGCATCCACGACACAGGGAATCCTAGTGAGGGGCTTTGAGTGTGTAGCGTTATATTTATATATTTACATTGTATACCAATGTAGTATGAAAATCACGGTAAGGTTATCAGGCGATCTAGAGAGGGCGTAGGCAACACATGCGGGTTACTTATGGTGCATCCACAGAGCAGCTACTATTATTGTGGAGCAACATTTCCAGATTTTCGAAAAACATATGATAATACAGATAAAATGTTAATAAATGTTGCCGCGTTAGAAATAACGACCACAGAAACCTAAATTGTTATCAAGTACTATGTTACAAAACACAACTTGCTCTGCCATATGTGAAATAATTATTCAATTAGATAATGAAACATAAATAATGGAATGGAATCAGCGGCGCGGCCAATACCGCTCGAGTTGGAAAAATATTTTTGTAATTTATATTAAGGATTATTTTTCAGACGTGTGGATTCATTACTGCAACAAAGAAAGTCTTAAAAGTTTAATTAGGAATATAATATAAATTATTTTTTATTTGATATATGTGTTTATTTTTATGTTTATTTTTGATAAAACACAATTGTATAATAAATGATTTTAGGAGCAGTACAGCAGTAGTTACCACGATACGACAATAAAGGTAAAATATCAATGGGAGATAGAGCCTAAACGTAGACCTCTACGTCGTAGCAAAGTGCTACGGTGCTACAACCGCTACGAAACTACACTTTCATACTCATAGGTTCGAAAAAAAAATATTTTTCGCAATATTACATTGATTATTATTAACGCAAACCTTTAATATCCAAAGTTTTTGTTGTTGTTATTATAAACAAAACTTTTCAAGAATGTAAAGATTTTACAAAATAGTCCCAATATCTCTCGGAGAGTATAAAACCTTAAATAAAATATTTTGCTTAAATTATTGACGGCTGCACTCAGTCACTTAATGGTTACTTAAATTGTTATATCGCTTACTAAAATCACGATATAAATTCACACTCAATACTAAGAAGCGATGATAAGTGGCTATCGTCGTCCATGAATATCAGCAATACCAAAGGCATCACTGATGCGTTGCCGGCCAAGAAAAAAAGAAGAAGAAGAAAGAAAGAACTGGCTGTCACGCCTCCAGCCGGAACACGACGAGTTGTTTGGCGGTTGACTCATGCTTAAAGGTGGTAGCTATTCAGGCAAACCCCATGGAGAGATAATAATAATAGTAATAATGGTATTAATTAACAATTAAAATTAATATTACCAATATAATCCCTCCAAGGGCCCTACCACAAGTGGGCCAGATTTAGTCGCCTCTTACGACACCCATCCACAGTGGGATTATGGCTAAAAAAGTCTGCTATAGCTTTATTTATGTAGCAGTAATGTCAGTTTGCTTCCCCTGTACTCCCAAAGCCTACAATGTTTGCGTCCGGTTTCATCAATATTCAATTCTGTTTAGCGAGGTTTGTCAACTCGAATTTGAATTGGTACGTTAGATTTTGTTTTATTTTACAACTTTCCATAGATTTATATTTCCAAAGAGAACAAAGAAATTTTAAAACATTGAACTTATTTTTTTACAGCGTCGTTTGTAATTTAACTTCTTCTGGATAAAATAAAATTATATGTGTTTTATTTGTTGCGTGTTTCAATGTTAAAAGACGTAATCTGAAACTTCTTCCTAACCTCCCTGTAGCTATGAGTAATAACTGAGCCATAATTGGTAAGGCCTTGAAATTTAAACTTTCTGATTCTAAAATGGATAAATGAATTGGAGGAAACATTTGCGCAATTTTTGGCGTAGTTTTTATCGTTCTATTATAATTTTTAGTGTCCATCAAAAAGATTTTTAATGAAAATTCTTCTGTTCAAATTAAAACTATCGTGTTAAATCTGGCACAAACTCCACATTATTGGCGCTAAAAAGTCTACGTGGAGATCTGGAAACATTTTTATGTTTCGTATGAGCGGTTAGATAGCTATCATTGCCTATAATGGAATCTCTAAAATTAACCATTTCTTTTTATATTTCCTGCCCATGATTCTTGTTGTTACTACAATGAAGACGTAATGAATCTCCCTCATTCATAATACGTGTATCTTGATGAATACCTACAGTTTTCAGTCTACCAGATGTTATTATGTATATTCTGTTTGTTTGAAGAGATCTATCTTTAGCAACATTATGTGATAACAATATTTCCAGATATGCACATAAAAAAGAAAATAGTACATTGGAGCGGTTTAGAATACTAACGCCGGATGCGTGTCGTAAGAGGCAACAGGTAGTAAGGCAATGTAGGTGCTGTGTGTATCCTTTCACTTTTATATATAGCTATTGATTTTAGTGCTTCATTAATCTTATTATTACGTATCTTAACCGATAAGAGTCTCGGGTTCAAGATGTAAAGTTTTTTTTGAAAGGCTTTAGTGGGGACATCAATCTAACATGTAGAGGCCCCGTTGAGATCCTTTATTATATTGCTGCCTGGTACAATAGGTGGATATCATCTTCAAGTGCATAGTTTGATACATCCGAAAATGATCACAATGTGCAAAGAAGGAAGGAAGGAAGGTGTGTGAAGTCTACCAATCCTCCGCACTTGGCCAGCGTGGTAGACTATGGCCTGTTCCCCTCACATTGTGAGAGGAGACCCCGAGCCCAGTAGTGGGACAATTATGGGTTGTTGCTTTGCTTTTTTTTTTTTGTGCAAAGAAAATATTTTAAAACACAAATCCTGGCAAACAAAAATGGGCCTGCCGTTCAGATTGAAAAAAACTGAAAAAATTAGGTGTTGACTTGTCGCTCACTAGATGGGCTCTCAAAAGTGGCTCATGCCTGGGAGGCTAAATTGGCGTGAACAGCTAGGGGTGTAGAGAGGTGCGTCACCGATTTCACCATCTAGGGGGATTGAACTCCCTTGAGCGGGTTTCCTCGTTTTTACGCCATTTGACACTTCCACCCCCGGGAATATATCTAGCGGCTCCACTCTTGCCGACCGTTTAAGGCAAGCACAGAGGTGGGGGTCTGTTCAAGTCCACTTGAAGATAAGAAACAGGTTGTTTCCCCAAGAGCACTCAGGTCACAACTCACAAAAGCTTGCTACAAGCTGCCCTGTGAGCTTATTATTATTACTATTGCTTAAGTCAACCTCAAAAAGATGCGTCATGTTCCAGCTGGCGGCTTGAGAGCCAGTTCTTTCTTTCTTTTTCTTCTCTGTCTCTTGGCTGGCCACCCGGCAATGATGCTTTGGTGTCGCTGATGTACACGGCTGACAACAGCTACTTGCTTATAATAACTTGAAAGTGATTTCTAGAGAATAAAGAGTTTATGTATACAATATATGTATATTATTATAAATAAATTATACATACGTTACTATACCCCTTTTTCACTTTAGGTTATGTGCTCTTTCATTTAGTTATATTAAAGAAGAAACTAATCTAAGCGAATTGAACATAAAATCCGGGACGCATTGGCCCGCAAAGTAAATAGTCGGTCACCGCGTTGACAATAGTGTCTCGATTGCCCGAGCGGTGAGCAGCTCACAGCTGTTCGGAATGTTCGTATATATCGACTACATGGTGTCTGTATACGACGATTACGGGAGCTCCTACATTTATTGGCGACAAATAGATCCTTTGAAATGTGCGTGCTTTGTGATTCAATCGCGAATATTGAAGTTGTCTGGGCGATGAGAGATACAAATTCTACTTAACTCAACGAGGTCTCAGACCGGTATGGTCTTTGGAGAAGAAAATGACAATAAACAAGCGTTGATTTTATCGTGGAAATGTGCCTCACGGGATCTATGATTGTTTATAATTAGACCGTACAAAAATGTTATCTGGATAGGATAACTAATATTGGCTTGGCTTCAACCCATTAATGGCTCACTACTGGGCACGGGTCTCTCCTCTTAAGGAGGCCTAGAGCATACTCCACCACGCTACTCCAGTGCGGATTGGTGGAGGGGTTAGTGGCCAACCCGAGAGTCGGAAGTTTTTCAAACCCCCCGAGGGCCTCCAACATGGTTTAACGACTGATAAAATCTGATCTCATGATAAAAAACCGGGACCGACGGCTTTACGTGCCCTCCGAAGCACGAAAACGCTCAAAATTGTTTTGCCACTAGCGGTCATCCAACTAACTACCGACCGGCTCGCTGTTGCTTAACTTTGTCGATCACTTAGGATCGACGCAAGCCGAAGCCGCTCATAGCGCTTCAACTATAACTAATTTTACAATATATTATACATTTTAGTTGACTCAAGTGCACTGATAGATTCGATCATGTCTGTTCAACGTCAACAGAAACATATTAGTGAAAATTGGCATAAATATTTGTCATTTATTTGGTTTGTGACCTTTTGTCATAAAACCATTGTAACGTTTTAAAAGATTTTTAGTATGAGGATACTTTTTCTGACTATAGAACTTTTTTATTGAAAGCTATGAAATTATTGCCAGTATTTATTGTAAATCAGTAAGCGTCAACTAACTTTACCTTTACTAAGAAGTTATTAATCTAACCCTTGTAAATATTGTCTTTTTTGAGTCAACGTTTAAAATAGTATTATTTTAAAGAGATTTTCGAAAACTCATGTTACAACAATTTCATCATTGTAAAGGAGACTTCATTAATAGGATATTCGGTTGATTTTAGAGTGGCACCCTAATTAGGCCGGTATGTGTTTAGTAAACCGCGGCATAATGTTAGCGGAAATTGTTTTAGCCCGTAAATCGGACATGAGATGGATATGCGGTTTAAATGCAGCTTTTGATGAACGAAATTTTAGTTTAAACCTTTCTAAAGTGAATGATTGATTTATTTATAGTAAAATTCCGTTGGAATTAACAGATGTTGTACTGTAAATTTAAAATTCATTCTCTCTAAGAAAGACTGTATCATTCCGTACTACTATACGTACTACTGTATAATAAGACACATAATAATACATCACAATCACACCCATGACCCGAGTGCAAATATTTATGTGACACATATCTGCCCCAGCCAGGGATCGAACCAGTGACCATTCGCTTTGCAGGCAGGGCCGCTACCAACTAGGCTAAAAGGCCGTCTAGAAACTTTTTCGAAGCGGTGATGTTTACTTTGCGTCGTAAAATCCGAAAGCAGTCGTTTGTGCCGAAAAGCGTTCTGCCTTCAAAGGATAAGTGTGAAAAAGAAAAAGATTGAGAGTAAGTGATACATAAATATTGTGGATTCAAGGTATGAGACTAATTTATGTCTATCCGGTAAAGAGCGCCTGTGAAATGATTGCGCGAATATGAAAGTATGATGTTCTGAGATTATTTTTTGTAGTCCTTAAGATGTTCCTAATAGGATCATTGTTACAGCTCCATCCCATTAGTTGGTATCGAGTCTTCTTACAGTGCGAGATTAACCGTTTGTCCGTATAACTCGAAGTCAAGTGTTATACTTCACAGACCTTTGGTTCATGTTGAAGAACCTGCGATTATTATTTTGTTTTTACCGTGGCAAGTAATACGCTCCACACGCTCATTTTTGTAAGTGTAATAACCCTGTCGATAAGTTTGTTCATAACTTGGTGGTTCGACATTGATGGATTATAAAGTACCGAACATTAATGCGTAATACTGTAATAGTTCACACTTAAATAATGTCACGAGATACATTATAAAACTATGTTATATGTATAAATCTATATAACTTGTAATTTGATGGATTATAACTTTTTTTTTACATGAAATAAGTTAATGCTTGACAACGATCCCACCTGATGGTAAGTGGCGATGAAGTATAAGATGGTGAACGCACTAACTTAATAAATGCCTAATCACTCTTCTCTCCTATTCACTTAAAAAATATATAAAATTGACCATTCCTTACCTACACTTTAGCTATGCCAAATCTCACTTCCCTGTGTGCCTTGTTCTAGTTATATAAAACGGGTTTCTATCCATAGGCATTCTCCTAGCTACATTATAATAAAAAGGAGAGATTATAACGAGATAAATAATAAAAAAAATTATAAAGCAGTCCAGGTTACCAGATGAAAGTCCATAAAACTTGATATCGCAGGCGCGACTAAGCTGTATGATAGGCACCGAAGTATGATTATGTAAAGTAGTGGAAATGCGAGGGCCGTATTGATCACAATACCGTCTGACCCTGAAAAGGTTGCTATATTATTTTATGCTATATATATCTATATTATGTATATTAGCTGTAGCATATGGACATTATTAAGACTTATTTCAATCGATAAAAATTCGGTGACACTTCGTAAATTGTAATATTTCTTTTATTGTAAAATTTACTCACTAGAAGTCCTATCAAAAAGTTTGCTATTTTTTGGATTTTTTTTACAGTAGGTAAATATTTTATTGATCGGGTACAGCTTGTAAATTTGAACATCATATTTCTTGAAGGCGAGTTAGAATTAAAATAGAGGTTAGTATAGCAGGAATGAATAAAGAGAGATATCATAGATTTAAAACATCATCCGGCTCCGAATTCAGCACGATCTCATTTTTTCCGTGTGCATAAAATTGATGCCAATTTAAAATAATTGACGATCTCATAGCGTAGTTAGTTACTAGTGAAATGGCTTTAAACTTACAAAATTGCCTTAAGACGGTCTTCACTAGGAGCATAAGTGTTATTCGATAACTTTATAAGCTAATGCGTTTTATCTATCGGATCAGATTGGAAGCCAGTCTCCGGTTTAATCGGTAGATATTATCACGCGTTTAGGTATTATGGGAAACGTTTTTCGCTCGGAAGCGGTATTATTTTTAGATTTAAGATATCTACTTATGCATAAGTTGAAAAACGAAAAGTGGTTGAATGATCTATATAATTTTAATTACTATATTAAACTTACTGGAAATTTAGATTAAATTTATTTATTCATTGTATTTAGGATGAAAATTAAATAAAAAATCTATCAATAAGCTTAGCGTTCCAGACTCAGATATTTATATATTTTTAAAAAGCACATCAACTCAAATAACACCCAGTAAAAATAAACTTAACTATTACCTTCATAGTAAGTTACGAAAAAAAAAACGACGTATGCACTACGGTATTTAAATAAACAGGTGAAAATAATTTCTACGATCGGGCATATTCAGTTTCAATAAGCAAACTCATTTTACTAACGCTAGACATATTAGTCGCTGAACCCCACTATCAATCAACTGGAAATCGTTTGAGTGCAGATATTCGAGCGTGTCTGCCGGGAATTTATTTTAAAAAGAAAACCCAACGAATGAATGGAACTGAATATGTGGTACCGCATTTAAAGTGTACTGATGCTGAAACAAGTGACTGGAAAATTAACACACTCCACAGCACAAAATTTTTGTGTAAAGTTAGGATGTGTTTAATTTTGTAGTTGAAATATTTTTTGTTTAAACTTAGATATAGCCAACGGAAGAGCCACCTACTAACGTTAAAATCTGTATAAAGCAATAAAGAGTTATAAGCCGACTTCAAAAAAGGAGGAGGTTCTCAATTCGACTGTATTTTTTTTATGTTTGTTACCTCAGAACTTTGGACTGGGTGAAGCGATTTTGATGATTCTTGTTTTAATCGAAAGCTGATGCTTGTCGTGTAGTCTCACATAAATTTGAGCGAGATCTGACGATGGCATTCATGTCAATAGCAAATCTTAAATTTGCATTAAGTATGTACGCGGTAAATGGACTAATAACTGAATATCACGCCAACCGATTTCAATGATTCTTTTTTTTATTGGATGTACTTCATTTGAAGTCGGTTATTTTTTTGTTGAAATTTTAGATTATTTTTATTATGTATCTCTTAAATTTCACGGGTTCTAGATGTAAGTGAACCTGGTAGTTTGTTAGGCTAACGTGGAGACAGTTCCAACACGTAGGAACGAAGCCCCTTTGAGAACTTTTTTTTTAATGGAAATAGTCGGCAAACGAGCTGACGATCCACGTGATGGTAAGTGGCTATCGCCGCCCATGAACATCAGCAACACCGAAGGCATCACTGATGCGTTGCCGGCCAAGAAAGAAAGAAGAAATAGAAAGAAAGAACTGGCTCTCAAGCCCCCAGCCGGAACACGACGAGTCGTTTGGCGGCTGACTCATGCTCGAGGGTGATAGCTATCCAGGCGTACCCCTGGAGAAATAATAATAGTAATAATGGTATTAATTAACAATTAAAATCAATACTACCAATATAATCCCTCCGAGGCCCTACCACCAGCGGGCCGGATTTAGTGGCCGGCCGGTTAAGGCAAGCTTAGAGTTGAGGCCTGGTCCTCAATCTCCGCTTGGCCTGTTAGAGATAAGGATCAGAGGTTCCCTACAAGCGTTCGGGTCCATGGTGTCGCTACTCACCAACAGCTTGCTGCAAGCTGCCCTGTGGGCTCATTATTATTATTGTTGTTAATGGGACTTTAGCATGACTTATAAAAATGTAACTACACTTTATCAATGTACCTTCGGCTGATTTCATTTAAAATCTATGAATAATTTGAATGGATAATCGATAATAAATTGTTTAATTGAATTGAATTGAATTGAATTGTTTAATTGAATGACTAATTCATTAGGTTGTATCAAAACAAATGATAAATTATATTACGACGATGTTAGCAAAAAAATTACATAACACTTCCTCAAAAGGTTATACACTACTCGAACTACTATAGCAATATTCAAATATTTAGATCTATATGATTTGGACAATATACCAAATACCAAAAAATAAAGCGTTAGGTGTTTTTGTAAATTCTTTAAAAAAAAAAAAAAATCTTTTAAAAAGTGACTGAAGATGAAGAAGACACGATACATGTTTTATATACGATAAAAGGAAATAAAATTTAATTGATCTAAATCTAAATATAAATTTATTTTGATCAACGCAACTATGTCATTTCAGTTTATTGAGTAAATACAATCCAGGCCTAGGTGACTGAGGTGCAAATCTAAATAAATATTACATATAGTCAGGCGTTTCAACCATTTCAGATATAAAATAATTTACGAGGTAGACATACATTTAAACTCAGAGAACTGTTTCATTTATACTAGTTTCTGAACGATTGAACCATCTTCTCAAACAACGAAACTCTAAGATGTAAATGGTTCACAAGAAAATGGAACGGAAGCTCAAAACCCACAATCAGGTCAAGGGCCGGGGGCCTACTTTTGATTTTGACGGTCGCTTGCTGATTCATTAACGGTATTGAGTATTTTTCATTGATTTAGTAGCAATAGTAATAATGATTAGTATGTAGTGCACGAGTATCGTCTGTGTTTACGTAACAGATAAAAAGCAACTTGATGCATTTATTACGTACTGCGGAACTTTGGGTTTTGTCTCTGTTCAGACTACAGCAATTGGATAGTTGTCAGCTGAGCTAAAGTGAGATTTTCTTCCATAACTGAAAAGTGGTTATTCTCCAACTTTGTGTACCTTATCAGCTATTATTTTATTGCATATTATATTGACATAAAATTTTATGCGGATAAAATCTGGACTTTGAAGGAGAATGCTTCACAAGCTAATAATTCGCCGTGTCTCTTTTTGGGTGTCTCACTTAAACGAAATAAAGCACCATTATGTAACCCATTGTATAGCTTTCAATTCCATGTCTAACTTGTGAAGTTGTTATGAAATTATAATGGGAGCTCCGATAAATCTCCACGCGCCATGCAAATTTATCACCGAATTTGTTATTGAAACAACGAGCGAACGATGGGGGATTTGTGCTTGATTTCGCGCTCTTCCCAGTACAGTTATGCAGAGTGATTCCAATGTTGCTAAACCCTTGCACCTAAAAATCGAATCTGGTTTTAAACAGGGTGTTTTGTTATGTTTAACTAGCTCTGCTCGTAGCTACACCTGCGTGGATTTCAGCCAATTTTCATAAAATTATATACAGTATTTAAAATAGAGAGCCCGTGACATTCCACTAGCGGAGTTAATACGTCTACGGTAAGAACAACAACAGTAAAAAAAGTTAAGTTTAATGTATAGTCATTCACTGCGCAATCCGTCAGATGCAGACGTGGCTAAGCTAGTTAATATATAACTGTAAATTGCGAGCTACCGGTATAAACGAAATTTACGGTCGTGCGCTCTGCAATCTGCCGTAGATCGACTTTCAGATATTAATCTTTCTGAATGGTTTGTTTTAAATTTGAAGAAGCATTGGTTCCTCGAGTAGTCGGGAATAGCTTTGCAAAATTACTGTTCGTAGATTATTACTTATTGTAAGTACTATTATTTCTTCTGTAATTATGAGTCTATATATACTGTTAGAGTATATCCTAATAAGTAAGGATCTAAACAACGAAATTATAGTACTCAATGTAACTTTAAGATTTTAAGTTTCGATTACTTAAAGGACCGAGATCATCCTTATACTATTTATTTAACGGTTTTATTTAGCTTGTGTGGGGCAAATTTTGAAAGTTTTATTAGACCTACTTCTTCTTATGCAAAAAAGATGAAATTTCACGTATTACTTTAGGTCTTGTGACAATGCATGCAGCACAATTTGATACTACACTCAAGTTTGGCTCCGGACAGAGGAACATTGACACTTGAAAACCGTGTATAATTAGTTTTTACAATTGCGCTCTGTCCGCGTTTTTCGGAGTAATAAATTGTATTTATTTATTTATTTACTTTTTATTGTAAACCCATAAACTAGATCACAATGACTTAAGACAATGACAATGACAATGACTTAGACTCAATGCCTGATGGCATTCTCCACCAGTCAACCCTGGGCGATAATCTAAAAGTTGCACTTGTATGCAAAACTTTATGAAAATCTGTTCGGTACTTGTTGTGTGAAAGAGTAGCAAAATACATACATCCTCAGAAACTTTGACAATTATAATATTAGTAGGATTGACGTATCTAACAGAATACTCTTAAATAGGGCTTTCTATTTAAGAGTATTCTAGCCACCAGGGCTTTAGCAGAATGACTATAAATTCCCTACTTCTAATTAGCAGAAGTAAGTCGTGATGTTCTACGCCCTAATACATCCTTCATCTAAGAGGAAAGCCTCCTCTAAGAGTAGCCATAGAAGACCCTGTAGCCACTTAAAACTCCCAATCTTTATGAGTAATACCGAGAGGCTGCCTGGATTACATTTAAGGGGCTGTTTTATAAAGTTAAATTGGATGCCTCAAGGATTTTTTCACAACACTCGTTCTTCGTTTACATAAATAAAATAGTACTGAGTGTGTTTAGGAACATTTACTGAGTATAATATAGCTTAACTAAACACTTATTATGAAAGAATAACCATAGTTTATTCAGTTTAAATAAACTCTTGTATCTCCGCATGTTATGGATGTATATTAAGCTGTTTAATAGTTTCCAAGTACATAAAATATTGAGTATTATCACGTATTGCATTTATTATTTCCATTACATTTTAAAAATAATGATAATGAAGAGTTATGACGTAATATGATATCTTCCAAAATAGGCCCAACGAATATCAGCCATTCTGGGATCTTGACAGTCCCTTAAAATGATTAACAATATTAAATCTATTCAACAAATAAAATGAAAAATTAGCACATAATATTTGATATTCAACCATCCCTTTATCAGTTAAAGGTACTATCGCATAAAAAGATAGAAATACATGAAGAGACAAAAAGAAATATAGATTATAATCAACATTCTCATTCAGAGGTGGATTAATTAGCCATGATGTAAGTCCTGTGATTGTCACTCACCAATACTAGATAATGGCAGTTAACATAACGTTATCAATTAATTGACCATTATACGAAACGGTTAGCTATGTAAATTGGATAATTAACTATGATATCAATTTTAACTACCAGTTATACGTTTGACGATTGATTTAATTATCTTTGAGAACGTTGCGCGTCAACGATACGATTTCTATGAAATTGTTAACTGTATTGCATGCATATTTAATGCACCACTATGATTACCGATACTTTCATTAATGAGGTTTTTAATTATTACTATAAATTAAAAAAGACTCAAAACGCGTCGTGTTGTATACTGTAAAGACTGATTTTCTCTTTAAAATCAATAAATTACTTACTTTAATACCACTTCTTCAGCGAGCACCATGCCATTATGAATATTGTTTTGACGGTCAAGTCACACGTACTTTAATAAAAGACACTGATTACAAGTACTCTGCTTCGTAATTTCAGAGCCTAATATTAATTTGTATTTAACGAGTAATGATAGTACGAGTATTTCACATATTAACACTGTTCAAAAAGTTCAAAAACTTAATTACATAATAATTCCATAAAAAATTCAGTAAACATATTTGTACGCTCACACAGAGTTATCGATTGTGGAAAATAGACCGGCCAGTGACTTGCTTCACTATCATCAATAAAAGAGCGATTAATTGCTAGTAAATTATATGGAATTATGAACATTTTTTGTACTGATGGAAAGGAACTATTTCCTCTACTAGAGAATGATAATAATAGACCGCACAAAAATAGAAAGTCGAATAGTTTCATTAAGTGAGCGAGTGAGGTCTTCAAGGAATTTTGTTTGATACATAATCAAACAAAAATGTTTTTAGTTTTTGGAAGAAACCACACATAGCTTATTTTAAATATAATTGTCCATGGAGTACTATACTATTAATAATATTATTGTTGATGAACAAGGTTTTTTTTAATTTGGCCTAATACATCATCATCATACGAAAATTAAATAACTCTATCGTTCAGGAATTTATGGATAACGTAGTTGAAATTTGTTGCAGATGTACATAATAATATGTAATTCCAATCTATTTACTATAAATCACAATGTAAGTGAATAAAGAGTGACCGATTTAGGATTCCGGTTGTTATCGCTAGATAGGACTTATTATGCTTTGTTGGAGACATTTCAGTCAGTTAATAAGAACATAAGAACCATTACTTGAATCGGCTGCTAAATTTTTAAACCAATCCGCACTAGATGATATAGGTACAAGATGGAGCAGAGTTGAAATCGTTTACAATAATAAATCTGAAAAGTAATTAATATCGCTAACCATTGCCAGTGGTACAATTAACAAATGTTTTATAAGTTCCAGGTCAATACAGAACCTGGCCTCACGCCAGTGCGGAGATACGATTGGGTTTAGCTATTGGTAGTTTCCATTCTTCGAATCTCCTCATAATAATATTTTCTTATGGGCAATTCGGCGGAGAGAACTCGGCATAACCCAGTTATGTAACTCTTTCTTCGACGTAAGATACCTTACCTAGGTGTGTTCGTTTAATTGTGTAATCCCTGATTTTTGGTTCAAATTATATAATAGGTTACCAAGTTTCTAGTTTATTAAATAATAAAAAATTCCGTCCATGGTAGCGTGAGTTCATAATTAGTTGATAATTTTCTGTGTGGTTATATAGACAAAGTTTGTTTTTGTTAATTAAAAAAAAGTAAAATACTTGAATAAAGTATACCGATTTCGATAAGTCGATTTAAATTATTTTTTCCGAAATGTCCAAAAGAAAAAAATATATAGACCGAATGCGAATACAAAATTAATATCATTGTTTTATCGTTGGATTGGGTAAAAACACAGACATGTATAACAAAAATTTACATGCGACCAATCGAAGCGAAAGCATTGTTTATTGGCGTAAAAAAGAATCAACGAAATCCGTTCACCGCCAGATAAATAGCTCAACATGCGTAAAAAACACGGTCGAATTGAATTTTTTATTCTCTTTTGGAGACTATAAAGGGGACTGAAATTTGAGCGGGAATTGTAAAAGAATTTTCACACATTGTCTCAACTCAGTATCGTCCCGCTAGGCTAGAAGCGAGTCACTGTGCTCATAAGCTCATCACGCTTTTCCAATATGTACTCGTATTTTGGTAGAATGAGTTGTATTCGTATTTTTTTTGTGGAAATAACCGGCAAATGAGCTGACGATCCACATGACATCAGCAACAACAAAGGCCATCACTGATGCGTTGCCGGCTAAGAAAGAGAGAAGAAAAAGAAAGAATGAAGATTAGTTTGCTGGATTACTAAAAATTATTTCACTTTAATCTTCATAACTTTCTCTATTTACAACATTACTACATTTATATCGAAATTTTGTATTGATAATTATTGAATTCTGTCTTATTTTAGATACTAGATATGAGGTGCTCTAATGATATATTATAAAAAAAGTAATTATAAATCTTAACGTGTGGCAAACCAGCGCAGTAAAAATATGAACTATACTGTACGTCTTTAAGGGGCTCCCATATCAAGGGTACCATGAATGATTATATTGGATCATATAAGAATAGTACCATTACATTAGTTTCATAACTTTCAAATTCCTACGATAATAAATTACTTTTGTTAAAATAATGGCTTCCATTATATTAAATTTTGTAGGTACGGATTAAATGATTAAAGCGAGTAAAAATAAAGTAAAGAGAGCGAATAACTACCATTATGATATTTTATGTACACATAATATTATGTTTGTGATACATGCTTGTTTTTAGGAGTCAGTTTTTTTATTTCAATAAGTAGGTAACAAGTAATTATCTTACATTGTTGCAATCCAACGCTGCATGTTACGCAGATGTATTGTGTATACACGCAAACTTCCACGTATGTACGAGCGAGTGTTGTGCATGGAGCTTATATTATGTGCTGCCACACCAGTAGGTAAATCTATTAATGTCGAGAAATTTTTTGGAATTTTTAACTGCAGCGTAGTAGCACCACAGACTTGCATTACAAAGCTGTGTCGTGTCGTATCGGCCGATGAAAAAATGTCCTTAGCCTGAAGGACATATGTTGTATTGGTAACTGTACATTTTTCCACAATTACAACAATTAATATATTATTGTACAAATTATATCGTTGCAATCACTTAATAAATTACCTGGACAGAGCTGTCCTGGCGAAAAATTAAAAAACATAAATAAGACGAATTAAGCAACAGATTTTCAAATGAAATGTAAAATAGTAGGTAGTTCGAAACGCAATTACGATGTTTCACGACTGAAATATGGCTGTCCAAATAAATGCATTTATTGAATTCGTACGGATTTAAATTTTGTGATATCTCACCGAGTACTTTGTCACCCAGTAGATATTAATGCTGTCTGTGTATCCGCTGTGTGAAAGAACCTTTTAATAATATGAATAGGTATTTTTAAGGCCATATAAAAGACCCGACGTACTTTGATGTAGATCAATACGATCTCGTCTACGACGCAGGTACCCACTACGACATGTGGCGGCCTATAAGAGTGGTTGCCCGGAAAGTAATAAATCACACAGTGTGACCAAGTGAGTATTAAAGTCGAACCGAATGTTAAAAGTTTTTAGAAGACCTCAAGACCTTCGATGAATTAAAGTATCATTATATCCGAAAAATTCCTTAAAGAACCTTTTTATTTTCAATTATATCTATTTTTGGTCCACATCTCTAGTAGATCTAGTGACAATCAGCTCAAAAACATGCGGAGACAAAGTAAATCAAGTCAAAGTTACACAAGGTACACTGCGCTGATACATATTGAATTTCAATTAAAGTCTACTGGAGCAAGCTGGCTTATGACTTGGAATTGAGGTAAAGGGTTCGTACTGGGAATTGGCTGAAGAAACCAATTTTTATAAATTATTTCGTTAGCTGTCCCAAGAGTAATACCAGGTTGTATAAGCAGTAATAATAAAAAATGTTTGCTTTTCTGTAACCACACACTATATTATGAAAATAATCGCGTCTTTTTATCGGTGATGATTTTGAAAAACTTTCCATGAATATTTAAACAGGTTTTCCAATAGACAGATTCACGAGAAAAGGTAAGAGTATAATAAAATTTCTCACAAGAATGATTAATAACAGTCGTAGTTTCGTCACAGGGATATTATTTGTTAACTTATGATTCCCGAAACGAAGTGCTAACAGGTTATACTGAAATAAAATTGGATATTATATGAAATTTAAGTTGTAATATCTCGGCCATTGCGTCTAAGTTGGTAGTCAACTGACTTGCTTTGCTTTGTTATTCCTTTGTAGTCAACGAGAAACACTAGAGATGTATGCTTTGGTATTGTTTTGAAATTCGTTTCTTTTGTATATTTATGATGATTTAGTTTTTACACTTCTTGCGAGTCAAAATTATGTGACATGTAATATTTTTTCGTATTTGATTGCAAAGTTGGAGAGTAATTATTGGTGGCTTTGGTGGCCCCGATATTTATCGGTAGCCGTAACCATTAAACAGACTATAAATTGGACTAATCCATAAAAATCCCCTTCGCTTATCTCGAAAGAAGTACCGAATTCTAAAAGATATCGGGAGAGAAACCGTCAATAAGATGTCCAGCCTTTAGGTTTCCAGTTATTTGTGATATTTGTCCACTAAAGCCCGTACAGAAATCATCTGGTGTATAGGAAAATCTCAGATATTTAATAGCATTGACACGAGAAAGCCTATAGTGAACATCATCTCACTTTAAGTGCAGATTGGCGGACAAGACAATCGGATGTTCTAATGCCTTCGGAATATTTATTTTATAGCTTCGTCAAATAAAATTCACCTCATTTTTGTTCCAGCAAGGCTATTCTGTTTTGTAACTCGACAGCGGAATCCGTGATAAGTTTCAAAATTGAAGTTCGAGTCAGAAATCTTGTTAGGTCATTCTCTAATATTACGCACTTGCGAAGTGAAGTGAGTCTCGAACTCGAACGTCAAACGACTAAAAATATGACTAATAAATATGTCATTGTCTAATCATCTAGTAAGCATTTGCGAAGTGAAGTGACTCTCGAACTCTAACTTCAATTTTGAAACTTATCGCGGATTCCGCTGTCGAGTTACAAAACAGAATAGCCTTGCTGATATTAAAAATATGAATAAGTCATATCATAAACACATAGCTCAATAGATAACTTCCGATAAAACAGTATCAAATGGATATAATATTATACATAAGCAACCTATTTTTTAATATATGCTATAAACGGAATGACCACAGTGGCATTACGAAGGCGGTTAGTAACAAACATTATCCCGTAAGCGTGCCTCGACCCTCGTCCTTAAATATTAAATATAACAATACACTTATTTATATCCTTAATTGATATTTAGAAAAGGTTGGGTAAACGAATTTTTGTTAAGTATATACATATTTGTAAATAACATATTTATGTCTTGATATATTTGTGTGTACGTATATTACGCATGTATTATACGTGTGTTTTGTGTTGGTGTACGTTAATTTTATGTGTTTCTAATGCATATTATGTAAAATTACTAGTTTCAGCACTCTTTCTTTATGTAAACTTAAACTGTGCCTTTTATACTCGTCCTTCAGCGTAATTATCGTAAGGGGTTAGAAAGCTTTTTTTCGGTGAATTAATATTTATGTAATAATAATTAGTATGACAAATTCCCTCTCAATGGGCAAACAAAATATAAAAAATGTTTGTCCAAATCAGGAAAAGAGTCTTTGACTGGCTTACGACCATTTTTAACCAACTTCAAAAAAAGGAGGAGGTTCTCAATTTGTCTGTATTTTTTTAAGTTTGTTACCTCAGAACTTTCGACTGGGTGAACCGATTTTGATGATTCTTTTTTTAATCGAAAGCTGGTGCTTGTCGTGTGGTTTTTGTTAAAATTTTAGATTATAAATGATCTATTAATTCACTTAGGACTTGTTATGTAGGTAATAATAACTTTATAATGTTGTAACTTTTTCAAACTTGCAAAGATAACTGATTAATATGTATTATGGATAGCAAGCTGCTGTAAGCACGGGTATGCTTATCCTGCAGAACCTGTAGTTTTTATTAGTCTCACGCATAATATATGTGTATGCTGTTGTGTAACCATTAACTACCTACTAATCACATTAAAAAAGAGTTTTAAAATTGAGCACCACAAATTGTAAGTTAAATCGAGCCGTGCGTAGATAAAATTACATTCGCTTCGTCACAAAGTTACCCTCGCTTTTATTTACCTTTGTCTCAGGGAACAATAATCACGGTGAGTAGCATAGCTTTTTGCGCGCTGCTTGATTTGGGAGTACGATGTATAACTATTGGCTTTTTACATCGGGCAGATGGTATGAATATTTGTATGTTTTTTTTAGAAGAATAATATTATACGTAGAATGCTTAAACCTATTAATTAACACTCACTGTATAATATTAAGAAATGAAATAGAAATCACGGAATTGATAAGTGGCGGTCATTCTGATGCTAACAACAACATTATCTTCGAGCCATCTCTGGGGCAACTGTACAAATTTGATGTATATCATAATAAAATTATGTAATGTTTCATCTGTATTCTGTTTTCAGATTCAAACTGCAATGATATGTTACGTCGACTATACCTAAATATATAAGTACCTTCGGTCTGAAAAATGGAACGACTCATTTGTAAGTAGCATGCCCTAAATCGAATGCTCTAGAACCCTTCAGAACTGAACAGAAACAAAGTTGTTTCAAGCGTTGTTTTACAGCGCTAACTAAAGTCAAATGATCGAATAAAACAGGCCAAGTGCGTGTCGCGCCACGCGTAATGTAGGGTTCTATAAGTGTAAGTAGACCGAGTAATACTTGTCAGTGGTCACCTTGCAAACAGTTTTAAATTCTTCATATTAGAACAGATTTCCTTGATTTTTTTCTCAATATGTCCAACTCCAATCGTTTAGCTGGCAGAGGTGAAGAGTGGGTGGGACACTTGACTCCAACCACTGAAAGTTTAATAGTACATAATTGTACTCTAACCAAAATTAAAGCTTAATATTTCTCAATCGGGTCCCTGAATAATAAAATAATCTTAGCAGACTCATATTATTCAAAGACATTTTCAACAACAGCCTTCACTATGGGGTAGACAACAAAGAAAATATCCCCATTTTACGTATTGGAGAGGATACTCTAATTTTTTTTTATTAAGATTTTATTCTACCACTTTGAAGATATGATGAATATGTAAATACCCGTGATAATCTTCAGCTTTATATCTCGGTTAGTCTTAGTCTCTTTGCTAGCTATGCTGCGGACGGACGTACGGACAGACATGACAAAACTATTTAAGAGCTCCGTTTTGACTACAGAACCCTAAAAAGTTGCTTCACAGCAACGAGCAGTAGCTTCGTTTTGCAAACGATTTCCAAAATAAATTTTAATGCTGTTTGCAACTAGTACAGTAAAAATGTTGTCAATGTTTGAGTTTTTAACAATTTACTGCCCTAGTAAGATTGTTAATTAATTTTCTAGGCTTTGTCGATATAATATCTGCAAAAGTAAGGTGGACTATGGCCATATATTCATAGAATCTAGGAGCCCAGTCTGCAGTGGTAACATATTTTCAATGTAGAAAGGAATTTGCATCGCATATTTCAATAATAGTCCTTTATTCAAATTTTCTTTTACCACTTTCCTAACCACACAAGATTATTATAAAGAACACGATACTGACTGGCTTAGCAAATAAATAAGGTTTTCTATATCCTACACTCCTTATAAGAGAAGGAAAATAAATAAAAGAAAATCACTAAAAGCACAAAGCTTCTAATGAACAACAACAAAAATAAGTATTATTAAAGTCAATTGGTTACAGATAAAAACTACCCATAGTTAGTTACAACAAATGTTACCACGCTAGTCTCATCGATACTACTAGCTTAACTGAAATTTACTGGTCGTTCAACCAAGCTGGTCGTGCAACCATAGCAACCATTGCGCTGACGTCTCACCCACTTTACCGACAATTACGTCGCCAGTTGTTTCTACAATAGCGTTTTGGTTATTGAGGAGACAACCAAGAGAGTTGTTTCTACAATACGAGTAGCATTATTTTTTAAGGAGTCAGCTTTAAATAAATCAAGCATTAGTGTTCAAAAACATACACGTTGGTTACAAATTTACATCCACACGACAACTTAATTTCAATGCACGTATAATCATGAAACTTAGAATTATAAGAAGTGTAAAAGTTTAGCTATATTTCTGAGAAAACAACCAATTCAAGGAGTTGACGATTGAATTTTGTAGTTATCAATTTATATTTCGATCTGAAATGTTGTTTGAATTTACGCAATAAACAACTTAACTACATAAGGATTACGTTTGATTTTGGAAATAGCAACAAGAACTCAGTTGCATGTTACTGTTCAAAAATACGTGCCGTTGTTTCACTGAAATGTATTGCAGTATAAATCGGATCACACTGAGTCCGCAAAACTGTTAAAAGTTAACGGATTTATGGTCAATAATAACATTTCTTAAAATTACATTCTCGTATCATGCTTCCGTCGCAAATTGGTCCCTAAGTACTTTTCTTACGTAATTATTATCGCGTCTGATGATAAGTGGTCATATTGGAAAAAGTTAGGTTAGTTAAGTTGAAACTACTTTTAAATTGATATTCTTTAGAGATTCGTCATCTTTTCGTCTAAGTAGGGTACAACGTACTTATATGGGGCTTGGTGTACGTTTTTTCAATAAATTACCTAAGTCAATACGTAATTTGCATATTCAAATGTGAAATCTCAGCTAGTGGGCAAATGATACTATAGTATAAATGAATATATTAATGAAAAAGACGCCTGGAAATTAGTGCCGCATCCAGTTCCGGGTAGGTTAGAACATGCACGTATTATGTAACTTTTCATTATTTTAAAACATGTGCGAGGAGTTTCTTTACGGCTTTTCTTCTCCTCCATGACAAAGCACCCTTCCGAAAAGATGGTAGATAAGTGTATCAGTGATACATATATGAATAAAAGATTTTGATTGATTTGATTTGATTCCGTTTATAAAATCATTGCACCGAGAGAAAAAATATTTTATTACATTACCCAAGAAATTCCAGGCTTTTCACTGGTGAAACTCCAATAACTGTTAAGACAATAAGATATGTATTACGGCGGCTTTTGCGAGTAAATAATGATAGTATCTTTCAAAGGGCTATCATCCTTGTGTTGAGGTAATAGTGGTTAAAGTAGCGTGGACTCAAAGAGCGATACAAATTTGTAGCGACAGTAACCGTGGAATTATGAAGCGTTCAACGATCACCGATTAAGCTAAATGTTTACGGTGGTAATATTATGCGCCCTCTGCTTTGTGGATTGCCTGATGCGGTTAAAATACCACATGCTAAATGTGTCGTAATATATTTATTTTATTACGGTAAATTATGTCAAAGCCAGGTCTTGAATGTCATCCATCCATCCATCCATCCATCAGCCTTTGGAGGTCCACTGCTGGACATAGGCCTCCCCTAACTTGCGCCACTCTGACCGGTCCTGAGCCTTCTGAATCCAGCGGATGCCCGCTGTCTTCTTCAGGTCGTCGGTCCATCTTGTCGGGGGGCGTCCTGTACTTCGCTTTCCGAGACGCGGGCGCCATTCGAGGACCTTTCTTCCCCAACGGTTATCGGTCCTTCGCACTATGTGGCCAGCCCATTGCCACTTCAGCCGGCTAATTCTTTGAGCTATGTCGGTCACCCTTGTTCGTCTACGGATCTCCTCGTTTCTGAGACGATCACGTAGAGAAATACCGAGCATAGCCCTCTCCATAGCCCGCTGTGCTACCCTGAGCTTGTGGATTAGGCCAATAGTGAAGCACCACGTCTCGGATCCGTATGTCATCACTGGCAACACACACTGCTCGAACACCTTCGACTTCAGGCACTGAGGTAGTGTTTTGGACAACAAGATATGACGCAGTTTCCCGAACGCAGCCCGTCCGAGTTGGATTCTACGAGTGACTTCTTTCTCGAAGTTGGACTTACCCATCTGGATCACTTGTCCCAGGTAATTGTATTCGTCTACAACTTCGAGAGCAGCGCCATCAACAACAACCGGTACGGGTGTGACATGGACATTCGACATGATTTTCGTCTTGTCCATGTTCATCTTAAGACCCACCCGTTGTGAGGCGCTGTTCAAGTCCCCGAGCATTGTACCTAGTTCCTCCAGGGATCCTGCCAGGATGACTATATCATCGGCATATCGCAGGTGTGTGATGTATTCGCCATTGATGTTAATGCCACGTCGTTTCCACTCCATCAGCTTGAACACATCTTCCAATGCAGCGGTGAACAGTTTTGGGGATATAACGTCCCCTTGCCTGACACCTCTCTGCAATTGGATGGGGTTCGTGGCTGTGTCGTGTACTTTGACGGACATGGTGGCTGATGAGTACAAATACTTCAACACCTCGATATACCGGTAGTCGATCCGGCACCGCTGAAGAGAATTTAGTACTGCCCAGGTCTCGATAGAATCAAAGGCTTTCTCATAGTCCACATAGGCGAATCATCGAATGAACATTGAATGAACATTGAATGTCATCGTCATCATATAATTGGCGGACTCAAATTTAATTGACGTGCAAACAAGGACGTCATATACGACGATATTGGACGTTATACAAGGCAAATGCAAGGGACCTCAAGTTCGATTCTCGGCTCTACATTTATGTAACAGATGCTTGCTACTCGTACAACACATCGTGGCTATTTGATGTATTTTTTGCGTGTGTCCAAGCCAGATGCGATAGAATCGTTTAGCGGGGGATGGTGTGTGTATTGATCACATTTATTTCGTTTCGTTAGACTAAAAAATTGCATTATTTACACCATGTAGCCTTAAGAGATTATTATGTTTTAGATGACTGACGAGTTCCTAATGGCCTCTGCTGCCAGATGCGATCTATTCAGGCCAACCCATTTTTAATACAGTCGCCAAGGCTTTAGCAGTGCATTATAGCAACACAATGGTAGGTAGGGTAAAATTTTTCTATTGTTTCGTTGATGGGAATGGAATAACCAATTGCTTAGTGTGAAAGTGATCCAATATTTTGTTATTTTTTGAAATATGGAAGCAATATTTTCTCAAGAAATTTTTATTGAACAATTCAATTATTTCAACGTAAAGTAAGATACTTATTTGTATGCCCGTTTTCTATTTAACTATTGCCATATCAGAATTGACTTGCATAACACATTTGGCAATTTAAACGTACCCTAAGAACAGTTTTGGTTTAATATGGAAGACCTAAAGACAACGGGTCTTGGTATCATGTGGCTCGATCGTTTTAAGTGGCGTTCAACCGTTTTGTTGACCTAGAAAGATTGATAGATGATGCTCTTACAAAGTCACATCAATAGTAATGGTATAACTTTTAGTGACGAAAGGCGACACATATTTATATAATCACTCTCACTTATTCACCATAGACTTCGTTAATTTAAAATCGGGCAAATGCGTGTCAGACCACGTGAGTTTATCGACTATTAATTTGATTGTAAACAAAATTAGTCCTTTGAATCCAAATATTTCGTAAACGGACCCCTAATTCCAAAATTGATCTTAGAAAGCTTATAATATTTTTGAAAGACCTTTTTAATGATAACCCATATTATAAGGTACGCGAGGATTATAAAAAAATATCCTCACGTTAAGTAGGGGAAATTGAGAATTTTTTTTTCAATATTTTATTTTACGATTCTGGAATTTTAATAAATATGTATGTCCATGACAAATTAAAGCTTTCTAGCACTAAGGATCTCGGTTCTTTCCTTCGGACAGACGGACGGACGGACATGACGAAACTATAAGGGTTCCGATTTTACTTTGGAACCCCCAAAAAAGATAATTTTTATTATAATGTATTTTTAACTATATTTATAATTTATATAATTTATATTTTTTTATTATATTATTACATATTGTATTATTTATCATATTGCCTGTGCACCCTACCCTTTTCACACTGATTTCTATGTCGTCTGCCCAAAGGTTGTCTGGAAGAGATCGCTCTAAGACCGCCTTTTGTACTACATGTTACTTATAATAATATTATGTTTTAGTATATTAACCTATCTGGTGTGTATAATAAAAAGTATTCCATTCTATTCTGTAAAAATTAATTTGTTAAAATAACAAATTAATTTTTACAAATAAAAACCATATATCTACATAAAGTCGTTCAGAAAATAGTCTTGTATTTCGTGTTGTTTATTAACACATCACAGATGATGGCACGCCACAAATCGGTTTCCTTGTCATCATACAAACGATACTTTGATTATAGGTACGGGTAATGTAACTTGAATTCTGTTCTTGTCCTTTTTCACTTTGATACGTCTTTGAATGATAGTTCATTGAACGTCTTTATATTAGATAGCAAGCCACGATTTTTAAAAGGTAATTTAAAGTATTGTATTTATCCATTGTTGAGCAATGCTTTCAAAGTTTTTCAACAAGAAAAAAGGTTTACACCTTTTTCTTTGAAAACAAAAAGAAAAGTGCATTATTTTGTTGAAGTAATTGTCTAGTTGACATGCAATTAAGCATTGAGTTTCCCACAACAATTTGACTGATTGTGCTTTTGCGCGGGCAACAGCTAGATAAATTATTTTATTGTTACGGAACCGATAACATAATATACTAAAAATTATGGATTGTGTTACATAAGATATTTTGATGGTGAGAAATTATCAAATGTGCAGTCAGCGTTTCTCGTGTCACATGATTTTCTCAATCCATCCCGCCACTTTCATAATTAACGCGAATACTACGATGCAATTACTTATTTTTATTAATCACATTTTGTACTAAGTCAGTAAAAGGTGTAGATAATCAAGATTGGTTTAAGTATTAAACTTGTTGATTATATTTTGTGTAATATGTGTAGAAGAGAGCTACACTGTATGAACTCGCATGCATATGTTTGACAGCATTTAGGTCAACGGGCGCATTCATCGAAAGCTGGTTTCTTTGGAGGCTGGCGAGCGTACTTGTTGCTCGAGGACTTGGAAAGGGTCACAATGGAGTGACTGAAAAATCAACAAGAATCAAGTACTGCCATGCCCGTGCCAAAAACGATATCAGCGAGCTTTGAATTTCATACGTCGTGGAGCCGCTAGATTTTCAAATTTTATACCCCCAAGTTAGAGATAGAAATGAAAAATTTTAACCGAAAACAGCGATTTGAGCCAAAATGAATTTTAGAATGAATAAGAACGAAACGTTAAACGTTCAACTAAGGCAACGTATGTTATGGCATATTAACGTAGTTATGGTAACGTTAGTTATTTATGGTTAACGTATTATAGTTGTATGGTATATTAACGTAGTTATGGAAGATTAGAAAAACATAAGTTAATGACATTAGAGACACAAAACAAGATAATACGTTTGCAACGAGTCTTCACAAAAAATCGAGTCTTTTTTTAAGAGCATTATCAAATACTATCACAAGATTTCATAAATAGCGTTATCAATGCTATCACACACACACTATGAGAACAAAACTGCACTCATTTGCACTGTAATTTGTGCACCGAACTTACGGTTCGTGAAACATTAAGTTGTGTTAAATGCAATTAAATTTACTGCACATCCAGCAGTTGTAAATTTAATTCAGACTGCGGTTAACAGTCACCATAATTAATTTTCACTTACCTACGCGATACAATGCAATTACAAAAGTTTACAAACGGAACTGTTATAAAGATACCAGCTGATTCGACCAACTTTATTCTGCCAAAATTTTTGTGAATAGGGTCACCCTATTCACCTAGCGGTATGAAATATACTTTACGAATTATTCTCAAATCTAGCAAATATATTCGGCCGAGCCGTTTCGGAGGAGTGCGACCAAAAATGCCGTGACACGATATTTTATATATAATACTAGCTGACCGGGCGAACTTCGTATCGCCTAACAATTGATCAGTTATCGAGCGGGATGAAAAATGATTAAATTACTAAAATGACTATTAAAAAATAGGGGTTGTATGTATTTTTAATGCCACATTATAAAAAATAAAAATAAAATGTTAGGGGTGGGCAACCACCCCTTATCACTTCATCCATCCATCCATCCATCAGCCCTTGGAGGTCCACTGCTGGACATAGGCCTCCCCTAACTACCGAAGAGAGAATTTACCGTAGAGAAATACCGAGCATAGCCCTCTCCATAGCCCGCTGTGCTACCCTGAGCTTGTGGATTAGGCCAATAGTGAAGCACCACGTCTCGGATCCGTATGTCATCACTGGCAACACACACTGCTCGAACACCTTCGACTTCAGGCACTGAGGTAGTGTTTTGGACGACAAGATATGACGCAGTTTCCCGAACGCAGCCCATCCGAGTTGGATTCTACGAGTGACTTCTTTCTCGAAGTTGGACTTACCCATCTGGATCACTTGTCCCAGGTAATTGTATTCGTCTACAACTTCGAGAGCAGCGCCGTCAACCACAACCGGTACGGGTGTGATATGGAGATTCGACATGATTTTCGTCTTGTCCATGTTCATCTTAAGACCCACCCGTTGTGAGGCGCTGTTCAAGTCCCCGAGCATTGTACCTAGTTCCTCCAGGGATCCTGCGAGGATGACTATAACATCGGCATATCGCAGATGTGTGATGTATTCGCCATTGATGTTAATGCCACGTCGTTTCCACTCCATCAGCTTGAACACATCTTCCAATGCAGCGGTGAACAGTTTTGGGGATATAACGTCCCCTTGCCTGACACCTCTCTGCAATTGGATGGGGTTCGTGGCTGTATCGTGTACTTTGACGGACATGGCGGCTGATGAGTACAAATACTTCAACACCTCGATATACCGGTAGTCGATCCGGCACCGCTGAAGAGAATTTAGCACTGCCCAGGTCTCGATAGAATCAAAGGCTTTCTCATAGTCCACATAGGCGACACATAACGGCAGATTATACTCCTCGGTCTTCTGTATAACCTGCCGCAGTGTGTGTATGTGGTCTATGGTGCTGTAGCCTTTCCGGAATCCTGCTTGTTCGGGAGGCTGGAAGTCGTCAAGCCTGCGTGCAATGCGATTTGTGAGCACCCTCGAAAACAGCTTATAAACGTGGCTCAGAAGTGCGATTGGCCTGTAGTTCTTCAAAAGGGCTTTATCGCCCTTTTTGAAAAACAGAGTCACCACACTTCTGCTCCACGCTTCCGGGGTAGTTCCAGTATGGATGACGGTATCAAACAGTTTTTGGAGCGCCACTAGGAGGGGTTTCCCCCCAGCTCTTAGCAGCTCGGCGGTGATACCGTCATCTCCCGGTGCCTTGTTGTTTTTAAGCTGTTTGAGGGCCTCTCTAATCTCATACAGGCTGACGTCCGGGATATCCTCTGTGTAGTGCCGGGTTAATTTAGCTCTCTTGTCGCTCTCCTCACTTTGAGGTGGAGCTTGAGAGGAGGTATACAACCGTCCGTAGTATCTCTCAGTTTCTCTCAGAACTTCAGGTTTCGACGTAACTATGGTGCCGGACTCGGTCTTCAACCTCGTAAGCTGACTTTGCCCAATAGGCAGATCTCTGGCGAACACTTTGGAGCCCTGGTTTCGCTCTATTGTGTTTTTTACATATCACTTAGGGGTATGAAAAATAGCTAGTAGCCGATTCTCAGACCTACTGAATATACATATAAAATTTCATAAAAATCGGCCAAGCTGTTTCGGAGGAGTATGGTAACTAACATTGTGACACGAGAATTTTATACATAAGATTATATTATAATAATATATTACATTAAAAAGTGAAAGAAGTAAGATTTACACTGAGTATTATGAAATATGTATATTACAACTCGTTATTTAGAACATCACAGGTAAAATTGAATATCTCTTACAAAAAAGGTCACATGTTTTAGTGTCAGCCGTCCAAAAGCAATCACGGATCTAGTCTGAGTCTGAGCTCGCAAATGAGTTTCTACTTTAGCTTTGACGATTTCAGTCGATCAAGTCATGAACTTCATTTCGTTCTAGCGTCCGCCCACGTTTTCTGAGATAATAGGTACCCTACCTATATCTTATTCCAGATTATCTGCCTACGTAAAATTTCATAAAAATCCTTTCAGTAGTAGTTACTGAATACTACTACTGAATAGATTTTCGTGAAATTTGACGAGCAACACTCATACATACCTACAAATTTTCACATTTATTATATTAGTAGGAAGATGCTTAACATTAATAATATACTAAGAAGGCGAGTTTTTACATGTCGCACAACGGCACATCTACGTTTGTCATATTTTACAGAAACGAATTTCAAAAATTTTATAAAAATGTTTAAAATTTATTTATGGTTCTGTTTACGTTTTTTTACAGATTGCATGGGTTTGGTTATTAGTATAGACATTAATTACATATTTACCACTATGTAAATTAGGCACTTTTAAACACGTATACCATATATACTCAATTTCGCATTTTTTGAAGATGTGCCATTATATTACTAGGTGAGCGATGTGATATTAATGTTGAAACTTCACTTTTTCACCCACAAAACCTTCAAGACTTATTTTGGATATAACTTCTATATACGCAAGAAAATAAGGAATAATGTACATAGGAAGAATGATTTTAAAGATTCATCAAATTTTTTCTTCTTTTTGTAAGCCTCTTGAATGGGTAGAAAATAAC
This sequence comes from Thymelicus lineola, assembly GCA_963932265.1. Classification (NCBI taxonomy): domain Eukaryota; kingdom Metazoa; phylum Arthropoda; class Insecta; order Lepidoptera; family Hesperiidae; genus Thymelicus; species Thymelicus lineola. Next base: position 21,285,212 of record OZ010680.1, read on the forward strand.
AATATCTTAGAAATACGGTTTAGTTCCAATTTTGTGCTGTAACGCCTGAGACTAACATTTCAAATCATTTAATGTCAGCGTCTTCCCATTCTGCTATCCGTGCAGATATTTTAATGTGCTCGCTTTATGGTAATTTTTTCCTCTGCGGTATTAAAGTCTACTTCTGTTATTGTGAACCAACTGATTTTTGTTTTATAAACTGCAACCGGTATAGTTAAAAGATCTATTTTATGTATATTTTTTGCTTCAGTCAGAATTGTGATGCGTGAAGTCTTTCAGTAACATTTTAAATTCGATTAGGCTTTGCATTCACGCATTTGAAGTCGGGTGGTCACAATACGAGTCAATTAACAAAATTTATTTGCAAAATTGCGATATGTAACGAATTATATAAATATTTTTCGCCGTGTTGGGGTGGTTTAGAACATATCAGTGATCCTTTGGTGTTAATGATGTCCATTGGTGACGATAGCCACTTATGTATACCATGAGTTGGATCGTCAGCTCGTTCGTCGGTAATTATAATAAAAAAAAATCCTTGCAGTAAAACCCGTTCTACACGAATCATCTCATTTATTTTATATCAATTAGCAGAATAACAATATACACTAATTAAGTTATTTTTGTACTTTCTGTATATTGATATCACATTCAAATGTAGTCAGTTGACCTCCTAGGTACGCGGTATAATGGCAGACATCGTTTAGTAGGCTTACTAGTTATAACCGTTGGGGTCGATCGTTCTAATAATAAACACAATATGACACGAGAGGTGGTCTGATTGAACGTTACCTACGTATAAGGCATATTTATGGATTTCACCGGTAAAAAGAGTTCTTCAGTTAATTGGTCTTGTTTTTTTTATAGCATATAAGTTAATGAAGCCACACTGAAATACGCTTCTTACTTATTAAATTAACTGGGAAAATATTCAGGTAGAACTCCAAAGACTGTATGTCTATACGAGTACATAATATCATAAACGAGTTTTCCACGTGGAATATTATGAAATATCAAAAAAAAACTATTAATTAATTTGAGACGTAGTCTCCAAAATATGTCGTACATGAGTACGACATACTTTAGTACGATTATAATTACAGTTCTTTAAACAACTGTTTCCACGGCCATAATTACAGTTCTGTATCTGTAATTAAAGCCGTGGAAACAGTTGTTAAATTAACATAGCTGTTAATAATAGCAGATATCTAATTAGCGCTAAAGTTATTTCAGTTTTGGAGTACTACTGTTTACAACAACAATGATTTTATGAAGTTTCTTTTTATAAAAATATTGATAGTCATCAAACGTGGCACTGTCTGTACATTTGGTTGTTTTAGCATTTAATAGTAAATGCCACTGGGCGTAATCCGTTCCGATTTGGTATAAAATGAAAGAGTATAAATTCACTTAATATTATCTATTGATATTTTATTTAGAATCTGTAGTAGAATCTGTAGAGGCAAAGCCAATAGGTACGTACAATATTAGGTTGGCTGTAGGCAACTGCCACTTTTCGGATTGGATCCTATTCGTGCCTCATGGAGTCACCAGTTCGGGGTTTGATTTTGAAGTTTTCCTAGATGGGTTGTAGACCAATACTAAAGACGCCCATCTCGCCGACAATATATTAACTTAGTTTTTGGATTTTAAAGTATTATGTGAATTTGAAATGAAAAATATTAATGTTTGAAACAAAGTACTATTATGAAAAATTCCACTAAAAGGACTTGTGCCGCCGATAAGCGATTGTAAAAATATTTGAAATATAATATTATAGTATACGGTCTCTGACGGATCAATCAAAGAAAACGTGCCGCCGCCTTAGTGAGTGTAGTCGCGTGGAACGAAAAGTAAAACACATTTTACGTATATAGCTGATAAATTCACGCAATACATTTTATGGCTATGATTGAACTAGCACAATTTGCAATTTAAAAAAAACTCTTGCACTGTAATATAGTAATACATTTTTTCAAGTAATTTCTCGTCCTTTGTAGAGCCTGGGTAATTATGTGCTCAGTGGCCAACTCACTAAACCAATGGCATTTAATTTAGCTTAATTACAACTCTCTCTATACTACACTACTCTATAACAATCAGGATCAATGATTCAACGCATCCTCTGATGAACGAAAGCTGTCACGAATTTTATTTACTATTCCCGAGTTTTTTTTTCGGTAAATACCTGAAAAATGAGTAAAAGAACCTGATCACCCATGAATATCGGTAACACCAAATATTAAGGTATTTGGTATTATCATTAATACATCTACCCATCACTATAAGATAATTTTACCCTGAAAACTAAATGAATGAATATACGGTTTCCATTAGGATTGTGTTTAGCCTGTCTCATAAATAATTACTGTTCAGTAATAACATTACATTGTTTTATTTATAGTCAAACTAGCCATTAAACGCTCTCTTAGATGGTACTGAAAGCCATAAATATTTTGGAGGATTAGGATAACAGTCGTAAAGCCTTATCGGAGGAGTTCAGGTGGTATAATATATTCGGTTGGCCATTAGCTTCATCAGCCAAAAGCACTGGTGCAGTGTGATACAGCACGGGAAATAGGGATGTTGACACTAATTATAAATTAATATAAATTTATGTCTAAAATATTAGTGGTAACATTTAAAGGCCTAAAATATGATTCTTTTATTGAAATCAATCACAATAAATTAAATATCATTAATTTAAAATGTTCAAAATTGTACTCACTGTCACGTGACCTCAAACGCCATTTTGAGAACATGACGTCATTGGAACAATTTTATATGAAAATTCAACAAACTTAGTAGACAGATAGTATTGAATATAGTTTTGTGACGTCACGTGACGTTTTTGGTGGGAAAATTTGATAGTGATTTTATTCTATCAATTTTTGTTTTTAAATTGAAGATTATTATTTTTATAATATTTTTTTCGTGAATGTTGAGGTTCTATCTATAAAATAAAATTGAATCCGAAAATTAGTCAACATCCCTGTGATACAAGGAGAGATGTGCCATTCAGTAACTTGTTAATAAGCAGTAAATTAAGCATTATATGAATAAATCTCATTTTTTACCAACGTACCTACTTCAAAGCATTCTTCACAACATACTTAGTTAACAAACTATGATTAGAAGTAGAACAGGGAAATTTAAAGTTGTTTAAAATATATCGTCCCGTGAAGATATTTTTTCAATTTATTTTGAGTCCATTTTAAAGTTAATACTTAATTCAATCCAACGATATTTTTATTGGTTCTAAAAAAATTATTTATTTTATTACCAATTTGAGAAAATATCAATATCAATATAGTAATCTTCTTTTTTTAATTAAAATAAATGGATGTTGGATCGACCTGTGTATGGAATACGAATTGGTATAAAATACCTGCGTTATCGTTTTCTCGTTATTCGGTTATACGGGTTGACGTATAATATACGTATAACTGGGATGCGGCCGTATTCGTTTTTTAGAATGAACAGTTCCGTTGTACACAGAGCTCCAGTGTCCGGAAATTGTTTATGTCGCAGGAAAATGAGGAATACGTGATCAAATCCTGCAAGATGATATAATGACTCCTATGGGTTATTTCACTAGAGAATTTCAGTGATTTGATGAAATCCCTAAGCTGTGATGAAATAAACTTGTACTATTGTATATGCAAGCTTTGTAGAAGACTTCGATAGCGTGATCCAGGTGTGATGTGATGTCACCATATGAAATACACTCCATGAATTTACAGCCGAGGAGTGTATAGTAGTGGAGTGCATTCTAGGGGGTTAGTGAAATTGGCAGTAAAATGTAGCTTTCTTAAGTTATATCCAAAGTATTAGGTTACATCTTCTTTCTGAATTGTAGCTAAGAACCATTTGAGTTGATAAATCCCATGAATTCCAGAAAACTCAAGAAATAGATGAATGTTTATTGCGATTTTAAAACGCCGCCTAAACTTTCTGCCGCAGTAGTGATTTAAAATAGGTATTGTTTGCAGACTTTTTAGTCGGTCTCTCTGTTTTCGTTTCCGGCAAGTTAGCTGTATTCACGAAACTGTCTGCTTTTCACGAAAAACTTTTCAACAAAATATTTCTACCTATTTTGACTACTTTTAGCATAATGCGGTAAATTAACATTCTCATATCTAAGATTTTTTTTATATATAATACGTGTGTACTCAATGAGTTGTATGATCTCATGACAGCGTGATTTATTTGAAATGAACTCGTATCAGTATTGAACGAATATTTAATAACAATTTTATGACACTTAAAATGCATTATTAGAATTCCATATCTTAGAGGTTGTTGACCTCTAATAGTCTTACTTTTACTAATAAATGCTTCACTGCAATCCTAATCGCTGGAGAGCGGTGATGTTGTTTTGGGTGGCACGTTAAGTTAATAAAATGTCTGTCTTTATATGTAGTCTGCTAGTTTTAAAGTCATTTACACAAAGATTCGCATGTAATTACTAATAATTTAGAATTTTCTATTTGTAACAACATTACATGATTGAGTTTGCAAACTGATATAAATTAAAAAACAACCCGCCTGGTGTCAAAAAAGCTATCATGATATACCATTTTGCAATCCTTACGGTGGGTTCTTTAATTTGGTACCCATACTGCGTTATTCGATTTAGTTTTATTTTTTGATACTTAAACAATGCCATTGTTTGACAGCCACCATATATTTTTTTAATTTCACTTATTTAAGAACAATTGGGTTATCAAGAAGAATCTAACGATATGTTAATTATATAAATCCGTTCAGTGGTTTGTAATATACTGAAGGATACGTTTGGAAGGTAATAAAGAATATTACGTGCATACTCGTACATGCATACAAACATAAGATAGGGGAGACCGGGGGCAAAAGTACCACGGGGCAATAGTAACGTTGGTGATATTTTGGTTGGCAAGCAACGCTGAAGAGTGTGCGGCCGCGGGGGCATAGGCCGTAACGTGCTCGAGTAGGCTAACCACTGAGCAATGTGCTCCGAGCAGCGTGGACGTGTGTAATTGACTATTGCCGTTTGGACAGCCCCGAAGTAATTTTTCGTACTTTGAAAAATCAGTTATTACTCTTTAATTTACAAAGTATAAGTAAAGTAACAACAAATATTAGAATCTATATAAATTACACAATACAAACCTTATCGCAAAAGTAAAATAGTGTTCAGAGTTTCTGATTTATTTTTGTTTTTGAATAAGGAAGGATTTATTTTTGTCTTCAGGAACAATTGTACCATTTTTTTCGGGGTCAATAGTAACGTTACTATTGACCCCTTGCTACAAATATCCCCGAGGTGAAAATAATTGTTTTACCTAATTTATATGTTTTGAGCCATTAAGAAATCTTTAGTATTTTCATACTACTTAGTGGACACCTGCAGCTTCACTCGCGTGAATTAGAAAATGCGGTTTTCGAAAAGTTTCGTTTACACATATATCTTAGTTGCTATCCTCTTCGTGGGAAAACCTCTACCCAGTGACACCTAACCTTAACCCGAATAAAATAATATATCAATAAATCTTCACGTGATGGCTGGGCAATCATTACGTCATTTCTATCTAGTCGGAACTTTATCCTTTTTTTGTTTTTCTAATATCATTGTGCCGTTACCTCTTCAACGCGTTTTAGGTTGAAAATACAAAAACGCTTAATTTGTATTGGAGATCACATAATAAACATCATATTTTATTAAATCTTAATAAGTGATCTTTATTAATAATTAAAGTGTCATCAATCGCAAATCTAGTACGAAAACATTCGTCCGGAAGCGCATTTTGGAAATTTTAAATATCTACATTTATTTGCCTATTTTTCTTTTATTTTTACACTAACTATTGCCCGCACATGGAAATTCATCCATTCCTTCTTTGGGCTGGAGCACTGACTACTCAAGTGGATCCCCTTAACCGGATTTAGAGATGGGCTGTTCGTATTGTTGGGGTGCTTGTAATCTTTTGTTCGCAGAAATATGACAGGGGTTAAATGTAACAGGGGGTTGTTAGTAACACACACGTTTTCATACAAATTTGTTGTTGTTGATTATTGTTGAATTCATCAAAGAAATATACGATTTAAATGTTATTTAATGACGTAGTGCTTATAATTTGTCTAAAATTGTAATTTTAGACAGTAATATATTCGCTTTTGCTCAGTTATAAAGAGAAGTGTATACTTTTTTGTTTCGAAGCGGCTTGAAGAAGTAAAAGCATTTATTTTAGTTACCAATTAAAAGACTGATTGTATTTAAGATTATGATTATTTTTAAAATTAAAATATGGCTAAATTCATTAACATTGTCATTTTATTGTTCATCAAAACAATGTTACAAACAACCCCGCACTATGGGTCAATTGTAACACTCGACACTCGTTTTTAAAAGTGGGATTGCAACATAATTACGATTAGTACTCTAACGTTGACTACACAAATTGGTAGACACTTAAACTAAGTTTCTTGGAGAATAACAGGATTTTGTTAGATATCAACAGTTTTGGCACAATCAGCCACGAACTAAAAACTGTTACTTTTGCCCCCGGTCTCCCCTACGTATACATATAAGATACGCGCAAAGAACATAGGTTATGTTTTCATAGCAGTCGGGTAAAAAGTACCAGTAACTCATTCATACGTGTCCCTTATTAGGGAATATCTTGTCCAAGAAATAGATGTTGTTAGATAAAAATAAAACAAACTAACACGAAATTCATCTAACATAGAGTTCTATTAAAATGACATGAGCGCAAGTTTTTGCAACATTTTTAACATTTACATTATAATTTTTACGTGCACTTAAGTATTTTATCTTCCAACTAAATTCTATTTAAGTTCAGCGTTGTGGGAGAAATAGGTTGAGTGCGGCCTCCGTGGAAAAACCTAGCATTCTGGCACGTAATTAAACAACCCCACAATAGATTTCCACGCGTGTAAACCGAAGTAGATTTTAAATTGAGTTGGATGCTCTATATCACGCTGTAGTTACATGACCTCCCATTCAAATATGTTAACATTCGTAGCGTTTGCTGTAATTTATTTCTATATAATGAGCAACTAACTAACTTTAACTTAATTAACCTTCAAAATGCGCAACGGTTATGTGATCAACCCGTTGACCGCAATGCTAAAAATATAGTGTGTAAAGCTTTAGCAGTGGTTTTACTCGTAGAGATTTTTGTATCTTTTCATCGTGTACGTTTGGAAGTTCTTAATAAGATATTTTGAATACTTATTGGGTGTACCTATAGCCTCTTATTTATACGTATTTATTTAATCGTTTTTACCACAATACAGGAGGTACAAATGGCGAGCTTAATGCTTTATGCATTATTTACCAGCTAACCACCATTTATTTTCCCACATAAAATGCATTAATTATAAATAGTTTTCGAGAAAATCATGGACATACAAATGTACGTACAGTATAATACAGAACCTTCTTTTTTTGAAGTTGGAGAATATCAGTAAAAATAGTTATAATCCAAACCCCTTCAGCTCAGCAACTTTTTTTTTTCGAGTCATAGGTACTTTTTATCACAACTGCACTGATTCCTTCAAACGGCACAAATATATCACTAATCTTAAACCTTCGCAGTTAAAGGTGTAAGATAAGTGTGTACTTATATACACTATACACACGTGATTCTCCTTTCAGTGCTTTTCAAAGCACGATAAAATTTGAAAAGTGTTTGTAGCTGATTTCAGCAGCAACAAAAAGACCAACAAAGTGTTACATCCTGACAAAGCAATTTGACGAAGGATGGCGGCGCGAAGCTAGACCGACATTCCTTTGTATTGTTGTTTTGAAAAGCAATATTTGTCCAGTTGATAGTTTTATTATGGTATCACTTTCATACGATACGACAAAAGTTCATATAAGTCATAGATGTCAACAGCATTCCTTGTGGTTTGAGTTTACTTCTGATTCGAGTGTTCTATTTTAGAATTTCAAAAGCATCTCACATTGTTGGAAGCTGTTCGTATTTTAGAATTTAATCAACATTTGATTCGATACAGCAAAATGTTTAAGATTATCATGTACGAATTTAGAAGTTTTCAGAGGATTGTAAAGACTGGTAACCAGACCCGAAAGCACAAGGTGGATTGAGTTAGCTTTAAAGGTAAGCAAAAGGTTGAGTGATCGAAGGTTGCCATGGCTCTTAATAACTTAGTAGAACTTTTTAAATTCACAATTAGAGTGCAAACATAGTTATGATCATAGCACACATATCAACTCGTAAACGGAACGTAAACGTATCAACTCTTGCATGTCAGTATTCTTTGTATGAAACTCCCTACTGTAAAGCACACTTATCGGATTCGTAACGTAACCGCCTCGCCTCGAGACAAGCTCACGAACCGCGGTACGGTGCGTGGACGACTTGCCGTACCCGCGCTTACGTCTCACCGTACGCTATCCTTCGACTTTCCATTTCCTCGTGCGCGCGCCGCGCCGCGGCTACCGCTGCGTCGGCGAACTGCTGTCATTCATTCCGTCAACCAGCGGCCGGCGAGCCGTAAGCGCGGCGTCGCCTAGCCGTAGCCGAATCGATTTGGAGCTGTTGGTCGGTTATAACGCGCTTACGTTAGGTTGACGGCGAGGCGATCCGGTGCCGATCCCTTTCCGAGTTGATATGTGCGCTACGACCATTAAAAGTCAAAAGAACATGGTACTTTTAACGTCACTTCAATGCATGAGAAGATTGATGACAGTAGAGGAATTGAATGAAGTGAGTTGGAACCGCAGTATTATGCGGTATTTTCTGACTAGCAATTTTACAAATGAATCTATTTACGAGTATCTACAGATATGTAATCCATCCAAACTTCTCATGAGAATGGGAAATTTGGAAAAAAATACTGAAATGATCAAAAAACTGCGCGGTAAATATAATAAAAGGAGATGTTCAAAAGTGGCCCTTTATTCCGAAGAAATTTGTACAGCCGTAATTTATATTTCATTTGAAAGCATATTTTCTAATCTACTTGAAATTTTAAGACGTATATTTTATTAAACCTCCATATTTTAGAAAATTGATGAAATATGTTCGTCATAATTTGAAGGTGGAAAGGAACGCAAAGGTTTTATTTTCTAACAGGTACATACG